>ML677334.1:32927412-33146040 GCA_007922305.1 Dermatemys mawii
TAGGGTCCCTGGGCTGGAGCCCAGAGTAGAAGGCGGGCCTGGGCTCCTCCATTTCTGCCTCCCCTAATTAGTCTCTGAGATTGGGAGACAATAGAGACTGTGCCAGGAAGGACAGCTTCTCCTCACTGGCTTGTGATGAAAATGGCTCAATAGGCTGTGACCTTGTCTCCAGAGAGAGAAGGGCTCCGTGGAGGGTCACAGTGAGCCACTGAGGCTAGTAAAAATCCACCAGGAAACGCAGGATCCACGAAGATAAGGACAGAGCTTTGTCACAATATATATATATATATATATACACACACACACACACACTCACATATACGTATAAAGAGAGCTTACCCCTGAGGTCTTCTTATTGTAGACTTGCTAAACAGTAGATCACCATAAGGCAACTTCTTAAACTTGTCTCTGCCCACTGCAACATAGAACTGCCCATTCTCCAGATCTGACCCACTCTGAACAAGTTTTCCATCTAAAGTATAAAGCCTGGCAAAACATTACATGCAGTTTCAATCAGATTTCCTAAGTGCATTGAAAAGCTAGAGTAGCCTATCCACTTAAAAATTATGACTGATTCTTTTTGTCCTTAATTTACTGGACTTCAAATGCAGAGCTATAACAGTTGTCATACAAATACTGCTATACCTCCCCCCAAACAATCAAATATAAAGAAAGAAATACCAAACGAACCATCCACATCACGACTTGGATCAAGCCTCATGATACTTGGGATCCAAGCAGTTGAGCAGAGAAATCTAATTCGGGATTGATCTCTCATTGTCATGGGTGAACTCTGTCAGCTAATGAAACGTGAACTATTGGGAAACAGATAGAGGATTTCCTCTATCCATTAACTGAAGTAAGTTTAAGAACTACTGGATTTCTGTACTGACAAAACCTTTATTCTCACCACGCCCTGCTCTCTAGAGCTACAAGTGATCTGTTCCACTGGTTCTCAACCTTTTTCATTCTAAGATCCTCTTTTCCATATCAGGATCCACTTCCCATCCAGCTATATGGAAAAGGCAGGTAGGTCATCACCCCAAGATTCAGAACTCATCATCTATTCATTTCTGGTGTGAACATAATTATGCATAGTACTTTTATTCACAGAGTATCTATGCTGGGTTTGGCTTTTTTTGTTGCGGTGGGTGTTGTTAATATACTATCAGGTCACTTTTACATTACAGCAGTGTTTCTCAAATTGGGGTCCTCCCTCCGAATGCCCCCTGAACGCCAAAGTCTGGAGGCACAGCAGCGCTAAGACAGGCTTCCTACCTGCCCTGGCTCCATGCTGCTCCCAGAAGTGGCCTGCACGTCTCTGCAGCCCCTGGGGAGGTGGGGCCAGGGGGTCTCTGTGCGCTGCCCTCCCCCCCAGCACCGACTCGATAGCACCCATTGAATGAGAACTGCAGCCAATAGGAGCTATGGGGGTGGTTCCTGCAGGCAGGGGTAGTGTACAAAGACACCCTGACCCCTCCGTTTAGGAACAGCTGCCAGAGAGATGTGCTGGTTGCTTTCTGGAAATGCCTGAGGTCCCAGAGTCCCTCCCAATGTCCACACCCCGCACCCACTCCTGTACCCCAACCCCCTGCCCCAGCCTGGTGAAAGTGAGTGAGGGTGGGAGACAGTGAGCAACAAAGGAAGTGGGGAATGGAGTGAGTGGGGCCAGGGCCTCAAAGAAGGGATAGGGGTATTGCCTCGGGGAAGGGGGTAGGGCAAAGGCTGCATGGAGCAGTTGGGGGTCCCTGAAAAATTTTGAATCAAAATGGAAGTCCTTGGGTTGCTGAAGTTTGAGAACCGCTGCATTATAGGAAGGAACAGTCTGTATAAAACAACTAAAATACCAAGAGCTAATGTCTGTGTTGTACAAGAGGGATCTTTACCGCAATAATCTCGGTATACAGAGTAACAGACTATTATGTCTACACACGCATTTACTGAGGGTGAAAGAAGAAACTTGTTGGTTGGGGATTTCTATTTCTCTTCTGTCAGAATCACCTAATTTTCAAGTCTCTGATTTTATACAAGAAAGATCACAAGGTGGTGGGGGAATCCCTCTGTACAAATGAGGTTCCACCCTATGCAGCACATTCCACAACTCAACAACAGGCTCATGTTTACATAATAAAATGTAACATTCAAACATCTGTATTTAAGAAGCCTTCTAGAGGGCGTGTGCATGGATGCACACTATACTGACACAAACAAATATTAATTTCTCAACAAGTCCACCTCAACAAGCTTTTTCTCAAATGATATCTACAGATATGTGCAAGATGACAGAGCTGAGCAAAGTCAGTAAGTTCTGTATTTTATAAAAGAGAAAAAGCAACTTTTCCCCATAATTCTTTTTACACAAACTTCCGAGAGTCAGTATTAGGTAGATGAATCCATTGCCCTTTGAGGCCAGACATACACTTGGTTTAATCTTGCATGAAATAATAAAATAATAATAAATAAAATAATAATAAATAAAATAATAATAATAATAATAATAATAATAATAAAAGGCACAATTTGCAAAAACACTAACTTATTTCTGTAACCCATAATGCATCATTAATCCCCCAGATGTGGAAGTTCCTCAGTTTTCTAGGTGCAACAAATTGTATACTAACATAGGCATCTTTTTGTTCTTATTTTATATGAATACCAATCTCAGCTTTTAAAAAATAAGAATCACTTTGCTGTTTCCTTGCATATCTAGTATGTCAGCTCAAATGCTACAAATATACTTAGTGGTTATTTTTTAAGTACAAACATTTAATAGTATTGGCAGCATTCAAAAAAACACATTTCATTGCCACATAAAAACCACAAGTAATGATGAAACAACATTAATGAGCAAACAAGTCCACAAAGGCAAGGAAACCTAAAATCAATAAGGAAACTCATTTCTAAATTCACCCCATTGTGTTTGTTAGAACACACACTGTTTGGAAAACCCTGGAAAACAGGAAAATTCAGGTAGTTTTGGAAACAGAATTCTGCCATCTATCAGTGAGTATGGGCATGGGTGTATGAAACAGATCTGTAACTTTGTCTAATGTATACTTTTGTGCTTTAAATGCCATTTTTTTGTTCTTTTTCAATGTTATCAGCCTAATGAACCAACTGAAAACCTTAACAAATATCTGGCAGCCTCTAGCTAAGTTTCTCACTAAAAATAATAAAGTCTAATAATTTAATTAAACATAATCAGCTGTTTAAAGTGAAAACAATAACAACAATGCATTTAACAAAGGAACTTCATTAAAAAAAATATCACATATGTTGTGCGACATTCATGCCTACAGCTTTTTCCCCATCCACCCAGTCAGACCTGCCCACAGCCCAGCTGGTTTCTCATGTGTCCCTGTTACACATCAGAGATACTCCCACAGTGGTTCCTTATGGGGGATGCTATGGTGGTTACTCTGCAAGAGGCCTCGCTCTCTGCTTCCCTTCCTGCATCTGAGCCAGAAATGGGGAGACAGGAGCAGAGGTGGTGGCAGGGACATAACATAAAGGACTGGTGCCTAGGCTCCTTGCCTTCCACAAGCTTGCCCACCCATCCAGCTACTTCAGTCTCCCAATTACCAACTTTCTCTTCCCCTCACCTTGTTTAGACACATCCCACATCATCACCAACTCCCCCAACCAACTCACCTGTCCTGGCAAACAGCTCCCCCCCTCACCTCCAGGCACTCTGTACCTCATGCCCCTCAGGCACAGGTGATTTGGTGGGGGGATCAAGTGGTCCCTTCCCAGATTTTTGCTTGGCCTGCTTGGTGGAGAGAGAGGCGCTCTGTTCTTCTCCTGCTTCACCTGTCCCCCAGCACACTCAGCCCCTTTTCCTGGCAGTGGGGCCCAGGTGGGGAGCAGAGGTGAGAGGACCAGTCACTTCCCACACCCACCACTCCAGGTCACTACTCTGTGGAGAACAGCGGCTGCCTGCAAGAGCCCAGCTGGGAAGATGATGACAGTGGACCACCCCCTGATCGGGCCCAGCTGCTGGGGACAAGGGCAGAACATGCCAGGGGCAGGCGCAGCAGGAGAAGGACAGAGTCATCCTCCATCCCGCAGGTAACTCTGGTGGGTTTGGAAGAGCGTGGTGGCCCCAGGTTGGGCTCAGGGCAGGAGGAGTTGCTGTGCAAAGGAGACACATGGGTGCTCACGTATCCTCCCCCTCAGCATTAGGAGGCACGAGTCGTCTGCTTCAGGGATCTGACAATATTTGATTGAAGGTACTGCAGATGGGAGCCTATCTACCTCTCTCAGAGACTCCCCTTCTTCCACCGCTCTGCACATACCTCTTCATAATTCCCCATCCTTCCTACGCCTACCCCCTGCTCTTGGAGAGCTTGGCAGGGAGAATCAGTGACTTGATAAATGCCTTGCATGAAACTGCACAAAACTTGGCAGCTATGTTATTAATGATTCAGAAAAGAAAAACACCACACATGTAGTGTCATTCTCATACTTCTGTTTTTTCTTGTTTAATGAGAAGTTATATCTTTCTGGCATCAGTGGTCTCACAGGATGACAACACAGTGACTATAAACCAGAGCAATTAATTTGTAACTTATTAAGGAACAATGATCACTTTACTAACTTATTTAATATGTATTCCTAGCATTTTAATGAACAGAATATGAAAACTAGGTTAATAGGAAACCAGAAAAGGAAAACACTGAATGGTTCAAATGCTACATGTGCATTCTTATCATCTATTATTGAAAATAACACAAAACACTGAACTGCAACCATAGTTACCTATAGAATCATTTATACTTTACTGTACATAATTTGGTTATTTGTTACATCAGGTAATGACATCAAACTATGCGAGCAAAGCTCTAATGGTTTGTTAATTTCAAAACAATATGGAAGTGGAAACAGAGGGCCAAATCTTCAGCTGGTGAAAAGTGACATCACTTCACCAGAGCTACAATTTACACCTGCTGAGGATCTGACTGAGAGAGTTGTCATGTATGTTTACATCTATTTTACTGTATATAACTTCTTAGATGTTTTGTGAGTCTAGCGATGTTGACAGAAACACGGAGCTCGGGATGAGGGAACTGGATGGAAACCAGCTGGCGGAGAGTCAACCCACACAAGACTGAGATTACACAGCGTGGGGAGACCTTTTTATCTCTTATTATTTGGGATGGAGTTTCTCTTTTGGTGATACAGCTTTGCAACCTGGGGGTCTTACTGACTCTCACCTGCTCCAGAATGGCTTAGTAAGCAACAGTTGAAAAGAGTGCTTCACTGGTACAGGGCTGTGACCTTTCCTCTAGGATGCAGACCTTACCTATGTTAAACTACACCTTTCCCATCTGGAAGGTGGATTATTGTAATGTGCCCTAAATGGGGATATACTGGAAGACCACAAATTTTGTTAATGCAGAATCTGGCAGCCTGCTTACTTCACGTTTGCCCTTAGAGAACACATTTAATCTGTGCTCAAGACTTGAACTGGCTCCCAAATCATTTCCAAGTACAATTAAAGGGGCTGATTTTAAGCTTTAAAGCCCTAAATCAGAGGTGGGCAAACTGCAGCCCTCAGGCCACATCTGGCTCACAGGACCGTCCTGCCTGGCTCTTGAGCTCCTGGATGGGGAGCCTAGCCCCTGGCCCCTCCCCCACTGTTTCCACTTCCCCGCAGCCTCAGCTCTCTGTGCCACCAGCGTTCTTGGTGGCGGGGCTGCAAGCTCCTACTGGGCAGTGAGGCTACAAGAGCCGCCGGCCTGCCCTGGTGCTCTAGACTGCATAGCAGTGCGGCTGGCTCCACCCAGGTGGCGCGGCTGCCTATCCTGGTGCTCTGAGCAGCATGGTAAGGAGGCAAGGAGCAGGGGGGTGGGGTACGGGGCAGGAGATCCAGGGTGGGCAGTCAGGGGACAGGGAGTGGTTGGATAGGCATGGGAGTCCTGGGGGGCCTGTCAGGGTGTGGGGGTACGGATAGGGGTCAGGGCAGTGAGGGGAGAGGGAGCAGGGGGTGTTGGATAGGGGGTGGAGTTCCAGGAGGGTGGTTAAGGGGGGGTGTCCCAGAAGGGGGCGGTCAGGGGACAAGGAGCAGGGGGCGTTTGATGGGTGGGAGGTTCTGAGAGTAGCAGTCAGGGGGCGGAGCGTGGGTGGAAGTGGATAGGGGGCGGGGGTCAGGCTGTTTGGGGAGGCACAGCCTTCTCTACCCAGCCCTCCATACAGTTTTGGAACCCCAGTGTGGCCCTCAGGCCAAAAAGTTTGCCCACCCCTGCCCTAAATAATTTGAGAACTACCTACCTGAGAGATCATCTCTCTCCTAATTGATACTGTGTCAACTGAGATGAGCTGAAATGCTTGTACAGATGCCTGTCCCCCATTTCATTCCGGAAAGCCTTATGTAACTCGAATTTTGCATAAGTCGGAAATGTAAACACGTATGTTACGCAAAAATTTCTAGAACTCTAAAATCCTATTTCTGGTTTATGGAACTTTTTCTGTAAGTGCAAATCTGTGTAGGTCGGGTCTTGCGTAACCCGGGAAGCATCTGTATAAATTTGGAACCAGCTTCCCACTGTGGTCTGACAGAGATTGAGCTGGTTGACTTTCTGAGCATATTGCAGGGCCCAAGTCATCAGAAAATGGTGGGGTGTGGATAGAGCTGGTTGAAAGAAATTAGATGGGTTAGTTTCCCATTGAAAAATGCTGGAGTTTTTTAAGTGAAATATTTTGTGGGCACATGTCAATTTTGATAAAACGTTTTATGACAAAAGTCAAAATGCTTCATTTCAACTATATTAAAACATCATATTTTGATTTTACTGTTTTGATTTTGCTTTTATTTTGTCATTAAATATTAATATTATTATATTGTCTTTATATATTATATATATTGAAACTATAAAGCCAAAAGAAGCCATTTCAGCTGTACTGAATCAACTTTTTTTTGGCACTTTCATTTAAGTGGAAATCCAAAACTTCAGATTTTCATTCTGATTAGGAACAATTTTTTTCAAAATGTCAGAATTTCCTGTGGAATAGAAATTCAGTTCCCTATCAGCTCTCTTTATAGAGATTTAAAGATATGTCAATAAATATACAACTTTCCCATACCTGTGTACAGCTCCACTTCTGAGGGTTACTTTTTCTGTCACCATTTCAAGAACATGATCCCATTGATTTAGTGTTTTTCTAGGGATGAAGAGGCGCACTGCTGGATTGATAATGTCTCCATTAGCAATTAGACTGGAAGAATAAAGGAAAGTTAAATAGTATGTAGGTGCATTTAAATAAAACTCGAATCAATCAAGAAAAAGACGATGGTGGATTACCTCCCCTAACTGAAAATCCTACTTACAAAATATTGCATGGCTCTTGAAGTGGTTTTCGAAACCGTGCTGACACATTGATTCTACTGTGGGTAACGGGCTTCACCTGGAAGAACAAAACTATATAGTCATTATTCTGTCTTTATCTCAGGACAGGATTTTAAAAAAATGTATTTCATTTTATTTTTACCTAACTCCTCTTTTTCCAGCAGTAGGTTTAACTTCACGCTATTGCCATGTGGCACTAAGTACCCTCTGTGGTACAACAGCATACTGTAATGACTGGGGCCCTTCTTGGGGGAATTATATTAGGATCTTGGCCTTTTGCCTTCTTGTGGACCTTCCTTTCTACCCCTTTATAAAGCTTTCCTCTATCCCTCTCAGTATGCAGGAATTATGTTGCCATAAACATACACCTAACACAAAACCTGTACTGAAGTTCAGAGCTCCGCAGATGCCATTACTGACTTGTCAGCAAGTGCTGTTGAGTCACACAAGGGTCAGCCTTCCAAACGTCGCCCCTGACTTCTGACAGTGTTTCTGTCTTAGGGCTGGTCCTCACTAGGGCGGGGGATCGACTGTAGATACGCAACTTCAGCTACGTTAATAACGTAGCTGAAGTCGGCGTCTCTACAGCCGACTTACCTCCCGTCCTCACGGCGGCGGCAGGCAGCAGCGTGCTCCCCCGTCGACTCTGGCTTACTCCTCGCGGTGAGCGGGAGTTCCAGAGTTGACCGCGGTGCCGCTGGCGATCAATTTATCACGTCCTGACAAGATGCGATAAATCGATCACCAAAAGACCGATTTCTGCCGCGCCAAGTGAGGACAAGCCCCATGTTCTCATAGTTCATGCCTACTGGTTCGGAAAGTCAAACATGCATCTTCAATTCGGTAGAATAGCTAAGTACCTCTAGGCCTTAGAATTCAATAAATATTTTGCTCTTATACAGCCCTTTTCATCCAGCTCTTTTCATTATCAAAGCACTTTACAAAGGTGGGAAAGTACAAGCCTCATTTTAAAGATGGGGAAAGGCATACAGAGGTTAAATGACTTGCTCAAGTAGAAATTTGTGGCTTTCAAAATAGAACATAGGCTACCTGATCCCCAGACATCAGCATTAATCACTAGACCATGCTGCTTCCCTTTTTAATAAACACTGTGTTCAGTAGTTGTGACATTAATATTTAATAGAAGGTTATCCAATGCCATCAAGCTAGGTTTCCATATGGCATTCACCACATTCTTTCAAATTTTCAAGTAAAAAAAATAAACAAACATCTTCTCTCCCCACCCCCCACCAAAATCAACTAAAGGAAAGACTTTTAATCTACTATAATTCACAAATCATTGAGCCAGGTGGGATGACAAAATCCCAAACAAACATCCAAAAATAAAGGAAAATGTATTTACAGTATCCCAAGAAAGGGTCACAAGTTTGAAAGATTCAATACACCATACTCACAAATAGAAACATACTTTGTAATACTTATATAGTTAGCACAGGTTACATTCCCAATTGTAGGATGAAAAATAGCCCATGCTTTAGTCCTTTATAAGATGTATCAGTCCTCATCCACACATAAAAGGTGCATCAATTTAATTAATAAGCCTCATTTCAACTTGGGAAAATTACCATTTATATCTTCAAATGGCTTTACAAACAAAAAAAATAATTTAACCTGAAAACATCCTGTAAGTATTATCATCTGCATTGTACAGATTGGAAAACTGACAAAAAGCTTAAGATACCTGCCACGCTTAAGATACCTGTCACGAATTTTAAGGTCAGGAGAGATTATGATGACCATCTAGCCTGATGTCATGCATAACACAGGCCAGATAACCTCATCTAGTTATCTCTGCATCAAGCCAATATTTAGAATCACAGAATCATAGAAATGGAAGAGACTTCAGAGGGCCTCTAGTCCAGTCCCCTGAACTCAAGGCAGAACTAAGTATTATCTAGACTATCCCTGACAGATGTTTGTCCAACCTGATCTTAAAAATCCCCAATGATAGAGATTCCACAACCTCCCTAGGCAATTTATTCCAGTGCTTAACCACTGTGACAAGAAGTTTTTCCTAATGTCCAATCTAAATCACCCTTGCGGCAATTTAAGCCCATTGCTTCTTGTCCTATACTCAAAGGTTAAGAAGAACAATTCTTCTCCCTCTTCTTTGTAACAACCTTTTATGTACTTGAAAACTGTTATCATGTCCCCTTTCAGTCTTCTCTTCTCCAGACTAAACAAACCCAGTTTTATCAATCTTCCTTCATAGGTCATGATTTCTAGACCTTTAATCGTTTTTGTTGTTCTTCTCTGCACTTTCTCCAATTTGTCCACATCTTTCCTGAAATGTGGCACCCAGAACTGGACACAATACTCCAGCTGAGGCCTAATCAGCACAGAGTAGAGCGGAGGAATTACTGCTCGTATCTTGCTTACAAGACTCCAGAATGGTTTGGGTTTTTTGCAACAGTGTTACACTGTTGACTCATATTTAGCTTGCGATCCACTATGACCCCCAGATCCCTTTCCGCAGTACTCCTTCCTAGGCAGTCATTTCCCATTTTGTATGTGTGCAACTGATTGTTCCTTCCTAAGTGGAGTACTTTGCATTTGTCCTGATTGAATTTCATCCTATTTACTTCAGACCATTTCTCCAGTTTGTCCAGATCAATTTGAATTTTAATCCTATCCTCCAAAACACTTGCAACCCCTCCCAACTTGGTATCATCCACAAACTTTATAGGTGTACTCTCAATGCCATTATCTAAATCACTGATGAAGATAGAGAACAAAACCAGAACCAGAACCAATCCCTGCAGGACCCCTCTCGTTATGTCCTTCCAGCATGACTGTGAACCACTGATAACTATTCTCTGGCAATGACTTCCCAACCAGTTCTGCATACACTTTATAGTAGCTCCATCTAGGTTACGTCTCCCTAGTTTGTTTATGAGATGGTCATGTGAAACAGTATCAAAAGCCTTACTAAAGTCAAGATATACCACATCTACTGCTTCCCCACTATCCATAAGGCTTGTTACCCTGTCAAAGAAAGCTATCAGGTTGTTTGACACAATCTGTTCTTGACAAATCCATGCTGACTGTTATTTATCACCTCATTATCTTCTAGGTGTTTGGAAATTGATTGCTTAATTATTTGCTCCATTATCTTTCCGGATACAGAAGTTAAACTGACTGGTCTATAATTCCCGGGGTTGTCCGTATTTCCCTTTTTATAGATGGACTCTACATTTGCCCTCTTTCAGTCTTCTGGAACATCTCCCATCTTCCATGACTTTTTAAAGATAATTGCTCAGATATCTCCTCAGTCAGCTACTTGAGTATTCTAGGATGCATTTCATCAGGCCTTGGTGACTTGAAGATGTCTAACTTGTTTAAGTAATTTTTGATTTGTTCTTTCCCTATTTTAGACTCTGATTCTATTTCTTTTTCACTGGTATTCACTATATTAGACATTCAGTCGCCACCAACCTTCTTGGTGAAAACAGAAACAAAGAAGTCATTAAACAGCTCTGCCATTTCCACATTTTCTGTTATTGTCTTTCCTCCTTCATTGAGTACCGGGCCTGCTTTGTCCTTGGTCTTCCTGTTGCTTCTAATATATTTGTAGAATGTTTTCTTGTTATCTTTTATATCTTTTATATCTTTTCTAATTTTGTCCGTACATACTTGTGTTATTTGTTTATATTCATCCTTCGTAATTTGACCGAGTTTCCACTTTTTGTAGGACACTTTTTTGAGTTTTAGACCATTGAAGATCTCTTGGGTAAGCCAGGGTGGTCTCTTGCCATACTGCCTATTTTTCCTGTGCAGTAGGATAATTTGCTCTTGTGCCCCTAATAATGTCTCTTTGAAAAACTGCCAACTGTCTTCAATTGTTTTTCTCCTTAGACTTACTTCCCATGGAATTTTACATACCAGCTCCCTGAGTTTGCTAGTCTGCATTCTTGAAATCCATAGTCTTTATTGTGCTGTTCTCCCTCCTACCATTCCTTAGAATCATGAACTCTACCATTTCATGATCACTTTCACCCAGGTTGCCTTCCACTTTCAAATTCTCAACCAGTTCCGCCCTATTTGTCAAAATCAAATCTAGAACAGCCTCCCCTCTAATTTTCTGGTTTATCTACAGCATATCTTTTAGAAAGACATCCAGTATTAATTTAAAGACTTCAAGAGATGGAGAATCCACCACGTAGCTAGGTAAATTGTTCCAATGGCTCATTACCCTGACTTTAAAATGTGCATCTTGTTTCTACTCTTGAATTTCTCTAGCTTCATCTTCCAGTCATTGGCTCTTGTTATGTATTTGTCTGTTAAATTAAAGATTCTTCTCTATCAGAAATGTTCTCCCCAAATAGGTATTTATAGAATGTGATCAAGTCACCTCTTAACCTTCTCTTGGATAAACTAGAATTAGTTATTTTGTCTCTCTCCATAAGGCAGGTTTTCCAAAGTGTGGACACCAGAACGAGACACAGCATTCCAGTAATGGTCTCATTATGGTAATATACATTATACATCTCCCCGCTTCTAGCTGATATTCCCCTTAGACATCTAAAGATCACATTTGCTCTCTTAATCACCACATCACACTGTTGAATTCATTCCGGGTGAATAAATGGACCCAAGGAAAAGGTTTTAACATGATCCTCTAACTGTCCAACACTAAGCGGTTTTAAACAAGGTTTGGGTTTGGTACACAGAGACTTCAGTCTGCTTTCGTACCATGGCAAACATACCATTAAAAATCTTGTAGTCCTTTATTAAAAATACTAAAAAGAAGGAAAAACAGTTATAGCGTTTGAAATGTTAGGTAAGTTTTTCATTTAAGCATCCTTGATTCCCTATCACTTTAACTGTAGAGAGCCTTTAGAAGGGGGGAAGAGGGAAACCTTGTTTGACAGTCCATCAGATAATATTAAAAATAGTAATAACTGTCCATTTGGGGAGAAGAGAAGTGGTTAGTTGAAATGGGTGGGAGCTGTTGTTGAACTCTGACCCCATTTCCTAAAAGGCAAAACAGACACATACAAAGGGGTAGAGAAAAGAAGAGCAAAGATAAAAAATCCAGCTTCTTTCTCTGATGTTGACTCTCCCTTGCAATCTCACTGCTGGAGAAACACTGGCATGGTGCACGGTCTTATCAGTCACTTTTGAGAGCTGGCAAATTGTACCTGTCATAACATAAAGTAGCCTAAAATTCCTGCTTACCTGCAAAGGGTTAAGAAGCCAAAAGAAACCTGGTTGGCACCTGACCAAAAGAACCAATGGGGACCGAAGATGCTTTCAAACCTGCAGTGGAGGAAAAGTGCTTTGTGTTTTTTTTCATTCGCTCTGGGCTTTCAGGGGAATCAGACAATTTTCTCTCTCCATCTATCTATAACCTTTCTAAACAGTAACAGTAAGTAAATTAGCCAGGCAAGGCGGGGTAAGTTTTATATGTGTTTTTTCACTCGTGAATTTCTCAGGTTTTGGGGAGATATCCCTGTGTTTTCTCTGTACTTTGAAACTCAGCAGAGGGAGGAATTCCTCTGTGGTGTGGGTTTCTCTTTGATTCTTTTTGTGTTTGCAAAGTGTTTTTTCCACTGATTCCTACAAAGATTTTCTCTCCTTTTCCTTTAATTAAAATCTTTCTTTTAAGAATTTGACTGCTTTGTTTTCCATTGTATAAGATTCAGGCTTTTGGATCAGGCATCTAGCAGGGTTGGTGAGGGGTTTTTCTCCAGCTTTTCCCAGGGAGGGAGGTATAGGCTTGGGGGATTTTTGGAAAGAGAGGGGGCTTCAAGTGGCCCTGCCCCTACTTCTTGGGGGTCACGCTTGATGGTGGCAGCATACTGTTCCAGACACAGGAGAAACCTGTGTCTTGGAGAAGTTTTAACCTAAGCTGGTGGAGGTGGCAATGTCATCTGGTACCACTCTCTGGCCTACTCTGGTCAGAACATCTCTCAGGATTAGGACGAAGAAGGTACAGGATCCCAGGAGAAAGTGGTAGTGGCAGTCTTGATGGTGAAACTCTTCTCCTCTCATCTCTCAATCAGCCAGTGTCGCCGTAGGTCCTCTGCTTCACTTCCACCTAAAGTCTCTTTTTGAAGATCCCCAAAGGGTGTGATGCATGGAAAGTCTCATCCTCTCATTATTTTGTCCACCAGTTAGGCCTAATTTCTCACACATCAATTCTGGTTGATTGATTTCTGGTTCCACGCTTTTCTAGGCATAATCTTAACACAGTCCTTTAGTTATATCAGCAGGCCTTGTGGTTTACGCTAATTCAGTCTGCCTCGCTTTTGCACCTTTTCCACATGAACATTTGTTGTTGTAGGTTATTGTGACACTTTACAAACTATCTCACAACTTTTATAATTGCTTTCACGATTAAGATAAATTTGTAGGCACAATTATCACAACAGAACTTATGGCAGATAGTTAGTGATTCTGATCCGCAAATTGCTTTCAGAGGCACTACTTTCCAAAATTCAGCCCCATCATCCTATATACGTGACTTACACCCTTTGTTCCCAGATGGATGACCTTGTATTTGGCTGTACTAAAACACAAATTGTTCAAGTAAGCCCACTTTACCAAGCAGCCCAGATAGTTCTGTAAAACTGACTTGGCCATATCATTACCACTGCACCAATTATTGTGTCATCTGCAAACTTTACCAGCAATGATTTTATATATTCCTCAAGATTATTGATGAAGATTTTGAATAGCATCAGGCCAAGTACAGACTCTTGAGGAAGGAACCTTACTAGAACACTGCCTAGAGATGATGATTCCCCACTTACAATCACTTTTAGAGATCTATCAGTTAGCCAGTTTTTAATCCTTATAATGTGTGCTTCATTGACATTGCATATTTGTAGGTTATATTTACACAGGTACCTTTGTCAGCCAAATTAGTCAATGGTAGAGCTAGGATTAGAACTCAGAAATTCAGGCTCCATGTTTAATCAACCAGTTCAGTACTGTCACTCAACCTCTGCACATTTTCAGGTAGCCCCCCATTGTTTAGAACTGCATGTTTTCGTAGCAAAGGAAGGAAACTTGGGATGCTAATGACAGGGGTTATTTCTTGAGAGATTCTAAGCATGTATAATCCTTTGGGGTTTTTGCATTGGCGATGGGGAGAGGGAGGCCTCTCCATAGCAGGGGTTTGAGGGCTCAAAAATTCCATTTCCCAAACCTGCAGAACTCTTGGGATGCACCACAGATGGGGTATTCTGTGTAATGACCACTTTCCTTCAAAAACTTCCTGCCCTCTTCACCCCATTTGACACTGACTGCTCATCACAACCACTGGTGCCCCAGAAATTCCCTAAAGCAGTGGTTTTCAAGGTATGAGGCAGGCCTCACGAGGGAGGTGTAAGCTGTGTGCTTTATTTATTGTGGTTGTTATGAGCTCTGGCTGTCAGACCCAGGTGGCTGGGGCTCATGCAGAAGGGCTGTGCACATCTGAGAGGCAGGGATAAAGGGGACAGCCAGAGCTCCGCCACCTGGGCTCTCTTCCCCCCACACCTCCCCATGTACCTCACCAGGAGGTAGTGGGGCTCCGGCTGTCAGCCCTGAGGCAGCAGCAATATCATAGAAATAAGGGTTCAATGGGGCACTAAGGCTGCTGTGAAAAGTGGTGGGTGGCGGTATGTGTACTGGGGCGGGGAGGGCAGATGTGTAAATGACTACAGACACAAAGAAAGGGCGCTCGGTCAAAAAAGTTTGAAAGCCACTGCCCTAGAGGGCCATGTCCACACCTTGGAGGAGTAAGCAGTGTAAATGACCTCAAACTGTCTGCAGTGATTGATGCTACTTTGGCGTGGGAGAATGGGAGAGGCTGAGGTAGAATTTAACAGACTGCAAAATGCTGCCCATTTAGAATAGTGTTCCCCCCACTTCAGATACGCATGAAATGGCTTATCTGTACACAACAGAAGAATGGAATGTGAGCAGGAATGCCTGCCCTTAAGAGAACATAAGTAAGGGTTGAACATTTTAGTTTTCCCTTTTCACTGTGGTGTCCTTAAAAAGTATTTTGTTGTTACTGTGCCTAAAGTTCCAAAATTATTTACATCACTGAATATATTTTTGCGTAAAACCTATTGATGATGTCTTTCTAGATTCCAATCTTCTATCTTTTTTTCCAACATGATGATTTTTTCCCCCTTTAGCAGTGGGGCAGGTCAAAGAATTCAGTTGGTGGGGGCGTGTGGAAACCCCCTAAAGAAACAGATGGAATGGCCGAGGAGGTTAGTGCAGCCCTAGACTCCAAAAGTGCCTCTGGAGGGAGCTGGATTCTTGGACCTTCCCTTCATTAAAGCCATTTACTGAGGTGGTCAAGGATATCTCTTTGGACTCTGTTTTGTTCACCTGTACTATCTGTCTGTAAATCAGTGTGTGCCTTAGTGTCTGATCTAAATCCCAGTGAAGTCAGTGAGAGCAAGGGTTGCCAAAAGAGCTGGTTTTCCCAGAACTGTCCCATGTTTGAGATAGCTGTCTTGGGGAATCTGTAACAGCGTTCAGGGTACACTTCCAGCTGTCCGGTTTTATGGGCTCAGGATGCTCCCAGATGTCCTGGCTTTTTGTACCTTGGAGGTAGCAACCCTAGTAGAAGTCTTCCCATGAACTTCAATGGGCTTTGAATTAGGCCCTGGGACTTTGGGAAATCCTGCACTCAGAAGAGTCTATATTACTAGCCTGGGCAGGCAGAGACAATGATAGCTCATTGTGACATCATTTGTAATTAGCACAGAGATTTTGTAGAGGCTGCCAAATTATGAAGAAGCTTGGTAAATTTTGGTGTCAGTTTTACAGAAAAATATTTTAAGGTTCATTTTTTACAGTGTTACTATATCAGTCTTTTACCATACTAGGCTTATGGCAGGGGAAAGAAATCTGCCATGTCTCCAGACTGCTAAAGGGAGCCCAACTGGGAATATTTTGAAGATGTTCTTGTAGCTGCTGTCAGTGTCAAAGGATCATTTGCCAATGTAACCAGTGTAGCAAAAAGCTTAAGGCCAAAAAGCAAGGAAACATTTTGAAAAACATGCAGCTGAGGGCTGGGATGACAGTCATTCTTCAGTAGTCACTAGTATGAATATTTAGACCCAGATCTTGGACGGTGTTCAATGAACAACTGATGCAGCGCATATTCCCCTCCTAACCAATGCTGGGGCTGTCAGTACAATCTGAAACATAAAGCAGATCAGCTTCAGTGCTTAACAGTACTTGCCTATCTAAAAGACTGATTTGATCCTTTGGTTCCAAATTCTCCAAACCTGATCCTTAGGTCACTACTAACTATCCAAACCAGCAACATCCTTGGGTGCTGGGAGGAGAGAAAAATGATCCACACATAGGGGATTTTTTTATAGGATTTCCCTTCTTCTTCCCCAGTAATGTGGCCTTTCAACACCCAACTTGCTATGTTTCCTTTTAGATTCTAGAATAGATTTCCCTCACTGAACACAAGGCCAGCAAGAAATGCATTTCAAGAATCTTCAAAAGCACCAGAAGAAGCAGATGGAGAGGCAATCACTTTTCAGACATAATAAAATAATACTACTACTTTTATATAGGGCTTCTATCAATATTCCTCAATGCATTTTACAAAGCAGGGCTGTATCATTATCCCCATTTTACAGATGGAGAAACTGAGGCACAGATAGGTGCAGTAATTTCCCTAACACCATCAAGCACACCTTTAGCAGAGCCAGGAGCAGAATCCAAGTCTCCTGAGCCACAGACGAGTGCTCTATCCACTAATCCATACTGCCTCCCAGATGCATCTATCTCCCCCAGGTACATCAGCATGAACAGACTCTCGTATGTACAGTTCTCTCGCCTTATATTATGAAATCATTCACTTTCAGTATTGGCTGTCCACTGCCTCTACATCCCAAAACATGGATGCATATTAAAGTTTCTACTTTTTTTTAATGAAATTAACCCAGTGATCCCATCTGACCTTCAGCTAGAAGTTCAAAACTACTAAGGCCTTGTCTACACTACCGGCTTGATCGGTGGGTAAAGATTGATCTATTGGGGATCGATTTATCACTTCTCGTCAGGATGTGATAAATTGATCCCTAGAGGCACTCCCGTTGACTCCGGAACTCCAGCTCGCCAAAAGGCGTAAGGCAGAGTCGACAGGGGAGCCCACTAACGCTGTCAGGGCGGCAGGTAAGTTGACCTAAGATGCATCGACTTCAGCTACGGTATTCATGTAGCTGAAGTTGCGTATTTTAGGTCGACCCTCCCCGCTAGTGTAGACCAGGCCTTAGATACAAAAAATAGCACAGAAAGTACTTAAGCTTTCTGAAGTGAGTATATTTTAAAAAAATATAGACTGCTTCCTTTCAATTAAGGTCATTTTTTCAAAGGCCCTAGGCACTGCACCTATGAGTCTTTTGACTATCTAGCCACATGGTAATTATATGTTTCCCCTATTTCTGAACATAAATGAGAACTGTGTGCATGCACAACCATTTTGCAGGTGCAATGCTGTAAGCCAACTTTGAAAACATTTCCCCAAGGTTACAGTCCCAACTGGACACGCAAGGCTTTAGCAGCACAATTCCGTGAGCATTAATGAGAGCTGAGTGGCTAACATTCCATGATTCAAGTTTAAAAATTCAACCTTAAAAGCTTCAAAAACTCATTGGTGAATGCTTTTAACAGTTAATACTACTTATGATGAGATGCAAGCTCAGCACAGGTGTAGCCTATTCACTTGCTATAAAAAGCTGAAACTATTTAAGAACATATATTTATTATTTAGATTTTAAGTAACAAAAAACTGAGTGTATCAAATTCCATCAGCTCGTTTCCTCTCATCACACCAAACCCTTCCTATCATGTAACACCTACAGACCTTTTCCAATGGCTGTTCAACATTTTCAGGGCTGACTCCTGCATCTCACATGCATTCACAGCCTCCCGTCTATCTTAACAAAAGTTTCTGCAGGCAAGAATTTTATGATTGGGCCCATTAACATCATATATAACCTAAATGGCTTGTTCTTTGTGATTAGAGAACACTTCTTTAACTAGCTCTCCAATGAAGTATGGGCCACTGAAATCTGGGTGCATATATATATATATATACACATTATTTAATGTTTGCAATATATATATATATATATTGCAAACATTAAATAACTTACCAAAACCACATTCTTCAATACACCTCTTGCACCCAGATTTCAGTGACCCATACTTCATTGGAGAGCTAGTTAAAGAAGTGCTCTCTAATCACAAAGAACAAGCCGTTTAGGTTATTCCCTGGTGTATCCAATTAATTACTTGAGATGTTTCTGCAAGCTGATGAAACCATTAATTTCTAGCAAAGTTCCTCAGTAGACCACTATGTTGTTGCACTTGGCCCCTGAGGACAGACACAATGTGACAGCTGCTAAGGGCTCATTTATTATTGAAAGGTTTGTATTTCTGCCAATAATAGACACTATGGCTTCAGCCTGTGAGTCTGTCTTTTGGGTTATGCTCTAAACAAAGAGCCATTTATATTCCCAGCAGCCTTCTCTGGTCTATGTAGAAAACAAGATAGCCCCATTTTTAAGTGAGCAAATCATTAGGGAACAGTTTGGGCAGAGCCATTATATTTTTCCTTTTACTCCAAACATGGCACAAATAAGATCAAAATAAAACCCTACACAATTCTGCACATTTGTTAAAACCAAATGTATCTTATATTAAAGGCAAAAAAGCTACATTATTAGCACAACATTAAAGGTTGCCAGTTTAAGTCCACATACAAAAATCAGAAAGTAGAAAATGTTAAGGTTCCCAGAGCAACATTAACCCACTCTAACTGCACATAAATATTTGTAGTACATAGAGTAGAAGCTTTAGTAATTGACAATATTGCACACAGAGGCCCAAATTGTGTCTAACAAGCACTGGATCTTTTCAGGGGCAGAGCAGAACTGCACTGCTCTGAGTCTATAGGGAGTCCCTTTGGCATCCCCACTGTACAATAGGAACAGACCTGCTGCATTGCTCCTAGGATTCTCCCTCACCCTTATGTGGACAGTTATGCTGCATCTGGAAGGTGCAGGTCTTCCTCTACTCTCTTTGGGGTGGCTTCCCCTTCAAGGTCACCACTACAATTATGCCTGATCCTGGTTCAAGTGGCAAAAGGCAGGAAAGACTCTTTGCACCCACCTACACACAATGCACATGCCCAAAGACCAAGCACAATCTGGCCCTGTATATGTGGAATAGGTGCAGGAGAAAGACAGGAGAAAAGAATAAACCACAGAAAGTAATGCTAACTGAAATACTATGGAGTTCTGCACCTGAGTTTTGCATGCCATAAGTTTTCAAGTCAGTAAGTATGTAGTTACACAAGCATAATCACGACAGTGCTACCATTTCAAACAAAGCACAATATATATAGCACTACAGACGCTTAAAGCCTCAGAACCACATTTCTCTCATTTACCCACTGATTTCTGTTTCACCTTTTCCTAACAGCACAGTCTTAACAGCTACCAGTTCACAACTTAGACCGACTTCTGCCTGGCACCATTGCTAAGCCATCTCTAGGTCTGAAAAGAGCTGTATTTTCTGAGAGAACAGTATATTTTAAATACACAAAACACATAAATAAGAGGCTGGGTGCTCAGCAGGTGTAAAACAATGCAGTTCCATTGAAGTCAATGGAGCTATGCCAATTTATACCAGCTGAATATCTGGCTCCGTGTTTGTTTAAGGCATACATCAATGTGCTCATATTTCCTTTGTAGGAGAGACCACAATGGCACAGTGTCTGGAATAGTCTGACCCCTCCAAGCTACAAAGTTACATATTAACCCAAGTGAAGGCTTCAGTAAATATTTGCACTTATGTTAAGAAACCAGCACCACTAGAACCTAAATCCTCTAAGGTAATTGAATTTCACTTTAATCAGCATAGCTTTATTGACCTCCATGAGAATCTGGCCCTCTTATGCTTTCATATCCAAGCTCCCTCCGTTTGTTTCAAATGGGCCATTTCAAGGTAGTTTCCACCTACCACCTGGTGAAAATTGCCTAGGTAATTTCTTATTTGTGTGATGTCCCCATTTGTCATGTTACATGATAGCACACAGCAGGGCTGTACAATTTTAAGAAAGGAAGCAAAAATCACTGTATCCAATTTAAACTTCAGGAGCAATTTTATGTAATTACTTAAATTGGAATCTGTCAGTCAATAGCAGCCAACCCCGGTAGTCTTGTGAAAAACAGCCTGATCTCCCTAACACTTACAACCATCATGGATGTCTCTGTTATATTTCATCTAAAAAGATGGCATCTCCAACACTGCTGTTCTGTTCCCTCTAATGCCATATTTGTTCATTCTTGACTCAGTCAGAAGAGTACTAGTACTACTAAATCAGAAAAATGACTTTCTACAACACACTGGGGTTTCCTTGGTGGTCTCCTACACAGCTACTAACTAAACCCAACTCAGCTTAGTTTCTGAAATCTGATGAGATCACAGCCCCAGGTGGTCATGGCTTCTGAAATTCAAGCATTCACAGAATACTGGTTCTGAGGCCTCTAAAGCGTGTATCTTTGAGCTAAGCTTTCATCCTCACTTTTTGCAGCATGACTGAGGCTCATAGCAAAACTTAGGATACTAAGGCTGGGATTCCTATGTGACTAAAGGCCTACATTCCATTAATTTCAGTGGAGTATGATGCCTAACTCCCTTAAGCCCCTTTGAAAATCCCAACCAGCATGTGCACTAAACTTCTAATAAAAGCATGGTAAGTAAAAATTATTGTCATTCTATAGCAAACACTCTATACATCATTTATCCTTATACAATAGTCCTTACAGGTATTTGTTAAATATTCACAAAATCTGGCAACAATATACACATACACACACTGCTAGGTAATACTTGTACTTACATCTTCCACTGTTAACTGTCGGCAAAAAAAAGTGATATATGTTTAGCAATTCAATAATTAACTCATATATACAAATTATCTATAATAAACATAAACTAGTTTCTATCTATCAGACAAAAAATCAGGATAAAAACACTTTTTAAGTCTATTTTGGTTTTTAAGTTTTAATAGAGAGTGATATTGTGCTCTTGAAAGTGAAGGATTGAAGCATTCGTTTAATGCTAGCATTAGACCTATGTTAAGGATGAATTCAGTGCTCATGAAAATGAGAAATTGACAACACTAGGTTGAGCACCACTTGTGAAAGTGAAGCCTGCAATAGCACTACATCATTCAGGCTACCGAGCAGTATGCAAGTCAATGCCTCAAGCTGAAATCACAATTGAGTATAGATACTGGTATGGAGACTTTCAGCAACACTGCAGGAGCACAGGCTATATTGGCTTGGGACTCACAGACACATCTGAAGACTTTCATGAGTGTATTAACCATTAAAGTATAAAGAAAGAAGTACCTAAGAGTGACATTTGAATCAACAGAAGACCTTGTCTACACTGGGATAAGAGCTATGCTTGCTACATCTGCACTTCTCACAGCCAGAGCCATAAAACCAAAGATGTAGTACATAGTATATTTCTCTTTCCTGTTTGTGCTAATTAACATGAAAGCTTATTTGTTGATTACCATATTTATAGACTTTGCAGAAGCTGCTAAGCACTTTGCAATCAAGCTCTTAATGCTTGAAAATTACGTAGTTGATTATGTACTATTATCGTATTCTGTGGTGGCACATGCCAATATTTAATCAGACATGAGAAGCAGTGGATTGCTGTCAGGGGATGGGGGAACGGTGTCTGGTATATTAGGAAGATTAACGGGGACTAAAATCTAGGTGACTTTTGTCATGTTGAGGAGAGTTAAAAATAGAATGAAAGGACTCTCCTTAGCTTGTCTTCTCCTTCCAGAAAACATCAAACATGACCGCACAGCTGCGATCTGAAATCCATGCCAAAGGATGAAAGTCTGGCAGCACCTGCACTATTGCTAAGCTGATGGAATCCATTTAATCTCTAGCTAAAATGTGACATGACTAAACTGGTCTGCTGCCTTGTCCTGTTCGAAACAAACACCCTAGCAAAGGGGTTCACCTTAACAGCTTCAAGCCTTCTCTCACATACCTGCAGGTATGTATAAAGCCATTCAGGTTGGTAGCAAAAAGCCATTCTTTGGGCCAGATTCTCAGCAGTCCTTAAACCGTGATTTGAGGATGTCAACAGCTCAGACACAGGTTAGAGATTTATTGCAAGAATGGGTGGGTGAGATTCTGTGGCCTGTGTTGTGCGGGAGGTCAGACTAGATCAGTGGTCAGCATACTGGGGTGCGCGCACTCCAGGGGGTGCGCAAGACCACCCACAGGGGCCGCGACAGCCCTGGCCAGAGGAGCTGGGCGCCGCGGCAGCAGGAGGAGCTGCGTGGCCCCGGTGGTTCCTCGGCAAATGCTGCAGCAGCCCCGGCAGCAGGAGGAGCCAGGCGGCCCCAGCCAGAGGAGCCGGGCTGCTCTAGCCAGAGCTCTTCAGGCTGTGCCACCAGGCTCCCGGCTCCTCCTGTTGCCGGGGCCGCCGCGGCACTTGTCAAGGAGCTACCACAGCACCCGGCTCCTCCTGCCGCCACAGCGCCCAGCTCCTCTGGCCAGAGCAGCCCGGCACCTCTGGCTGAGGCCACCTGGCTCCTCCTGCCCCTGGGGCCACTGCGGCGCCCTGACAGCAGGAGGAGCCGGGCAGCCCTAGCAGTTCCGGCAGCAGGAGAAGCAAGGCGCCGCAGTGGGACCAGCCCTAGGAGCCAGGCGCTGTGGTGGCCCTGGCCCTAGGAGCTGAGCGGCACGGTGAGACCGGTCCCAGGAGCCAGGTGCCACGGTGGCGGCCCCGGCTGGAGGAGCCAGGTGCCACGGTGGGACCGACCCCAGGAGCCGGGCAGTGCGGCAGGACTGGCCCCAGGAGCTGGGCACCACAGCAGGAACCAGGCCCAGTGTGGCAGTTAGGGGACAAGGAGAAGGGAGGCTTAGATAGGGGGTTGGGTCCTGGGGGGCAGTCAAGGGCAGGGGTCCCAGGAGGGAGCAGTCAGGGGACAAGGAGGGGTTCTGTGGGAGACAGTCGGTGGTGGGAAGTGGGAGGGAGTGGGGCTAGGGTGGGGCTTCCCCCATTGGGGTGCGTGCTCAAAAGAAATTTCTGGCAGGGGTGCACGATCAAAAAAGTTTGAAGACCCCTGGACTAGACAATCATAACAGTCCCTTCTGACCTTAAAGTCTATGAGTGTAGCTTCATGAAAGTTGATAGAGCTATTCCAATTTATAGGAGCAAAGGATCTGGCCCACTGCTACTGCAGTAAGTATGTCTATGGCAAAACTAGTGTCTGTCACATTACTCATGTTACTACATAGCTAAACCTTTTGAAATTTGAAAGATTTCAACACACTGTTGCATACCAAACTTATCTACTCACATAATGAGCCATGGCTTGGCCAGTTTCTTACAATGGCCAGTTTGTTAACCCCAAGAAATTTGAGAACAAATATTTGCATTCCCTAAGGGCAGAGCTGGGGTCAAAAGAACGGAAACCCCATTAACATACATCATCCTGGATGTTCAAAGCTTGTGATGCAAATGTAAGTATGTTCACGGTTCAATGGTCAAAAGCAAAGAAACAAAGATAAATGTCACCTTTATTTTATTTTTATTTTAAAAAGCTATCACAGCACATGCAACAATTTTATACATCACATAAATATAAGATTTTTATTACTAGTGTTCTTTATGTAGGCTTCTTAAAGATACAGGACCAGATTCACCAGCATGTTCTAAATGTTTTGTACCATTCCACTGACCCAAAGCAGTGACCGACCAATTAAACTAGGTTTATGGCTGTATTACATCACTGGATGGTGCAGAGCAACCACAGTGTACCAGTGGACCTGGCCACAATTTCTTTATCTTTAGCTAGAGGTCCACCTCTATTGGCATGGAAATAAAGTACATCTAGAGATGTCTAAAGCTGCTAGCTCTATAAAAATGACAAGGAAGCCCTAATAAATGTGTTAGCCTCTAAGGTGCCACAAGAACTCCTCGCTGTTTTTGCTGATACAGACTAAAACAGCTATCGCTCTGAAACCTAGCTCTGCAAAGATACCTTTAACATCCATGGGCCATATTAACTCACTGGGTTCTCTCAGCTTCCACAGATGGTCTGGCATTTGGTAGCTTACACGCAATCATCTCTCCCGTCAACCAGCACGATCCATATTGAGCACAGCCCAGCAGGGAAGAGGCAATATGTATTTGCCGATTCAGCAAATTTTCCAGGCAGCCTCTGACCGCAAGACTCCTAGACAGCCCCCCAAAGCATTTAAAGCTGCCCTCTTTCACTGAAAACCATAAGGACTCCCCTGTTTCCCACTCACCTCCAGGGTAAATCTTATTCCACAGCAGCTGCCTATGTCAATAGAAAGGCATTGCTGTTTGTACCCTTTGTGCCTGTGTGGGCGTATCTGGCCCCATGTATGCAAGTTCTGGAGAGAAAATTCTATTGTATTCAACATGTATCACTGTAAACTCCTCAAGGCAGAGATTATGGGCCAGATCTTCAGTTGGCATAAACCATGGTAGCTTCATGGGCTTCAATATAGTTATACTGATTTACATCAGCTGAGGATCTGATTTCATGTCTGTCTTGCCCGGCATCAAGTTCACTGTGGGTGCTTAAATAATAATCTAGATAGCCACCTGGTGAAAACTCATCAGAAACAAATATATGGGAAGGGTCTGTTACGAGGAAGATGCGGAAGGCGCTAAGCAACTTCACTCAGATTTTTCTCCTCATTCAAAATGAACGGACAGACTGGAGGGTGCCTTCTACACAGCGTATTTGCTGTCTCACCCTTTTCACCTCTGATACCCTCCGGCTTGAGTTTCATTTAAGATAAAAGAAAGGTCTTTGCCCCACAAGGCTGCAAAGGAAAGCTTGTGAACCATAAAGGTTCAAAAACAAGAGAGCAATTTTTTGTAAAATGTATTATTTTTTAAAATCTCTTGATTTTTTAATCCAATGTCATTTTTTCTGTGGACCTGATCTGTGATTTTTGAACACCTGGGGAAGGCAATGCTGCTTAGAGAAAATGCCCATATTTATACTCACATGCAGTAACTGGAGTTGTACCTCATTAAAGACTAGGACTGGGCCCAAAAAAATGAAAGTATAGTTCTCTTCCTTGAAAACATCAGCCACATTAATTACCTAGGCAAGACTAATTAGCTACCATTATGTTAAACCCAGTACAAAACCTAAAATCTCCATGGGCTTGATCCAAAGTCCATTTAAATCAGTGGGAGTCTTTCTGTTGATTTCAGAGGGCTTTGGACCAGTCCTTGAGTAAGTTCATTACAAATGTACATGGAATTATAAAAATGAAGATAATCTCTTTCATATGACACTGCTAATGCACATGGCTGCAGAATGATTAGCTTTCCAAAATACACAATCCCAATTAGCAGTATGTACAAACCAAAAGATAACATCTGATCAATTCCATACTGATTCCTACTGGTATTAGTTTGATTATGAACACTCGGAATAATAACTATATTTGTATGTCTTGTTGTGCTAATTACGTTACCAGGATACTAACTAACAAACAATGCCATGCAAAATTTAACTTATAAAGATGTTGTTTCAGAGGTTTAAGAAACATATCAAATGTCTCATTTGCAAGCTTTACACAATTCTGGATAGAAAGCTAAATCAAAACTTTGGCATCTGTACCCTATATTTCCACAATTGTATACTATATCTGATACCAGCAGCAACATTTTTAATATAGTTAATTATATCCTGTTTCAAAAATGAGGAATTCCATGATCAGCCCCTGAAGCAAATTTTGAAAGAAATCAAGTTTTTAAGATGTGGAGCATTAAAGAACACTTAAAAAGTCATATCTGGTATATTTGTATGGCAGTATGAATGGACATCAGGCATACAATTAAATTGCTTCCAAGCATACAGCAATATTTTGTGTAAGCTATTTTTATAACAGGAGCTATGATGGCTTATTTCTAAACAGTCAGGAAAATCTTGCTTCCGTGAGGATTAGCTGGACCTGGCAAAGCCAATCCAATCTTCAGCTGCATTCTGAGAGCACTGAAAAATGGGATATTTCAACCATTTATCAGCTGTTTGCAGAAGCCCTTCTCAATATTTTGCCTCTACTGAAGAAATGGGAATTAATTCTCAATGATCAGTGACTAAAAATCTAAGAACCAAATCAACAGCCCACTCACAATGTCTACATAACAGCAGTGTTTTCTCAGTGGTTAGGTGTAGGAACTATTTGTCAGGTAATCCTAAATACAAAACTTCCAATAAGTAGAGAAAGCATGAATACTGTAATTTATGACAAGTATTTTTCATATCAATTTACACAATATGTCATAACAAAAAGTCTACACAGCATTAAGGAATTAATCATATAAGAAACTGAGATCCCAATATCAGCTATCTCTATCAAATTATTACAAATTCATCCAGTTACAAACACTACTTACAGACCACTGCAGACCAGGAAGACACATTGTACCTTCACTACTGTTTATTCCAAAAGAGGTACTGAAAAGGCTCAGACAAGTAGATCCAGAGAATTAATTGTCGAACTTTATGTAGCCCTTAGTGATTCTGAAATAATTAAGTCACAACATATAAATGAAAAATGGGAAGCAGAATTCCAGGATACCACAAAGAATAGCAGACATCCTCCAAAATACCTACTGCCTCACTGTGCTTTGGAGAGAATTCCAGTGGAAAGATATTAACTGCTTCTTCTACACTCTAGCACGGGGTTGGCAACCTCTCAGAAGTGATGTGCCGAGTCTTCATTTATTCACTCTAATTTAAGGTTTCGCGTGCCACTAATACATTTTAACATTTTTAGAAGGTCTCTTTCTATAAGTCTATAATATAGAACTAAACTATCATTGTATGTAAAGTAAATAAGGTTTTTAAAATGTTTAAGAAGCTTCATTTAAAATTAAATTAAAATGAAGAGCCGCCCGGACCAGTGGCCAAGACCCAGGCAGTGTGAGTGCCACTGAAAATCAGTTTGCGTGCCACAAGTTGCCTACCCCTGCTCTAGCAATCACTGACCTCTGTAGGAGAAAATGTGAGTGTATTGACTACTACATATATATACCCACAGACCAACACATTCTGGTCACACACATGAAAGCTCACAGAAATCCTTTGACATATATTTCAATCAAAACCTCAAATCATTATGTTCTGATGGACACAGCTACAAATATCCATAATGACAAAGAGTAATACTTGTTCAAAATGTTAACAGCTACTGAATGAAAATGCATCATTATACTATGGCTGACAAAATGAAACCCTACAACTGAGCTGTGCAGCATGGGACATGGGTCACTTGCCGGTTTGAACTAGAGTAAGTGGTAGACTCTCTGGAACTTGAAGTCTTTAAATCAAGATTTGAGGACTTCAGTAACTCAGCCAGAGGTTATGGGCCTATCACAGGTGTGAGTGGGTGAGGTTCTATAGTCAGTGATGTGCAGGAGGTCAGACTAGATGGTCCTTCCTCGCCTGAAAATCTATGAGTCTATGAAATACAAGAAATTAAAGGGATGAAATAAATCCCAGACAGAATCTGAAAGTCCTACGGACTGTTTGAAGATCACTGGGCTCTAGCCAGTGCTTTACTTGTAACATATAAGAGACAAGGACAAATGGTAACAGCCCAGAATTAAAACCACATTACCTCACTCAAACAGGACATGCCCATCCACCCACCCACATAATAATACCTGGGCAGAAAGATTCTTCCCCAACCTACTACACATCTGCCTACACCATACACAAACCCTACAATATGAGTTTGTGTACATCTCTCTCTTTCTATGCACCAATATATACTGATGTGCAATTTTCTTATGTGCCTGTAAATGCCTTTTTAAAATACACACAAGAAAAAGATGTTATATATACACAAATAATAATGATAATAATAAACACTCTCACAGCTTGCCATGTGATCACCTTGTTCCAGAAATCCATGTCAAAAACTGATCAGTGGATAAGACAATCGAAGGTTGTTGCTGTTTAGAAAAAAATCTATCTATTAGCTTTTAAGGACAAATATAACAAATATGATCAGCAATGGGCCTTAATACAGGACCACCTAAAAACTTTGGAGGATAGATGTCATTCCGTATGAAAACTTATAATCTTCATTTGCACTTCTCAGTAAAGACAAGCTGGTTCTTTAATATTATATTACATACTTTCATTCAAATAAGGGCTTGTGACACACTGTTTTCACAGTAATATGATGTTTACTTCAGTATGTTCAAATCTCTGTCCTCTATAAAGTATCTTTTCTTTTTCAATTGAGGATATTTTTTAGGAATCAAATAAAGTTTAAAATAAAATGTCACCTAAATGAGTTGCAAATACTGCATGCAGTTCTGGTCACCCCATCTCAAAATTATATATCATAATTTTACAAGGTATAGACAAAGGCAACAAAAATGATTAGGGGCATGGAACAACTTCCATATTAGGAGAGATTTAAAAAAATGGGACTGTTCTGCTTAGAAAAGAGATGACTAAGGGGGACTCTGATAGAAGTCTACAAAAGCATGAATGGTGTGGAGAAAGTGAATAGGGAGGTATTATTTACCCCTTCACATAACAAAAGAATCAGGTTAATTAATTAATTAAATTAATAGTCAGCGGGTTTAAAACAAACATAAGGAAGCACTTCCTCACATAACACACAGTCAACCTGTAGAATTTGTTGCCTGAGAATGTTATGAAGGCCAAAGGAATAAGTGGATTCAAAAAAGAATTAGATATGTTAATGGAGGCCACATTCCCACTTCAAAGCGCTGCTGCGGGAGTGTTTCCGTGGCACCACTTTGAAATTTCAAGTGTAGCCAAGCCTATAGACCAAGAAGGGTACCTTTAGGCACCTTTTCAGTGATGTACAATGGGAATTAGACATACAATGCTTTCAATAATTAACAGGAGTCGTACATCACAGTGAAAATGCATTTACAGAGAAAATTTCAAAGTACTTTCTCGGATCCAGCAACGCATAGCTCATCCTTGAGATGTGGGAGGCATTCTTCCTTGTTCCTTACAGTGCCCTAATGTAAATATGGCATCATATATGCTTAACTGTTTTGAAAAACAATCATTTCAGCTCACATTACTCTGCACCATTGTGTTGTGTGTGCGAGCTGGAGGATAAGACAAGTGCACCGGCGGGTAAGTGCATAAGCCTTTTGCCCTTTAAGAAGAATTTTACATTCTGACTTGGATCACAACTGAGAATCAGTGTGATGGCTTCACCGTAGTTTCCATTTGTCCACCTTACCAAACCACAAACAAGTCAACTAATTTCAGCCAGGTTCACAAAGTTTGCTCAGAAGAGACCCTTCACTGGAATAATAAAGAAGCGACAAAGAGTCCTGTGGCACCTTAAAGACTAACAAAAGTATTGAAGCATAAGCTTCATAATAATAAAGACATTGCAGGTCAGGAACAGGCTTCACTGACAAATGGTGTGGGAAAGCTTGCACAGTCCATGTTTGCACTGTGGCAACTTCTTTCTTGAGCAAAGCTACTGAGCATTATATATGCACCTCAGGGACACAATATAGGCCCTCAGCATGTGTCAAGTCATGCTTAATTTCAGTTTTTTTCATTTTAGAAAATGCTTCCCTCTCCTTTCTGCTCTGTGAAGGTGTGACGGGTCTAGAGATCACAGGTCTCAAACATGCGGCCCGCAGAGCCCTTCCCTGTGGCCCATCAAGCTCCCTGTGCCACACACACACACACACACACACACATATACCCTGCCTATCCTCCCGAGTTACTTCTTATGGCCGCCAAACTTTCCTCACCCCCGTACTCTCCCCTAGCTGTTTTCTGTGGCCGCTAAGCTCTCTCCCTCTTCCCCCTCTGTGCTGCTCCCCACGCGCTGCTTCCTGCTGCTCTACCTACCCCTAGGCAGTTCTCTGGCGGCTTAGCGGTTTCCAGAAGAGAGGGGCCAGGAGCACGAAGCCTCACGCAGAGGGAAGGAGACCCGCCAAGCTCCCCGCAGCCACTTCCACCTCCCGAGTTACTTCTTATGGCCACCAAACTTTCCTCACCCCCAGACCTCTCCACCAAGTTGTTTTCTGTGGCCACTAAGCTCTCCACCTCCTCCTTTCCGCCCCTCACCCCGCTGCTCCCGGCGCGCTGCTCCCTGCTGCTCTACCTACCCCCAGGCAGTTCTCTGGTGGCTTAGCAGTTTCCAGGAGGGAGGGACCAGGAGCAGGAAGCCTCATGCACAGGGGACAAGGGGGAGAAAGGGGTGGGGATTTGGGGAAGGGGTTGGACTAGGGGCAGGGAGGGGGCGGAGTTGGGGTGGAAACTTTGGGGAAGGGGTTTGAAGGAGACAGGGAAGGGCTTCGAAAAGGCGGAGCAGGAGTGGAGTGGGGGTGCAGCCCAGTGCAGGAGGGAGCTTTAACAGAAGTAAATCTAAGTGCCTGTTTGGTCCTTTAAGTGAGGTGCATTATTGAGTATATATATTTTATTAAAACCGTTTGGAAATGACTTCATAAAAAAAAACACTCATGGAAGAAAAGAGAGTTTTCCAAGACAAATGAGAGAATTTATATTTTTTCACAGAAGTAAAAGATAAAATTCAATGCCTTATTTGTCAACAAACGATTGCTGTTCCCAAGAAGTATAACGTGCATCAGCACTACAACTCAATGCACCGTGAAAAATATGATGCATTCACAAGAAAAATCCAAGAAGAAAAAGTTCAGCAACTTAAAGCAGCATTTGCCAAGCAAAGAAATTTATTTTCAGGAATTAAAAAGTCTAGCAACGATTCAGTAAGAGCAAGTTTTGTGATAAGTGAAATGATAGCTAAATCATTGTGACCTTTTACAGAAGGCCTATTCGTAAAAGAATGTCTTATGAAGGCCAGCAAAATTTTATGTCCTGATAGGAAGAAAGTTTTTGAAGGTGTAAGCTTGTCTGCCAATACAGTTGCCTGCAGGATAATGGATTTAGCAGATAATGTGCAAATACAATTGATTCAAATGGCAAAAGACTTCAAAGCATTTTCAATTGCTCTTGATGAGAGTACAGATGTATCAGATACTTCACAGTGTTCATTAGAGGTGTGGATTGCAATTTAAATATAACTGAAGAATTGCTAGATTTCATGCAACTGAAGGGCACCACAACGGGACGTAATATATTTCAAGGACTAGAAGAGTGCATTGAAAAAGCTGTGCTGCCATGGAACAAACTCATATCTTTGGTTATGGATGATGCGCCATCAATGTGCTCTGAAAACATTGGTGTGGTTGGATTATTGAAGAGCAAACTGAACAGCCTCAACATACCAGGAATTAGCTTCACCAGTATACACTGTACTTTGCACCAAGAAGCCCTATGTAGTAAAAGTCTACAAATGAAGGAAGTTATGGATGTAGTTGTTTAAAACTGTTAATTTTATACATGCCCAAGGCTGAATCACAGACAGTTCACTTCTGTTTTAGCAAGTATGGACAGTGATTATGGGGAACTTCTGTATCAAACTCAAGTTAGATGGCTGAGTCGTGGAAATATTTTGAAGCTGTTTTTTGCACTTAGAGAGGAGATTGATTCCTTAATGAAAATGAAAAACAAGGAGGCTCCACAGCTGGCTGATTCCACTTTTATCTGCAACCTTGCTTTTCTAACAGATGTAACTGATTACCTGAATGCACTGAACTTGAAGCTTCAGCGTAGAAAACAGATGATAACACAGATGTATGACAGTGTTAAGTCATCCAAAGTCAAGCTTACTCTGTGGGGGCAACAGATGACTACTGGCAATTTGGTCCACTTCCTGACTCTGAATTCCTTAGTAAAAGTTGAATCTAAGTCCTTGAAAGAGTATGCAGATATCATTTCTAACTTACACAAATAGTTTGATGTGCAGTTTAAAGATTTCAAGGCACTTGAACCACATTTTCAACTTTTTTCACACCATTTGCTGATGAAATTGACAACGTTGCAGAGGAAATGCAGATAGAGTCAGTGAAGCTTCAGTGTGATACCATTTGAAGCAGAAGTTTACAGATGTTGGAATTCCAGAGTTCTACAGGGTTCTTTCACAAGAAAGATTTCCCATGTTATTCTCTGGTTCCGCAAGGAAAATCGCAATGTTTAGAAGTACATATATATGTGAACAGATTTTCTCTTCCATGAAGATTAACAAATCTGTGCTAAGGTTAAGGCTCACTGATGAACATTTGAAAGCAACACTGAGATTGGTTTCATCGCAGGATATCAAATCTAATATTGATGTTCTGATTGATGCAAAATGCTGCCAGCTAAGTGGCCAAAAATGAAATGACTGTCAAAATTAGCACTGACTTTTCACATTATCGTTAAAGAAGTTAATAAAAAAAGTTAATAAATTTAATAGCATACTATATTACTCTTCATTTTTTTTATTTTTGACTATACTTTTGTATCATTGTATGTGTAACACTGAGGCTGAGTATGAGGCTCAGATTTGTTACGCGGTGGAGTAGCTCACCTAAGGGAGAGGTCTCAAACATGTGACCCACGGGGTTATTTTCTGCCGCCCGCCAAGCTCCCCGCACCCCTTCTCTCCCCTCACTTTATTTCCTGCAGCCACCAAGATCCCCGTGCCTCCTCACCCCCTCCCTGCCTTCCTCCAGGCGTTTCCCACTGCCAAACAGCTGTTGGCAGTACTTAGCGCTTTCTAGGAGGGAGGGGGAGGAGCGGAAAGCTGTGCACTCAGAGGAAGAGGCAGGGTAGTGGTGGGACCTCAAGGAAGGGGTGGAGTGGGGGCATGGGCAGTGGGGAAGGGGTGTCAATGATGTGGTCCTCAGGCCAATGCACTAGTCCTCATGTGGCCCTCGTGGTCATTTGAGTTTGAGACCTCTGCTAGAGACTAAAGGAGTGCAATTGATGCTACTGGCTGGCCGAGGGAACTGCAGCACTATGGACAGCTCAGTATTGGCAGTAACCAGGGGAGCAAGAAAGAGCTTCTGGTGGGCTGCTGGGACAGAATAAACGACTTCTGCCCCACAGAAAGGGTCATGCATCAGTGAAGGCTCAGCCTGCAGGAAATGGTCCAGAGAACTGAAATAGCTTCATTAAAGGGATATGGCAGCATGTGGCTGCTATTTTTAGGGTCCCTGGGCCAGAACCTGGAGTAGTGGGAGGGGGCAGGTCCCTTCCAAATAGGTCACTGGGAAAGTGACATACAATCATACAGCAATAAATCCCCAGAAGGGGATGTGAACAGTTAAGAGGCCCAGCTGGAGAGCAGGAACCTGAAGAGACCAAGAGGGTGAAAACCATTGTCTCCAGGGAGGACACCCAGGGGATATGCGCCAGGACTGTTTAAAGACTGCAGATACACCCACGCAGAAAGGGTGTTCGTGAGAGGTGGGTGCCACTCTATTACATTAAGACTAACAAATAACAGGGAAAAAGAACTAACTGACTATACGGGGAGATAGTGAAAATATTTTCAAATAAAGGGCTGCTCAATGTGCAATGTAAGTAAACTGAAAACATATTTCATGTATAGTACTCCTAGATGTTACTTGTAGTAAAAATAGGTAAAAAACTCACAGAATTTTGTTACAACATTTAAAATAGTTTTTTCGCAGACAGAATGTGTCACATTTTATGTCCTTTGAATAATGAAGAATATCACAGCATCACACCAAATGTCTGTCGGGTGCTAATACTGCTCAACTTTGAGATCTCTCATTATTAAGTGTCTATACCCCAGGTTACATACATTAAACCCGTATTTGCACTGCTAAGAGTGCTTTATACTTCTGAAAGGATAGTTCTTGGGATTGATGTTCTTCATCAGCCAGGAGTTGTAAAAAGAAATGTCGTTGAGATGTAAAAAAATAGTTATTTCTATATCCGAGTGACATGGACTCTCATCCCACAGGATCATACCACTGCCGAACACACCAGATTCTGTACGATATTGAAAGCGGTAAAGACTGAATAGCCTGCCCTACTTGATACTTGTCACTGTTCAAAAGGTACAGGTGAGCTTGGAGGCTTCAGTTGGGGCTGGCTGAAAATTTTCCATCCAATTATCTTTGGATAGATAGTTGGGTTTTGAATACATTACATTTTTAAAATAGACTGTTTGCTTTCATAAAATGTTTCAAGTATTTTTCTAAAATTTGTCAGCCAGAAAATGGAAAACTGATTTTTTTTAACAAAAACTTTTTTCACGTTCTTCAAAATTTTCCACAGTGAAGAACTTCATTTTCTACTCCGATCTAACGATGAGAGCAATAACATGTTTTAGTGATGCTTTATTGCTATGTCTGCCAGCTCTCACCACTGAAAGGAAGAATACCAGTTCATCACAGTCAGAATTAAAATGTGGGAAGTGTTGATGGGCTAACACTCAATAACATCTTCATAATGCTAAAGAACTTGTTTTTGATCATTTCTGAACCTGAGATACCAAAACACAACCCAAAATTTTCATTAGGAAATGTAGAGATGACACTAGTATTAATGCTAGATATTTTTTTAATAGTTGAGTCTCATTACCTCATTATTGACTTCTGCAGGCTTTTTCTTTGCCTCTCCTATGTCCAAATAGCTGGGGAAAGAGAAAAGAATGGTATAGGTTACTTATAGCAGTTTTTAATCTCAACAACAAATTTTTTTCTTATATTTAATTAAATTAGCATGAGTGAAACAAGCTGCAGGGAGTTTTCACCTATATAATTATAACCAAAGTGTTATATCGAAACAAACTGACCCCTTGCAGCACTGAAAAGGAACCATGCCCCAATAGCACAAAGTGCCCTTAATTCAGGTTTCTAATTAAAAAGTTTACCAGATGCCTACAAGTCTAGAGAACGATACAAAAGACAGAGGAGAAGTCACCAGCTAGAGTCAGGGGCCCACCCCTGGTAAAAAGCACAGCCCCTCACTAATCCAGGTCTTAGGAAGAGGTCCAGGTATTACTGTGATGAAAGCCAGTAAACAGATGAAACGTATATAGATGTTGTGCTAGGATTCCTGTCAGGGTGCCAACTCTGGCCCCTGCTCAAGGACTCCATCTTTCTGATCAGCCTCTAGAAGTACTTGTATGATAAATTTGAACCCCTCCTCCATTCCCCTTTGACTAATCATGTGATAACATTTTCAAAATCACTTAAGTTACTTAGGAACCAAAATCCCATTTTCAAAAGCACTTAAATCACTTAGGAGTATAAGTCCCTTTGATTTTCAATGCTTCGGCACTTTGGAAAATCTTATATATTGGCTCTTGTATTCATGTGACAGAACCAGCTTCCCTTAACAGCTCTTCACTTGTAAGAGCAACATGCCTCCATTCATACAGTCTACAAAACATTAAAACTAAGGCTGTCAGGCGATTAAAAATATTAATCACAATTAATTGCACAATTAAACAATAGAACACACTTTTTAAAATATTTTTGGATGTTTACTATTTTCAAATATATTAATTTCAATTACAACACAGAATACAAGGTGACATTGTGAACAAGAAGCAGGCAGCATTATCTCCTGTCAATGTAAACAAATGTGTTTGTCTTAGCCACTGGCAGAATAAGAAGTGGAACTGAGTGGACTTGCAGGCTCTACAGTTTTACCTTGTTTTGTCTTTAAGTGCAGTTATGTAACCAAAAATATGCTGCATTTGTAAGTTACACTTTCACAATAAAGAGACTGTACTTCATTACTTGTATGAGGTGAACTGAAAAATACTATTTCTTTTATTTATCATTTTACAGTGCATATATCTGTAATAAAAAATAATATAAAGGGAGCACTATGCACTTTCAGTGTTGTAACTGAAATCAATATTGAAAATGTAGAAAAACATCCAAAAATATTTAATAAATTTCAATTGGTATTCTATTCTAAGTGTGATTAATCTAGATTAATTTTTTTAATTGAAATTAATTTTTGAGTTAATCGCATGAGTTAACCACGATTAACTGACAGCCCTAATTAAAACTTATATTCCCACACAAAAAGACTTTGATAAGGTGACATTTAGACTGCAGTAGACATTTGTTGTTTGACTGCATATTGCCCTTCAAGAAAATTAGAGTTTAAAAAAACCCTCATGCTTAGGAACTTGGGGATGGATTTCTTGAACAAAGCACCCAAACTAACTTAACTCTGCCCTCATAGTTATACACTGAAAAACTAGGAAAAATATAGGTATCCCATGTGTGCCAGGCACCGGGAGCTGAGATTTTGGCTGGAACTCCACAGTAACTTGCAATGATGCATGTGCTGGAGCCCAGGATGCTGCAGTGGGTCATTGTATCTCAACGCAGTGCTTCATTTTGGCACTTCCTGCAGAAGTTAAAAATGAATTGGCAGATGGCTGGAGTTCAAGTGTCTCCTTTAAGCTGTCTTTGCCAGGAGCATCAGATTCATTGGCAGCTGGTCAGTGCTCAATACAGGGTTTTCCCCATTAGCACTTTCAGTTGGAAGCCACACATGCATCATCAGGCAATCAGCACTCAGTGCAGGGTCTGCCCCATGGCATTTTCTGCTGGGAGTTTCACATGCATCTGCAGGTGAGCTGAGTTCAGTACAGGGTCTCCCCAATGGATTTTCTTGACAGCAATCACAAATGTCTTGGTAGATGAGCAGAGTTTGATACACATCTCCCATTGGCAGGAGAAATAACGGTGCCAAAGCACCAAGGCTCTCTAGAGCATTGAACTGAAGTCTTCAGAGTGCTGGAGTATCAAGATACAACAAGGCTTCAAGGCAACATGTCCAACACCAAGGCAAAGCACTGAAACACCAAAGATGAAAATACAGAGACTCTGCAGGATAAGGGTAATGTTCCAAAGTAATCTTCTCAAGCCTCACAATAAACTGCTGAGGCTTCTCCAGGTATAAACATGCCAAGGCTTACCGGGTGGGGTGGCAAGCTAAAACTTACAAGGCTAAAAAAGACAAAAGAGACGTATCATGAGGAATAGATACCTCATAATAAAAAGTGTCAAAGGCTGAGAACAAATCGCCAAAGCACTAAAGGCTTGTCCACGTGGCAAGTTAGTGCACAGAATCCACAGCGCACTAATCGGCCATGCACTAAGTCACTGTGTGACTCCTGCTACCACACTATACAATTTTTAGTGAGTGCACACTGTTGGGTTGTTCCAGCTTAGGTGGTAGCTAGGGGATTTCTCATGACTGTAGCCCCCTTTGTTCAATTCCACCCCCATATATATCTTTTGCACAAGGCAGGAATCCTTTGTCCCTCTCTTGGTTCCTACCCCTCCTTCTAAATGGAGAAGCACCAGGTTAAAGATGGATTTCAGTACCAAGTGACATGGTCACATGTCCTGTGAGACCCCCGCAAGCCTTCATTCCTCCCAGCCTGACTCACAGGGAGGCCTGCCTGCAAACAGAGCCATCCACAGTCAATTGTCCTGGCTGACTGGCCCACACATTAATGGCCCTCACTTTGCATAATTACAATAAGCCTTCAGAGTTATATTTCAAATTTCCAGCTTCAGATACAAAAATGATACATGCATACAAATAAGCTGACCACACTCAACAGATTATAAACTTTGCAAGGACGTCTTACAAGAGACCTTTTGCATGAGGCATATTCCAGTTACATTATATTCACACTCATTAGGATATTTTCAAAAAATCATATAGAGTGCAACATCACACACACATCTAGTTAGTGTGCTACAGCGCTGTAGCTAATAGTGAGTGGCAAGCTCCCAAGCTTGCCACTCACTATTAGTCTCTGTGAGCAAGCCTTAAAATCAAGCTCTGTATGCACAGCATACATTCACTTAGCACAGTTGAAAATGACTACACAAGCTGGAAGGCAATAGAGGATTAGGTCTAGTATGCTTAGAAAGGTAATTTTATATAATTAGGAACTTTTCCTCTGCTTGGACAGTGGTTTTACAGTAGAGTGGGATTTTTCAATAGTGCTCAGCAGTGGCCTAATCCTGCTTTCAGTAAAGACAGTGGTAAAATTCCAATTGACTTGAACAGGGTCAAGATTAGGCCAATGCTGAGTGCTTTTGAAAATCCCAATCTATATCTGTTGCACCATTTAAAAAATAATGTGTATTATCCGAAGAGACAGATGTGAAGATGGCATACTAGTGGGGGAATTCTGTGTCGCTGCATGTGCACAGAATCCATGTGTCCCACAGATTTCTGTGCTTTCCTACAGAAAAATTATTTCCAATGGGGAAGCAAAGGGAAGCCATAAAAGCGGTCACGCTCCCCTCCCCAGCAGCATGGGTGTGTTGTTTCGGGCACTCAGAGCAGCTGTCTGAGAGGTAACTCACCACTGGGGATGCCCAGACTCTTACCCTGGCTCTTACCCTGTATCAGGCTCAGCTGCTACTGGGCTGGGAATGGAGGACAGGATTGCCTCTTCTCCTGCAAGAAGAGTCCTGGGCCACATCAGATCCACCCCCAGAAACCTCACCCAGCTGCAGGAAGCATACCCACAGCTTCCTGCTTCCATCCCTCCTCAGCTGTGGGAGGAGGGGTCTCTGTACAGGGAGCTGCTCTCCTGTCTGCCCAACCTTGTTCATCCAGACCCCACCACATACCCAAACCACGCTGCTGAGCCTCACCTCCCTCCACACCCAAAACCACCCCACTGAGCCCCCCACACCTGAACCTCCACTTGCTGGGCCTCAGCCCCTGCATCTGGAGCCCTCCCAGCACCCAGACACCCCCTAACAAGCCCCCAACCCGCATTCAGACCTCCACCCCTACACCCAGGCTACCCCCACTAAGCCCCTTGCACTCAAACCCAAACCCTGATAAGCCCCACACTCCTTTGAACCAGGACCACCTCAGCAAACCACTTGGACGCTCACCCTACCAAGCCCCATTCCCCCAGCACCTTGACTCCCTGTGCAGAGCTCCATTCCCCCCACACCCCACCCAGAAATGTACTTTATTATTATTTACAGAAAAATGACTTATAACGGGGAAGCAAAGGGAAGCTGCAAAAGCAGTCACGCTCCCCTCCCTAGCCCCTGTGCATCCAGATCCTCCACCCAGAACCCTTTAACCACACACCTGGATCTCCCCACACTAAGATCCTCCACACTTGGATTCTGGGCAGGGCCCTGGGGTATTTCTGGAGCAGGCACGGCTCTTGCGCTGTGTCAGGGTCAGGTGCAGCCTCACTACCAAGTCCGTGTCTGGAGGTGCGGGAGCTGCAGGGCGATCTCCTAGCTCTGTCCAGCCAGTGGCCTGTGCTCCCCACTGCCAAGTTGGAGCCTCCACATTTATTTATTGACAAATAAAATTTGCCAAATTTTAAAATATTGTGTGCAGAATTGTTATTTGTTTTGGTGCAGAATTCCGCCAGGAGTAATTTATAACCAGGGGTCTAAACAGGGATTGGGGAGTTGAAGTTCAAGTTCTAAAGATGAGAAATAGCCACTTTACCTTCAATATATAATTCTGCAATTATTGACAGCACAATTTCTTTCGCACGCCTGGTTGTTCATGAGTCCCTCCCATCCTCCCTCCCAGATACCTGCTAGGATTCACACCAGAATGTCAGAACCATCTAGTGAGGGCTGCTGCCCTCGTTCCCTTTGCTGTGCCCATAAGATGACCAGATGTCCCGACTGTATAGGGACAGTTCTGATACCCAGTCTTATGTAAGCTCCTATTACCCCCTTTCCAATTTTTCACACTTGCTGTCTGTCACCCTTTTTGCTCAGGAGCTGCCCTGGCCCATGTTTTTGCAGAGCTCATCCCTTCCCCGCTCGCTCCTTCTCCCTGCCGCTGACAGCAGTTCCTGTCCCTTCCCACTCACAGTAACACCTCCCGGCTGCTTCTGGCTACCCATATAACCCAGCCACTTCCTGTCCTCTGGCTGCAGCGTGGGCAGGAAGGGGTTAAGGAGGCATTGTGCACTGTGGGGCCCTCAGAAAGGGAGTAAGGAGGCATTGTGCACTGTGGGGCCCTCAGAAACCTGCAGAGATGGTTGGGATCTGGCAGAGGGGAGGAGGAGGAGATGACATCAACCCCCCACCCAGGGAGAGAGCGGTGAGAAGTGTCCGGTGCAACCTGGCTCCTTCCCTTCCCTGCCAGATGCCATCCTGGGCTGGAGGCAACTCCTGCCATCGCCTGCTCTTCTACAAAGACAGCAGAAGCAGCCTGGTAGAGCTAGGGTGACCAGATATCCCGATTTTATAGGGACAGTCCGGATTTTGGGGTCTTTTTCTTATATAGGCTCCATTACACCCCCTCCTCATCTCGATTTTTCACACTTGCTGTCTGGTCACCCTAGGTAGAGCCACCTCCTGCATGTGCCCCTAGCTGCAGGAGCTGAGGGGCACAAACAGGGCACAGGGGCTCAGCCCACTCCGGACAGCCTGCTGAAGGTTGGGGAGTGATTGCACTGAAGAGACTGTAAGGCCCTGCAGCTTGCACCCTCCCCCTCTCCCATGTCATCTCTGCAGACAGGGTTCACACCAGAAGCTTTCAATTGTGCCTTCCCCCTCTCCCCCTCGCCACTATCAACAGTTATATGTTGCCTCTGTTAAAAGGCCCAAGAGTATGGAACTCAGAGGAAACTAACTCTAAGCCCACCAATTCACCAAGGCTTTCCCACAACATTTTCACAACCATTCGTTAACAAAAAAACAACAATGCTTAGCCTGGTTTTTGGTGGCAGGGCAGGGCAGGGAGAGAGCGAAAACATTGTCCTCTTTTAAATAACAGGAGGTACTCAGCTTCTGTGGTTACACAGAGAGCCACATACCTACCTGGAATGAACAGAATATTTTAAACATTTAAAAAAACCAGTTAAGAGACCAAATTGTTTGGAAGGTCAAATCTGCAAGGCTCATCCAACTTTACCATGCACACTTCTGCACTCTGCTCTTCCAGAGCTGCTTCCCCAAAGATTACTGAGCACCAAATGTTCCTCCCAAATGCAGGCAGTTACCATGCAGTGAAAATAATACATTACGGTACATCTCTTGGTGTTAGGGACTGTTTCTTTTATTTTGTAAAGAGCCAAGCAGAGACACGAGAATGCTAATTCTGTGTTAAGCTTTAAAAAGGGAACCCTCCCTGCACTTAGGGTGACCGGACAGCAAATGTGAAAAATCAGGACGGGGGGTGAGGAGTAATAGGAGCTTATATAAGAAAATGACCCAAAAATCAGGACTGCTCCTATAAAATCAGGACTTCTGGTCACCTTACCCCCACTCCACAAAGCTGTATTAAATTTCCTGTCACATTTACTTAGATTTTAAACTCTTTGGGGCAGGGACTGTCTGCTCTGTATTTGTACAGCACCTGGCACAGTGGGATCCTAGTCCATGACTGGGGCTCCATGGTGCTACCATGATACAAATAATCAACGTTTAGATTTGAGTGTTTCATTACATTTTCTAATTATTTTGTTCATTCATCACTCACTTGAGTTTCTTGAAGGCCTCCCTGCCACCAGCCACGTAGTGCTTTCCGCTCTGAAGCTCCTCCAGCTGACGGACACGATGCCCGCCCCGGGGGGTGTAAATGCTACGCACAGCCCCAAAAGGTGCCTTCACCCCACCTGTCACCTCTTTCAGGAAGACCTCAAAGTTGGACACCTTCTTCTCATGGATGACTACCCGGTGCCCCGGGAAGAATGGGTCCCCATTGCGATACACCAGCACGCTCTTCACCATCGGCTGTGACAGGCAGGTTGGCTTTGTGGTGGGGCTACTCATGTTCACCTCCTCTCGCTGCTGTTGCTGCGGCCAGACAGTCAGTGCTGCCCTCCAGGCACTGTCTGCACCTGTTTATTCAACAAGAATGTTCCTCTTTCACACACACTGTCAAATTCCTGTGATGCATGAACTGTGAACGCACATGCACACAATACCTGCACCAACGACCACCTCCAATAGGCAAATCCCTCTCTAAAGCAACCAGGGAGGGATGAGAGCCTCCCTAAGGTTTCCAGTAGAGTTCTGTTCAGCCCTTAAAGAGCAACCTCTGCTAGGCAACTGATTCTTGCTGCTCCCTGGAGTGGCTAACACAGATTACACTAAACCATACCCAAAAAAACATAGAGAGAGATCTAAAGGAGGAGAAAAAGGGACTGAGCACAGTAAGGAACACATAGTCCTTCCGGGATCTTCACAGTCTCACTTTGCACTTGCAGCTTTTTTCTTTCACAAGTAGTTTTACTCTGTTGCTCAGGAAACTTTATCCTGCTTCTTCTTCCCTCCCCTTCCCACCTCAAAAGAAAAAAAAAGAAAGAAAGAAAGAAACCCAGCCAAGTGAGGAGGGCTGCCAGACTGCAACAAACCAGACAGATTAACCTAACACACCAACCAAATCAGAGCTGGGCGAGTAATGAGAAAAGGAGGGGAAATGGGCTGAGTCACGAATATTTTATTTGAAAAAAATGGCATGAAATATGTGACTACTTCAGAAGTATTCACCTGACCCTATGTAATGGGAAGGGTGGAAATGTTTTAGAAAAATCACAGAAAACTCATTGAATACGTTATTTGATGCACTTCCTTTGCCCATCTCTGTATCAACATAATGACATGGAAACAGTCAGCACCTTCTAGGAGTGCAGGATCAGCATGTGATCAGCAGTAGGTGCATCATTTAAACATCAAAAGCCTGGCAGAGGGAAGAGAAGCAGAAACCTCAGTGCAGACAGGGGACAAACAATTCAAGTCACCAGTGGCAGGAGGTGAGGAATGGGAGCAGGGAGCAGCACCTGGCCCGTGGGAGGCCCAGTACTCTCCCACTCAATGTATGTGTGTGTGTCTCTCTCCACCTAGCACTCAGCTCTGAGCCACCTGGTGCATCGCACGGCTGCACACTGGACACTGTTGCTGTGAGTCTCATGCTCCTCTCTGGGGCTCCCAAGGGTCGGGAGAGAAGGAGGCACAAGCCCTGGCAGTTGGTTCTTGCTGTTGCTCCAGGAGCTTCTTCTGGGGGCCGGGGAGAATGTTGTTATTTGCCACAGTTTCCATAGCGACCCAGGTAGCTCAGGGGCAGGGGGAGCATGGATCCACTGCAGAGAAAGAAAAGAGCATTGCTGCAAACCCACCCACTCTCAGGGGGAGGGAACCAGTGGGAGCCTGAAGGAAAGCTGGTGAGAGGTCAAGAGGGTAGGCGGGGAGGAGGAGAACTTGTGTGCACCTGAGGCAGGGGGAGGGGGAAAGAGATGAACTCTAAGGGCTAAGCTTCAGGGAGAAGTTTAAAGTCACCGCACCTCCGGCAGGACACTGTACAATGCCACAATTCCCATCAGCTCTCATGGACTATGTCTACACAGTAACAGGAAGCAGTTGTAGAGACTGAGACAGAGAATACAGCAGATCGGTACAGGGTTTATTATCCTCTTGTTATTTAAATAAATGTTTTCTCCTCACAGATGCCCCCAGAGCAGAGACTGTGACTGTTCCCCCCCTCATCATACCACGTGTACAAGAGAGGGGTGAATGCTCCTTCTTCCCTCCCCACATATCTGCACACAAGGGCCAGATCTAGCTATCCATTCATCCATCCCTCTTTTTGAATGCTATCCATACTAGAGAAATTCATTGGAATGAAAGTATTTCTGCCACTGTGAATAATTTGTTCAAATACCAAAGATACATCGCACAAGGGAAGTCTCAGACACATTTTCCTTATTAATGTGCTTCCAACTTATTCAGACAATTTACCTTCAAATATTCTGGTGTGATGTAATGCTTATTCCTATAGCTGGAGTGAAATCCTGCTTTCATTGAAATCAAAGACAAAACTCCAACTGACTTCAGTGGGGCCAGGATCTGACCTCCAGCGTCTAGAAACAAAGGTGTTGAGTGCATTAGAACTGATGATGGATACAGCAACTGGTGAAGCACTAGTTTCTCATTGGTGCTATTATCCTTTACTTACTGTTACAGACGTGATAAGAAAGGCCATAACTAATTCCTCTTGTTTGTTTTACAAGGAGATAATGTTAAAATGCCTATTCTGCTTTGATATACGTCCCTTAATTAATATTGTTTGCACAGAATCGGTTTCAATGTCTTCAAAATAAGAGACACTAAGTTACATAAAATATTACTGGAAGGTCTCATTTCAAAAGAGGAAGGGCTTGGTCCTCAGCATATCTTCACTGCTTTGGGTTCCTGGTCTAGGACTAAGTGCCATGGTAATATAAACAAATAAAATAAAATAAAATAAATAATGATGGGAGGATTCACTAGTTAGTGGTCAGTCTTGTAGGATTTATTTCCACAAGCAATTCTCCTGACATTATTGGAACTACTTTCCTAGGTAAGAATTGGGCTGCAGAGTTTGTACAGCAATTCAAAGCTATAAAGTGCCATGTAATTGCTAAGCATTATTATTAGACTTTAAAAGGGGCAAAGGAAATTCCCTTCACCATGGAGACTTGGCCATGTCTTTTTCAAATCTATATACTAGGGAAAAACTTTGCTGGAACAAGAAACATCTGAAAAACAGCCCCTTCACTTCGCACTTGGCACCTCTTCCTGGACTCCTTTTTTATAGAGATTAGTTTACTCACTCTCAAGAATAAAAAAGACTTTTATTGGACTCCTTTAAGACCATATTCACTAAAAACTCAATTGACACAATACAGAAGCAAGAACAAGCCACAACAAATGAAGAAGGGGGTGTGGTGCTCCTGGGATATGAAAGACTAACAGAAGGGTGGGCAGGGGGCATTGGTTTGCATTTTTTTTTATTTTTATTTTTTTTTACTGAATCTGATATGTGAGTTCTTAATTAAGGCTATATTTATTTGGTGCCAACATTTATCTGTTTGTTAATTGCATCTGATGGTTTCTCTTTATATGACATGGACAGTCTATGTATACAGCAACTGACACACTGAAAAGCACTCTGTATTTATTTCACATATATTTTCTGTTTTTGTCCTTTCCTGGTCTTCAATTATTAAGAACATTCACGGGACAACTGGATTGGATCATTGTATCTTTTTGCTGCTTATTCCTCACTTGAATTAAAAAATGTGACTGGGCGATCATCAAGATATCAGTACGGCTGTGATCAAGTACTCTGAATACACAGATTGAAAAATGCAGAGTGCGGGTTGGTTTGTTGCCTAGATGAACAATACACGTAATCATGTGTTTTGTAGGGGGATGCTCTCCATATGGCTATATAAGTCTTTCCAGTTAAATTATACATAGAGGGTTGCTGATTTTTTGGTCCTTCTGAATGGGCAAGGTCTGTTGATGACACAAAGTGAAAGTCTGCTCCTACAATGATCAAGTAAGTTGTGAGTAAGCTCATTCCTGCAAAGTGAATTCAGCAATTGGGCAACTGTGTTCCCTAAGCGTGGAGCTTTTTCACCACTCCTGCACTAGGACGCAGTTGCCTAAACACCAGAAATAACCCATTCCACTGCGAGAGGTCAGTTGGATCCTGTAAAAATTGAAATGGCTTCTGATGAGCTGGAGACTGCCCCCCTGTGGGATAACATCAGCCAATCAGAAACACAGAAGAAACCATGTGACTTTCCCAATGTAGCCTATCCTGCTGAACCAGGATTGAATTCAAAACACTCCATGAATAATAGCCTGATAAAGTCTGTCAATATCCTAGGGCCAATAAAGTTTGCAAAAACAATGTATAGAAGGTGTTAAGACAAACCAACCTGGCACAAACCATTCATGGTTTACAGACAAAGTTCAAGCTCAGGCCAGTTAATTTTGAGCACTTTTGACAAACAATTCATATAATTCAACACAAAACAGTGATGTAAACAATGTACATATTAAGAATCCAATTCAACTTACATTAAAGATAACAGAAAGACTACCATAGACTTCACTGGGTCTAATATCAGTCCTTAATACAGCAGCAGTGTGGCACATTTATTTATTAAAAGTTGTAAGTAATTTAGGATGAATGACTCTTTGGAATGAAATTTCCTTTTCTTGTTTTTAATCAAAGATGATTTCTGATTTGTACAAAAGTTGCTAAAATTCTTCATGGACATCTTTGCATTATCCAATCAGAATATAAGATGTTTTATAAGAAAAATGTTTTATCCTCGGATTACTCAAATTTATGTAAAAAAATGTAAATGTCTCATGGACTTAATAAATGCAAATGCTTTAATATATTTGGACACATTTTGATGACAAATAGCAAAATAATCTTGAAAATAGTGTGTGCTAGCAATGCATGATTTTCTACATTTTTAACACTCTATGTGTTGCTCTATCCAGCCCACTGCACAATGAAACACTGTATAAACCAAGTAAGACTTTGACCCCACTAGACCTTCCACAAACCCTAGCTAGAAGGAACTGTAAAGCCTGACAGAGATTAACAGAAAATATATTACATTTCATCTAATTTCTTTTATTGGCTTGTTTTTCCCATTGCTTGTTGCAAGATCAAAACTGCTCTGTTCTTTCACACGTGGAGATTGTACAATATAATCATTATTTTCTAAACCGATTTCAACACACGATGATCAAAACATACAGGAATTTTTCTCTTGCTTTTTATCTTAACTTTTATGAAGGAAAAGTCACCCCCTGCTGTGAATTGCCAGGAACGCAGTTAACCATTACAAGAGAGTAATTTCAGGCTGAGTGATGTCAGTCATACTATTGTTATTGGTTAACAGTTATATTCCTCCACTCATTTGCAACTTCTGATCTAATTTATAAAGGGGAAAACTGCATATCCAAAGCTCTGTGGTAATCAGACAGTTCACCCAGATATGAAAAAATGTGTAAGAAACATTAGTATTTTGTGTGTAAAAGGCAAAAGGGTGATGACCTTGATACTGTCCCAGAGTCAGGCAGTGAGGTATAATCTGTCGACCAGCTTGTCAGCTACTCAATGCCAGATTCAGCCATCCCTGTTGACCTTAGGCCCAATTCCCACAGTCACACGCTATCGTTTTACAATGCACTGGCAAAATGAAGGCACAGAAACAGCCCCAAGAATACCCTTTCTGTAGGGGGATATCCCAGCTGGCACAGAGCTGACATAAAGGATGAGATGCTCATCTACTCCAGTCCCCTTACATCAGATAAAGGGGTGAGAGCTGCAGGATGGAGGAGATTTCCCAGTGCAGGCTCTGCAGAAGCCAACTGTAAGGCTGCCTTCCAACACAAATCCTGGCATACCAAGCATGATCGTGGTAGCTGCGGGAGGTGAGACATGTTATGGATGTATTGCAGAGATTCTGGGCACTGCTGCAGCCCATAGGCCAGTGGGTCTTAAACTGTGGGGTTTGCCCTTGGGGGGGGGAGGGAAGCAGGACCCAGCGGGCTCAGGGGGCGGGAAGGGAGCATCACGCAGCCCAGCTCTGTCCCGAGCTCCACTCTGGCCCCGGACTCAGCCACCAGCTCCCAGCCCCACTCCCAGCCACGGCCCCAGTTGCATTTCTGGCCTGACCATGGCCCTGCTCCCAGCCCCAGCTCCGACCACGGGCCTTCCCCAGGCTGCAGCGCCCAGCTCCAAGCACAGCCTCAGCTGCAGCACCAGCCCCGCTTCCAACTGCAGCCCCCGGCCCTGAACCGACTCCCAGCCTCAGCCGTCACCCCAACCACAGGCCCACTCCTAGCTGCAGCCCCGACGGCCCCACTCCTGGCCGTGGCATCAGCTACAGTGCTGGCCCCACTTCCAATCACATGCCTGCTCTTGGCTCTGGTCCCCAGGTCCAGCTGTGACCTCTAGACCCTAACTGCAGATTCAGCTGCAGCTCCGGCTCCGACCACAGCCCTGCCCCCAGCTGCAGCCCCATCCTGAGCCTGGCCGGGGCCTTCGGCTCCAACCACGGCCCCATTCCCGGCTGCAGCCCTGCTCACAGTTTTAATTGCACTGTTAAACAATAACAGAACGCCAATTTATATGTATTACACATATTTTGGATGTGTTTCTACATTTTCAAATATATTGATTTCAATTATAACACAGAGTGCTCACTTTATTATTTGTATTACAAATATTTGCACTGTAAAAAAGATAAACAAAAGAAATAGTATTTTTCAATTCACCTCATAAAAGCAATGTAGTGCAATCGCTTTATCATGAAAGTGTAACTTACAAAGGTAGAATTTTATTTTTTTACATAACTGCGCTCAAAACCAAAACAGTGTGAAATTTTAGAGCCTACAAGTCCACTCGGTCTCACTTCTTGTTCAGCCAATCACTAAGAAAAACAAACTTGTCTATATTTACAGGACATAATAGTGCCTGCTACTTATTTACAATGTCACCAGAAAGTGAAAACATGCAGTCGCATGGCATTGTTGTAGCCAGCGTAGCTACATTTACGTGCCAGATGTGCTAAACATTCGCACATCCCTTCACGCCTCAACTTTTTACTTTGCCAATATCTGTAATCAAAAACAATACGTTGTATTCTGCATTGTAGTTTAAATCAATATATAAATGCAAAAAACGTTTTAATTTCCTGCAGGGTCAATTCTCTTTCTCTCTGTGGCTATTTCCTTGTAGGGCATGAATTCTGTGCTCACTCACTAGGCTCTCATCCTGCAAGCTAGAGGCAACCATATTTATTATACTTTCAGGACAGCTTTAAGCTGGACCCATTCCTTATTTGTCAGAATATGGCGCATTCAATTTTTTTTAAAAAAAATCCAATACAATTGACCTGCCCAAATGTTTAACCATTGCACGAGATCAGTAGTTCCCAAATTTTAACAACCTGTGAACCCCTTTCAGTAAAATGTCAAGTCTCACAAATCCTCTCCTAAAAATGAATTTTTCCAGGGATTTTCTCCTTTACCTGAGTATAAATTATTAAAGCTGTGATCTTGGAAATATAAAATTTGTTTTTATTACATGCTTATTATAGACTACTATTAATTATTACTTATCATTACAGTATTTTTATTACATTATGAAAACGGCAACACTCTTCCAAGATCTCACTTTCGTAGCTTGTATCACTTTGAATAAGCCTGTTATAAGACAAGGCTCCTATGTTTCATCAAGGAGTATAAAATGTGAAACAGCGTGAAGGTATTTCAGAAGCCAATTCAAAGAGTTCCTTCTACACAAGCATTCAGGTCTTGAGCAGTCCAGGCAAACAAAGCTTAAACTTGTTCTTCATGATAATTTTTAAAATAACACTAGCTGCCTATTTAATTTTAAAACAGCAAAAAATATCCACCTCCTGTTCCATTCCTTATAATGAGTCTTAGGGATGTCTATACTACCCGCCTGATCGGCAAGCAGTGATCGATACAGCGGGGGTCGATTTATCACGTCTTGTCCACCCCCGAGCGCTCTCACGTTGTCTCCTGGACTCCACCGCCGCGAGAGGTGCAGGTGGAGTCAACAGGGGAGTGGCAGCAATTGACACCACAGCAAAGTCACCGCGGTAAGGAAATCTAAGTACGTCGACTTCAGCTGTGTTATTCATGTAGCTGAAGTTGTGTAACTTAGATCGATTCCTCCCGCCCCTAGTGTAGACCAAGGCTTGAAGTTTAAACCTCCTCAGTGTGATAGATATGTTTGCTTTGATCTGCTTAGTTCTTCGAAGTCCAGGGGCTCTGGGCTGCTGGCTCCATACTGCTCGGTATTCCTAGGAACAGCTCTGTCTGTCATTAGGGAATTTTTTCCCCGAGAATGCCCTATAACACTTCGTGAACCCCCATGGGTTCACAAATCCCAGTTTGGGAACCACTGCACTAGATACACACCACCTGAAGATGGGTCTGCATATAGTTCTGAATACTAAAAAAGCAGCTGTAATCAGCACATCAGTAAGCTAAGCTGACAGTACATGCCTAGCTTGAAAGTATCAAGGCAGCATCTAGAGCTCTCTCTCTCTATATCTATTACATAGCAACATTTCATTACATCATTATATGACACATGACAACAAAGCTCAACTGGCTATTACTGAGTTCAAGGTGTTGGCTTCACTCTAAAACTATAAATGGGTCCTGTTTATCTGAAAAGACACCTCTCCAGGCAAGACTGCCATAGTTGCAATCAGTGTAGGTGCTTGAGCTAGGTCTACCTGTGTTTAGGCCTATTTTTTCAATTCATTCTTTGTGGGAGGACCTCTGTGCCCATAGAGAACCCATTCAAGATAATGAGCTCCAGGGTCCACCAGCATGGAACAAGTTGCATGATCCTGGCCTCAAAGTAGAGAGAGAGATGCTAGGCATTCCCCATGACTCTAGATTTACTTGGTCCACCAGAACGCAGATTTATTAACCTTATAGACACTCTGTAAAGCCTGTCTTTTTCTGTAGGTATTAGGAGAGGGAGGTACTGGAGTCATCTCTGAGACATAAGGATCTTACAATTAATATAACTGTGAGGAGCAAATATTTTGTATGAAATCATGTGGACTAATATATTTTTGCTGTTGATTTTAGTTGACAGTCTGTAGTTATGAAAGTATCAGGGGAATGGATAGATAAAAGAAAAAAAGCAAAGAATATTTTTCCCTTTTGTCCCCCGCAGATTAAAGAACATCAACTTTCATTTTATAATTGCCAAGGATTTCTTTCAAATTTGCTAAATATAATTTCCACTATAAACTCTTTAAATACTCTCCCAGCGTTTGCATTCTACTTATTCAGTTGCTTCTTTACAGATCCTATGTGAGTTGCAGTCACTTCCAAGAAATGGTGCACATCAACTTACTTTTCCACTCTGTTGCATTATGTTCTACAGTGCTTGTTATTGCCATGTTTTTTTTGTTTAAAGTATCCTTGGCATCCAAGATTATTAAATTCAATATTGTTGCGCATACTGCCACCTACTGTAACCCAACAAAATTAAGATTAAAGGACTGCCATTTGTTTCAGTGGGCTTTGGATCAAGCCCTAAACCAGCAGCCAAATTCTGGTTTCAAATGGATTTGAGATCAAGCTCCCTTGACTTCAGTATACGGATCACTAGGAACTGAGGACTGTGAACCTGCTTTGTCATGACCTCGCACCTTGTGCAGTCATTTACACTTGTGCATAGTGACTGTAAAACATTGTCATTTTGATCTGGTATGTTTCATACCCCTGTTCACCACCGTAAATGTCTTCAAAAAGGGGTGATGGAGGGAGAACTGGGAGCTGGCTGGGGCCAAATTCTGCTCTCCATTACACCTGTGTAAGTTTAATGTAATTCAACTGAGAGCAGAATTTAGCCCCAGTTCTCTTACCTCCAAAGTTTCAGGGCCTGATTCAGTAAAGCACTTAATGCATGTCCTTATGTCCATGTCTATTCAGGATAACACTTAAGAAAACAAACATATGCTTAAAGTTAAGCACACACTTAGGCACCCTTGCTGAACAAATGCCACAGTTCCTAAGGGGATCGCAGCTCAGGATATTTGCAGTTCTTGGTTCTAAGAAATATAGTATAATAACCATAAGCAGCAGCTGGTCAACTCAGGCTCATATTTAATTAGTAATCTAAGTTTCCAGCTTGGCTCCACTTTCACCATTTAATACTACTGGAATTTCTAAGTGCAACATTGATGATAGAATATATTGCTAAAGGGGCTGGTTTGGGTTGGAAGGGTTTCATTAATTCCAATCTATGTGGTTTGAGTGAAGATGAAATAAAGGGATTTTCTTGGCAATATTTTCACTGGAGCTTTGTACACAATAACATATTTAAAAAGCAGTATTTGGTGATTGGAGGTGGAGAGGTAGGCTACTGAAGGCCTCTTCATACATGGAAGCTGTTTCTGTTCAGTTGTTAGTGTGCCAAAAAGCTGAAGTCACTCAGGAACAGCTTTAAATTCACACCCTGACCTAATCCTTCCTAACTTTCAAGTGCAGCTAAATCCTAATTTAGCTTCAGCCTCAACGGAGTTCATCTTGGTGGTGCTTAGCTGTATGTTCAAAATTTATTTGGTTGATAAGTTTACAAGTTCTTTGGCTAGGGCAAAATAGCTGTGCTGAGCTCAAACTGGGGAAAAAATTAAGAACATCCCATTTCACTATCAGGTGCTCACACCCCAAATCCCAGTCCTGCCATCCACATGGGCAGACCCTGCACCTGCAGGAAGCAGCTTGTAGAGCCAGAGACCCCTACTAGAGACTGCGATACTTGGCTTGCAAACACAGGTGATAGATTTTTCTTTTCCAAATGAACGGGGAGGGGGAATCTCTCCTGCTTTAGCTTTATGCGAAAACTTCTTTTAAAGAAGAAGGAAAAAACCCTCAACTTTGGGACCCTATTGGCCATGAAAATGCCGAGTGAAGAAAAGCTTGACATGGGTCCGGTGACTCTGGGGGGACACTGTTTATTACAATGGTCCTTAGGAGCCCGCTGGAGAGGGCGGAAGAGCGAGAGGCGGACAGGACGGGTGGATTCATTTCTCTCCCCCCGGCGGGGCCATTCGCTGTGCCCGTGTGACCTTGTGCGAGTCATTGATTCCGCTTCTCCGGGCCTGGGGCTCCTCGCCTGGCCGGCCGGGAGGCAGAGCGAGCTCCAGCCGGCCCCTTACCTGTAGGAGCGCTCAGGCCCGACGGGGGCGGCGAGCGATTGGCGCGGACAAGGCAGCGGGACGCTCTGCCGCAGGGCGCCGGCCCGAGCGCGGCCTCGCAAGCCCGCGGGCTTCCTCCGCCCACCGCCGGGGCTCTCCAGCACCAGACCCCGCCCCGGGGCCGGGGCTGATCGGCGCGGCTCCTCCCCTGCCCGGCTCCCGCGTGTGTGCAGCCAGGCGGGCGATCCGGGGCCTGCCAGCGGCCGGGGTCCGCTCGCCCCCCGCGGAGCCTGCCCATGTTCAGCCGCTGGCTCCTCCCCGCCTCCCTGGGCCGCTACGGGCTCGGCTGCTGCTCCTGCCGCCGCCGCCTGCTCCCAGCAGCGGGGCGGGCTCGTCCGCTGAGCGGCGGCGGCTGGGGGCCCCGCTGCGCGGCGCACGGGCCTGGGCAGCGCCGGCTGGGGGCCGGGCCGGGCCGCTGGGCAAGTAAGTCGCGGCCTGGGAGTGGGGTCGCCGAGCCGGCCATGGAGGCGGCCCGCGGGAGCGGGGAGGCGGCTCGGCTCGGCTCTGGAGTGAAAGCCCCACTGCTGGATGTATCCCCCGGGAGTTTCTCCTCCTCGCCCCGGGACTTGGCCGGTCTGGCGTGGGGAGAGCCGGCGGCAGGGCCTGGCACTGGGGCGTGGGGGAGACAGGCCTTTATAAACCCACTCGCTCATCCTCCCGAGCAAACCTTAAATCCCCTATTCCGCCCCGCTTCCCGCCTCTCGCTGCGGGGCTCGGGGGGCCGGGGGTGTGGGGCTTTGTCTTCTCCAGGCCGCTATTCCCGCCCGTCCCCTGCCCCGGGTTTTCACACTTGCGATCAGGTCAGCCTGTGGGGCGCAGGGTGATGTTTCTACCCTGTGTAGGGCTGGAAGTGGCTCCAGGGAATCGATAGTTCTAAGTCTATCGTTGTATGTGGTTTAGGGCGACCAGATAGGAAGTGTGGAAACATCGGGCGGGGGGTGGGGGGAATAAGCACCTATATAAGACAAAGCCCCAAATATCAGGACTGCCCCTATAAAATCGGGATACTAGTTAGTTTCTGCGTCTGTTTTGTTAGTTCTTCCTAAAGTATTAGGCCAGAATTTCCTCTCACGCTGCCTAAACCATAAATAAATGGCCTGAATTTTGGAGCTGTGGGTGCTTGACTCCGTTGAAAAGCAGGCTGCTTTTATTTAGGTGCCTAATTGTGAATAGTGGACCTGATCCTGCAACTGACTGCTTGGGAGCTGTGTAGTGGGGCCAATTAAGGCATAGGGATGGTCCTAGGGTGACTATGGGTCCTGATTGTAGAGGGACAGTCCCGTTTTTTGGGTTTTTTTCTTACATGAGCACCTGTCCCACACCCTGTCCCAATTTTTCACACTTTCTGTCTGGTCACCCTAGGTGGCCCCCACACACAGTCAATGGCAGGATTAAAGCCATTGCTGTAACTTCCAAACTCTGTTCCAGTAACATCCAACTAAACCGCAAATGGGCTTATATCTACATATTTAACAGCCAGCTAAGGAAATGGACACACTGCTCCTTTGAAGTTCTGGCTGAGCTTCCCTTTTATACCCTACTCTGCCACAAACCTGCTGGGTGATCTTGGGCAATCACTTCACTTCTTCCTGCCTCCATTTCCCCATCTGTAAAAAGGCATAACAATACTGACCTGCTTTGTAAAGCATGCAATCTACTGTTGAAAAGCACTATATAAGCGCCAGGTATTATTGTTCATTACCACAGTGCACAAATAACTCATTGGCTCAACAAATGTAGGCCACAGTCCCTGCAATGAACTTCATGCAGGCAGACTTGTAGAGCTTCACAGAGCTCAGTGTAGGACTGGAGTTTACTTTGCAGACTTGATGGCATTTTAGGTATAGTCGGTTTCTCCTGTTTGTATGGGTCTTTCACACAGTAATGGAGAGAGATGTTCTGAAAAAGAAAACTGGCTGTAAAGCCACAAACGTTGGCTCAAGAAATTTTATTTCAATTAGATTTTAAGTTGATGGTGCCTCTTAATTGAGCAGGGTTTGGTGTGGGGTTTTTTTTTTTAAGGGAAATTGTTTTCATTAACTGGGTTCCTTATGACTGTTTTCCACTTAGTGTACAAGAGAAGAAAAAAGTATGCATTTATCAAAAGTGAAAATTGTAACTGCTGTGTATCTTTCTTCAGATGAACTGGGTCGACACTCAGCGACAGAGGCCTCTCAAGCCACCTTAGCCAGTGTAGTTCCTGTGTTTGCAGTGGTAAGTGTATTGAAAGTTTTCAACAAAGGACAATTTTTCCAAGCTAATCAGCATGCGTTTTTCTCAAATTATTATTTGACAGAACTGGTCGTTCTCCATGAGGTGTTGCTAATGTGTGGATATTACTAAATAACTTTTAAAACCCCTAATTTGAGGGAAAGTTATGTTTATGCATACTTGCAAGAGGAGTATTATAATGTGCTAGCAAAACACTAAGATGCTTTTCTTATGAGAAGATAATTCTTGTTAAATCACAGTTTAACCATGAAGACAGTTTCACTCTTTAAGAATTGTTGTAAAATACATGCTTTCACTATTAAAAATACACTATTTTTGCCTTTTTTTTTTAATTAATGGAATGTGATAGCTGGAATGTAGGACAGCCAGTGTTTGAAGGAACACCATCTTTTTGCAGCTGAGGTAGGCTAGTTATTCATAGTGAACAATCTGTTCACAACCTCCTTGTTTGCCACTGAAAGATGATGTGATTACATGTGAAAGCAGATGTAACACCAGCTAGTTGAGGGCATTGGTACACATACAGGCCCTGATCCTACAATGAGAACCACATATATACGACTACTATCTTTAAAAGCTTATTCAAGAGCTATTCATAATTTATTTGAAGCCAAAAGTACAAAAGCTTTGATCAAATCAGTTCTTGCAGTTTTTCCAGTAAAATCACTTTGTTTACAGAAAATACTAATGTTATGCAAATACTTTGGAATATAAATGAAAACTAAATAAAATGTTAGAAACAAATTATTCATTGTTTTGTTACGTTAGAGTGCAGTCTATTCTTTCACTTACACATTGTGGAATTACACAGTAAATACCTTTCAAAAATCAGGGCTTGAATAGCCCCCCACAGTTGTTGCCCTTTGCCTTGTAAATTGTTCAGCTAAAACAACACAAGATGAAACACAAAATGTAAAGAGCCTCTTTTGTGCCAACACAAAAATCTCATTCTCTGTTTAAAAAAGTAGATATCAGCGCAAGTCAAAGATATAGTTATGAACTTACTTGGTGCATGTCTGAAAAATATTTTAATAGGTGTTGCTTTCCAGATACTATGTGGAAAGTATCCACATGTTCAAATGACCTGAAATATGTTGTCTAAGGCATTCATAATTACCTGAGCAGTATTAGCAGAGACAAGGGATAGCATAACTTGCCCCTCCTTAATAAGTGGACTGATTCACCCCCACTAGAATTTAAAGCAAATATAAGCAATTTCACACAACTCTTTTCCTGTATGTTATAGCAGCTTTGCGAGAACAAAATGCCTACTTCTGGTCTTTTATTTTTTCCCTCCCTTTAGATGAAATTTGACAAGGATGGAAATATTACCTCTTTTGGTAGGTAGAGTTTTCATTTTCTTTTCCTATTTGCTCTTTTGTGCAATATAGAATTGCGTAAGGGCATGGCTACCTTGGAAACTTCAAAGCGCTGTTGCGGGAACGTTCCTATGGCAGCGCTTTGAAGTGCAACTTTGGCCGCTTCTGGTAATCCAGCTCCACGAGGGGATTAGCTCCAAGGACTGGGAACATGGTTCCCAGAGCGCGGAGCCTGTCCACACTAGCGCTTCTAAACGCTCAGACTTGCTGCACTCAGGCAGGTGACTTTTCACACCCCTGAGCCAGCAAGTTAAAATGCTGTAAAATGTAAGTGTAGCCAAGCCCTAGGTGCAAGTTTACGTATGATAGAAGGTTCAATTCAAGGAGCTTTCCATGGGTTTAAATAACTGTAGTTGTTGCAGCATTTCCCTTGGTTTTGCTAGTCTATTCTACACAACTTTTTATACCATATTCATCACAGTAATATCTGAGCACCTTCTAATGGTTCATTAAGCAATATGACTACCATCTGTTGTGTGTGGGTCCGTTTTGCTTTCATCCTTCTCCTCTTTGTCCCAGTCCACCACTAGTATATTTTTCCTTCTTGGGATCCCTTTGTAACGTGACCTGTGATTTCTCAACTCAGCTTTGCTAATATGTTCTTCTAACATGAAACACACTGTCTCTGCCTGTTATTTTCGTTACTTTTAGACTTTATTAATAAACAAAGGGAGTTCTCTTCCACCCAAGTTATGACTGTTTTGCTGTTAGAATTATATTCGGTGATCAGGGAGGGAAGCACTGTCGAGTTAGTTTCTTTCTGGGACTGCGAAACAGACTAATCCATAATTATAAAACATGTTACTTTTCCCAGATAATATTTTTCTTTTTAAATGTCTTCTTGGTAGAAAGAAAGAAAACAGAATTGTACCAGGAACTGGGTCTTCAAGCTCGAGATCTGAGATTTCAGCATCTAATGAGCATTGCAACTAGAAACAACAGGATTATCATTAGAATCGAGGTAAAGTGATATTTTTTATTTTCAGTGGATCTTAAATCTTTGTATAGATGTCAATAGACATTAAAATACACTTGAACAATGTCTCAGTTGCCAATACAGTCATGTTCTAGTGAGATCCAGGGGCCCTTTTAATATTGGCTATCTATGGCCTTGCGTATATTATTCATTCATCTGTCCTTACAGATAACCCTGGCAGTGAATATTTAGTGAGCAGAAGCACTTCATGTTGAACTTCATAATAAGAGCTCCTTGTCTTTTGTAGAATGGCCATCTCTATTCAACAGGGCCAACGTTTTTCCCCTTGTGGGCATGATGAGAATTATTGGAGGTATAGGATGGGCACAGCTAAAACTTTGGAGAACCTTTCTTCCTGTCCCTGCAGTAATACCAGAAGCCTCCTGGAGTACACTAAGGGAAGTGCTTCTGATGTCACTCAGGTCCATATACTTTGAGGGTTGGGGGGAATGACTGTGGAAGATAGACACGTGGGTACCCTGGACGCTAGTGTGGCATAAAAATCTAGATCAATAAAAAAACCAAAGCTTATCATACCAGTCCTCCTATGGGAAGTGGTTTTATTGAAAACCGAACTCTGAAACGCATTAAGTGGCAATAAGAAAATTAGAAACTATCATAAAGTATTCGCGGGCTGCCTAACTGCATTCTCTCTTTCAGTTTTTGAAGGCTGTGGTAACACCAGAGTTTCTTCTGATACTAGATTATCGCAATTTAAATATGGAGCACTGGCTGTTCCAAGAACTAGCGTCTCAGCTGTCTGGAGAAGGTCAGCTAGTTACATGTTCCTTGCCCTTTGAATTTAGAGCCATAGAAGCAATACTGCAGTATTGGGTGAGCTGCTGGTTACTTTAGCTACTTTTGAAAATGTTGTTTCATGGGAATGACAGTATCATTTTCTGTTCTGGAAATAATTCATTACATTTTTAGGACTATTTTGGGTTCACTTTTGGCTTGGGTTTTTTTTTTTTTTTTGGTTGTTTCTTTTGGATATGGGGGATCTAGATGAACATTTAGCAGAAGGAGAATTAACTATTGAAAGAAATTACCAAAGGGCATGGTGCTTTCTTCATTGCATGGAGCTTTTAAATCAACATTAACAGATATATGCTGAAACATAAAAGTTACGGTTTAATGCCGAAATTACTGGGGCAGGTTCTCTGCCCTGTGTTATGCAGTAGGTCAGATTAGATCAGCATTTCTCAAATGCAACCAGCAGGGGCTTTTCTTGTGGCCACAGCCTCCTGGGCAGTGGCCCGTCCCCGCCAGGGCCATCAGCAGGAGTTGGATCCTGCCCCCCTCTGGAGTCATGAATACTGGAAGAACAGACAGTGAGTTTGCAACCCTCTTGGAGGCTGGGGGGGCTCAGGTTTCAGCCCTGGGATGACAGGCAGCAGGCTCCAATTGTGGGATTTCGGGCTTTGGCCTAAATTCCCTCTAAGCTGCTGAGCATGCTATCAAGGACTGCACAGGTGGGGAGAGATGCCTCTCCCCTGGCCTCAGCCCCAGAGCTGCTCCAGCGGGAAGAGCCACTCTCCCCCAGCCCCAGGCTGCTGTGACAAGAGAGGGCTGGAGGGGGCGTACTGTCTCCCTGCCGAAGTCCCAGGTAGCCTGAACCCCAAAACTCTCGTGCCCAGCCCCACCCCAGAGCCAGCACCCTTCGCCAGAGCCCTCCCTCCCCACCCCAACCCTCTGCCCTAACCCTTAGCTCCATCCCAAGCCCTTCATCCCCAGCCCCACCCCAGAGCCTGCATCTCCAGTGGGAGCCCTCACCCCGCCACACATCACCCCCATATTGGGGCACATAACAAAATTCATTCCACACACACATGTAAAAAATTAGAGGGACATTGGCTCTAGCCCTGAACCCCAGCCGCGGGCTCACCACCCCTGTGCATCGCCTCTGGCCCCCCGTTGCCTCCCTACTCTCCTCCCTATCCAGGAGTTAATTTGTCCCCTGGCTTGCCAGGGCTGAGTAAGTCTGTTGTGAAAACTGACATTTGTGTGTTTGTTAATATCACTTTTCACTCCCTCCCAGCTAACTAGTGAGTCTGCTCTGAAAAGTGATATTAACAAACATCCAAGTAGCACTTTTCACAGCAGCAGACTTATTAGGTACCAAATCTTTTTTAAAAAGCAAAAGAAATGACAACGTAAAAAGATAAGACTGTGCAAAGCCACCTTATTTGTGTTTCTATTCTGCTTAGGTCCAGTAAAGAATAGAGACAACTGTACATTATTTTTATTATTGAGTATGCAAAAAATCCCTACATCAATAAATTACAATTATTTGTATTGTTGCATATTTATTTGTTTTTCCTGAAGTTAATTAAATATTTTATATCAGAGAGAAAAATGTCAGAGAGACCACCAGCAAGAGTTAGTGGCGCACTCTAAGACCACCAAAAAATTTATTGAGACCCCTGGACTAGATCATGCTTTGGCTTTAAAGTCTATGAATGTTAATGGAAATATGACACCACTGATGGTTGACTAAATGTTAGACACATGAACCTCATATTACGTTTATTCTGTAGTTGGCATAATGTTTCCGTTTTATGTAAATGCATTTTGTTCAAAAACTTTTGTGGTGGATAAATTTTATCTTGTCAATGCTAGCTGTATTCCAGATAGCTCCCATGTATTGAAAAAGTAGATTGCATACCTGATTGTAACAGTGAATCTGTGTTCAGTGAGAGGAATCAGTTGCCCAAACCGTTCTAAAAGGATTATTTTAATTCTTATGAAGGATCATGTTATTATCTAGATCAGCAATCTGCAAGGGAGACTTAACATTTTGAAACCTCAGATCATTGAGACACTAGAAGCTCTAGTGGATTCCAAGCTACTGTCTGTGGATAGAAGTAAACTACACGTTTTGCTTCAAAATGGCAAGAGGTAAATAAAAGCAATGGGGAGTATAACCGAATTTCAGAAAATTATGTACAATATACATGTACTTGAAAACTTTACTTTTGAGTTGTGCAACTTTTTGGTAATTGTAAATTCAAATGTATGAACTATCTAGTTGGGAAAAAATGAAATCCTGCTTTGTGGGATTTGTAGTCTACCTTCTAAAACTGTGTATAATGTGAAACAATTAATACAGGGCAATTTAATATGTTCATTGTAATGTAAAATCAGGTGCTCAAATCACTCTTCAAACCATTTGAGTACATGTGAACTTACTGGGTTATGCTGTGTGTCAATACAATTGTCTGAATCAAATTACATGTTTCTCCAAGTACTCATGAACCCTGGAAATATGCCCAGAATACATAGCTAAATCTTTTTCAGTTAAGGTTTTGGTGATTTTTGGGGCAGTTCGTCCCAGAATGGACCAGTACCATGGCTTAATGCAAAATGGGGATTTAAATTTTCTGAGAAACTCTTCCCCAGTGACTCATTCTGGCAAGATCCAGGGAAAATGAAAATATTACTTCTTACAGTAATGCAATTGGGATTGCCTGATTGTTTATGCCTGTTTGTTTTTTCTTTAGTTTGTCAGAATTAGAAACAGATCTTAAAGTTTTCAAAGAAACAATTCTGGAAATCTTGGATGAAGAGGAATTAATAGAAGAGCTCTGTCTAACTAAATGGACAGATCCCCAAGTATTGTAAGTAAAGTTGGGTAATCCAGAATACTTCTTAAAATGTGTCTTGTCCAAGGACAACCTGGATACCAAATTAGATTGCTTCTCCCCCACCCCCTGAAAAAAAGATCTGTACCATGTTTTTTTAACCATAATGCTTTACCTCTTTTTAAAAGGTGGTTTACCCCATCATTGCAGTATTAGCAGCATTATTGATTAATACTAGAGTGGAAGCATCGAAGGTGCTGCTTCATCCACTGTTTAACTTAGCTGGCAAGCCTTGGTGAACATGAGATGGAAAGGGGAGGAAAAGACAGCCATCAGTGAATGGGAAAACAGAAGGAGAAATGGAGATGTCAGTTTCCAATTTAGACAAAACTTTTAAGATACATTTTTAGGGAGAAAAATAACAATATTTCACCAATGAAATACAGAACCCCACTTAAAATTTGTTTGAGGTGGATCGGTTGCCTTACCTCTCTATATAAAAGCTGGCATACTATCCTTGAAGCTTCCTTTGCCCACTAGCAGAGCTCCCTTGATGGACATGTAATCCCACAGTAGTAGCACTGAGCACTGTTGTCATAGGCACTATAAGTACATAAATTAACGCTGTGGTATAGCATCCCAAGAGAACCGTACTTGCGTGGAATAGCCACATGACATCCCTCCTGTGTGCTGATACAATATCACACGCACATCAGTGACCACTTTAACAAAAATGATAATTACCAGTCATATGTCCCATATTAGTGACAAGCTGCTGATCTAACTCTTACTTAAAAATCCAGAGCATATTGACTGACTGGCATATCCAACTTGAAGCTAAGAGCAAACTGGCTTCCTGCCTCCGTTCCCGTGTAAATAATGCCAAATGACAGTTACAGCCTACACTTCATGACAAGTTAGTATTATTTATACAGTTCCAAGTGCATGATACAGCTCCCTGTTCTGCACAGCTTCAAATCTAAATAGATCATAATTATCCCAAAGGTGAGATTTGAAGGGACACTGTGTGTAAAATCAACAAGTGTACCTGAGAAGGCGTGGAGGGAGCCGGATGTGAGGTGTATTGATGCCATCAATGTACTCTCGCACGTTGATTCCAACATTGGTGCTTGTAGACAAAAAGCTATGTTAATCAAACCTTCATGTGGAGATACAGCCAAATGCCAAGGATTCATATGATGGAGGAGCCTTTTTTGGAAAGATGGTAGAGGGGGGAAGTTAGAGACTAATTTCATGAAAGCAAAGGTGTTGGAAGCTACTTTTAAAATCTTTTGGGTCTGTTGTTCAATCCTCCTCTTTCCACGGTTATAGAGGAATGTAAAGGCATTCACCATCGAGCCAGCTAGAACTGGATTTGGGATGCTTGGTACAGACAATGCCAAAGCACTGTACTCCTCTGCCACCAGAAATTGAAGACTTCTAAGACTACCGCCATCCACTTACGATGTGCAACTGAAACATCTAGGTTTGGAAGGTTCTGAAGTGAATAGCCAGCCCGCCTCAAAGGGACCCTCTCTTTAGGATAGAGACTAGGCTCCTTTTCTCCCATCCCTCCCAGTGGCCCTAGTTACCTCAGACGCAGAAGTCCTTAGGCATGGGTCTAGTGATGAGTTTATGGAAAACAGCTTGTGAGAGACTTCTTTAAATTGCTCTTTGATAAGGTAAGCAAGTTCAACAGTATCCACAGGAGACATTGGAGGGTATCCAATCCCTCCTGACAAATAGTGCAGTTAAGATCACGCCACTGGGTAAAAAGAGCGATGGGGGTTTATTCCAAGTTCTCCTTGATGTCTTAAAAATACAAGAGAGCCATCATTGCTCTCAAAGACCACACTGTCTGCCTAGTCAAAAGAAAGATCCGAAAGGATAACTCCAGAAACTTGTATGCCTGTTCTAGAGAAGGTGACTGGCTAGGTGCTCTGGGCCTTGTGGATGCTACCAAGCACCTATCATTCATCCAGTAGGACAGAGATCTCTCAAACTTTAGGAAGAAGGATAGTACCAGCAGTTTCACATACAGACTGTTGGGCTGCTGTTATCAGTTCTTGTATCCACAAAATGCTTCGACTAAAATGCTTTAGTTATTGTGGATGTGCAACTAAAAACGTGTAAGTGCCAAGTAGATTTCAATGTTATGTATACAACATAGACCTCACTGTATGAAGGAACAGAAGAGAATGTTACAGCATCACTGTCAACTTCCACCATTTGAGGACACCAGAAAACTAACACTCTCCCTTAAAAATGTCACAATGTGATGTTGGAACACAAATATTTATACACTGTCTGTGCATGTTTATAGCATGGTTACACATTTTACTGACCAACGTAACTGACTTCTTTTGCTTTTCAGCTAATAGAAATTGGAAAAGCACGTACCTTCTTTTCCATGATACTCTTTGTAACAGTAGAAGTTCCCCATGTGCCTAACTGGATTTTGCAGCATTGTTGTCAAACAGGACTCATGGAGAATTTTTCCCTTGTCACTTCATTCTGGGCCCCTGCTTCAGAACATACAAACACACTGTTGATATGCGCATTGCTGATCCCTAACTAGAAAATACAAATTGTTGCTCACAGTGAGGAGAGCATGTCTGGAATTGACCATGCAGAGGAAATGGAGCTGCTGCTGGAGAATTATTACAGACAAGCCGAAGATCTCGCTAACGAAGCACGTGAACTCAGAGTATTGATTGATGATTCCGAGAGTATCATCTTCATCAACCTGGACAGGTTATCTATTCTGTGACACATTCTACTTGTTATACTGTTAAAAGCTTTGCAGAAATGAGTGCTGTTTTACCCTATTTTTGAAGTAGAGCAGTGGTTCTCAAACTTTTGTACTGGTGACCCTTTCACATAGCAAGCCTCTGAGTGCGACCCCACCCTTGCACATTAAAAACACTTTAACATGATTATTAATGCTGGAGGCGAAGCAGGGTTTGGAGTGGAGGCTGGCAGTGACCACCTGTGTAATAACTTCGAGACCCCCGAGGGGTCCCGACCCACAGTTTGAGAACCCCTGAAGTAGAGTCTGAGAGCAAACATTGGGAACCAAGACTGGGAAGCTCTTATTTCTTGTGGTTCTGGGAATGTAATAGTTAAAAGAAATCCATTTTCTCCATGAACATCTGGGTAACTTATTTATGAAGAATTGTTGTGTAATGCAGCAAAACTGAAACTTGAATTGGCTCTTAAATGTAGGTTGCACTTAAGTGTTGGTGTTGGCTTTCAAGAGCATGCCCCTAATTTTTCTGTGTCATATCTTCTGCTGTCCAATAAATACTGCTTCAGCACTAAGCATGATGGTACAGTAATCAGCTTAGTTTGCATAAAGTATTTAGCTTTATTAATACTAAACTATAGTAAATAATAGGCTGACATTTGTATTACACACTAGTAAACTTTTTCAGTTTTGTCTATTTAAAAATAATGTATACAGGTCTTACATCTTGAAGTGAATCATACATGCCACTGCTGAAAATCAGTGTATGATATCCTGTCCTCTTCCTTAAATGGGGAGTTACCTTTAGACACATTCAGAGTGGACACTCCTTCAGGAGGCCAGCAAGAGTTAAGAGGTGGATGTGGAATTCCGCAAAGTAGACTCTGCTTTACAGTCCGCACTATTTTCTGACCCTCTACTGTTTTGTAAGAATACTTGCAAGGTAACAGTAAATATTTTTTAAATAACCAGTTATAAATTCCTATAGTTAATGGTAAGAAAACAAAATGTCAGTTTCCATAAACTTTTACTGTTACTTTACACACATACTTATAACAGGTGTGATCAGATGCCATAGATCCTGCTGAGTGCAAAGCAGACTCTGCTCCCTGAGAGGTGCACTGCTGATGCAGTTCAAAACATCTCTTTGGAGAAAAATCACCTGATAAACTAGCTCTTGTTCCTGTGTTGCCTAATACTGATGTGAGTTGCTCCATCAACTGTTCTGATGTAGTGCATGCTGCATAAAACTTTACTACTAGACAGCAAGTGTTCATCTCCTAAAACTTTCTCCCTTCTTCAGCCACCGTAATGTGATGATGAGACTGAACTTACAGCTGACCATGGGGACTTTTTCTCTCTCTCTTTTTGGGCTGATTGGAGTAGCCTTTGGAATGAACTTAGAATCCTCCTTTGAAGAGGTGAGAACCAGTGCTGCTTTGGAATTGATTTTATAACTACTGACAGGCAACACGGGTTACAATGCACCTGACGTAACCCAGGTTTTGCATTAAATATAACACTCTTCACTGATAAGACTCCAGATTTATACTGGTGTAAAGTGAGAGAATTAGGCCCACTGATTCCAGCTTTAGTCCAATGACTTTCTTTTGTCATGAATTAGTTCATGGCTTGTTCGGTTATGGCTCTGCTGCAGGACATTCTTCTGGATAATCAGGAAGAGTAATACTCCAAGAGGAAAAAGGGGGACAATACTGTACTTGGGCATGATGACTGACAATAAGCGTGGTAATGATCAGCCATTCATACTTCTGAAAGGTCTTTGAGTTTATATCAGGGTCGCTTTCATATGCAATGGTGTAAATTAGTAAAATAATTTTCTAGACTTCAAAGTGGAGCCATGACTCCATTTTAAATTAAATCATTATAGTTAGTTAGGCTATGTCTACACTACGGCGGTAAGTCGACCTACGCTATGCAACTCTAGCTACGTGAATAATGTAGATGGAGTCAACGTACCTTAGGTTGAATTATCGAGGGGTCTACACTGCAGGGGTCTCCCATCAACTTACCTAACTCATCAGGGGTAGAGTACAGGGATTGACTGGAGAGCAATCTGCTGTCGATTTGACGGGTCTTCACTAGACCTGCTAAATTGACTGCTGGTGGATCAGTCTCAGAGTGTCGATCCGGGCTGTAGTGTAGCTGTCACACTTACGTGCATTACCTTAAAATGGAAGAGATTTCTTCTTCCTTCCCTCATCACCGCCTTCACATACACACAAAATGAGGTTGGAGGAATTCTCTAAATTCTTGGTAAAAACGAGCTGTCTTCAAAAGGAACTGTGCATGTGGTAGTGAGGAACACGAAATGCAGAGACCAGCACTCCCATGCTCTGGAAATGATGGTGTATCAGCCTCGATAAACTTCACTCATTTTCTTTACAACCCCGAGTCTCAGCCAGCCTTTCCCAGCCAAGGAAGTTCACCATACTGTGGAGCCGACTAGAGGGGATGGGGAGAGGTTTAATTTAGAGGTATGGGAGGGAATCTACTGAGGAACCTTCCTTCACAGAAGGAGCTCCATGATTAATGGGGTTTTTTTCCATTGCTAGGACCACAGAGCATTTTGGCTGGTGACAGGGATTATGTTTTTGGGAAGTGGCCTTATCTGGCGGCGTTTGCTTTCATTCCTTGGACGGCATCTAGAACCTTCACTACCTCCCCAAGTACGTATGGATGGGTAAAGAGGTCCACTGCCTTCTGCATGCACAGAACCACTGCTACTTCCTGTGTTTAGTGTGTACTATGGAATTTGTAATGGATGTGATCAGGGATGGTGGACAGTGCTTTATGGAATTGGTTAAATCCATGTCCCCCCGACTTGGGAGGGTGGTAAGGTAGTCTTCCCTAGGCAGGCAGAGGGGAGCACAGGACAGGAAATTTGTGTGACCCAAGATGCACTGCTTCATGATCTAAGTATTTGCTGCTGCCATGTGGCAGGCAATCCCGTGAAAGCTGCCCTTAGAGTAACTGGTAACAGGAGCGGCTCATGTATATGGCTACAACCATCTTTTCTCTGCTTCTGTGGCACTCAGTACAGCCATGCTGCTGTTCCACTCCCCCCACTCCTCCCAGCCCCTCACCAAGAGGTAGCTTGGTGCTGAAGGGGGAAAGCTATAAACAAACAAGTCCAGGATAGAAAAGATCACAGGGGGAGGTCGGTGGGAAACAAGAACAAAAGACTAGACTAAAGAGCAAAGTGAAAGAGAGGGTGGGACTTGGGCTGGGGCCTGATGCCAGGGGGGCAGCCTGACCCTCCAGGTACTTGCAGCTGTTCCTCCTCAGATGCACTCCAGAATCCTTTGTGCTGACTTTCAAATCGTGATGACACTTCAAAGGAGGCTTCCTGAGAACTAGCAGGCACTTGTACATTCCATGGACCGACACCCCTCCCCCCCTCCTTTTTTTTTTTAAATAATCATTGGCTATTGTGTGACTTCCCTAGGTGCCCACGTTACTGAAAAAAAATCATCCAGCAGCTGGAAGATTTGAAATAAAAAACGACCTTAAAACAGAAGCCTTTCCATCAAGCAGAAGCACGCTGACAAATCGATAGAAGAGGAGACAGCAACTGTTTTGTGGGGTTTTTTTTGTTACATGGCGAACTGTACATACAGTTGCACACCTATTTTCCCTATAGTAAAAATTCTTAATTTTTAAACTCCGAGAATGTCAATGTAGATCTTATGCACAAAAAAAGTTGTTTTTAAAGTTGATATTTTAATGGAACAAAAGTCCATAAATGCAGAGAGAAGATTCCCATAGGATCCTTAAGTTTGTTCTCATGTGTTACACTAGAAGATTTCGCTAGACTACAGCATGATGCACAGCTTGCAATTCCAGGCTCTCTCAGTTTGAGGTCTTCCATCCAAGGACTGCTTAGGCCCAGCCCTCGTTAGTTAGGCATTGACAAGATTTCAGCCCAGTGCAGTCATGCAAAAGACAGAGGTTAAGAAAAAACTGCTAGACTTGTCCTCAATGGGAGCTGGTTTGATTTTTGAAAATCAGGCTATTCCTGCAGGAGCTGAGTGCTGGAGTTAGGAGCCAAACTTTAGACTCTTTTTTTAATGTAGGGTTGTTGGGGTTTTTTTTTTTTCCTTTTTAGTTTTTCAAGGTCGCATTCGCTCTAGAGCAGCAGTCCTCAAAGTTTTCTGGCTGCAGCCCCTTTCCGCGGTGCGACATCTGCTCACGGACCCTGGGGTATGTCTGCCGATCAGAAAGCTTCCACTTTCTGCAGCAGCATTTCGGCGGCACAAAAACAGACCGCTGCCGAGTTCAGCGGTCTCCTGGGTGGGATCAGCAGCGGCGCCGCTGGGGTTTCGCGCACCCCACTTTGAAGACCAATGCTCTAGAGAATAGGATACCAGAAGCAGGAATCAAACTCACATTTCTTGCAGAGCTCAAAGTCAGCATAGCCAGACCAACAAATATAGAAAACTGTTCTGCGTCTGCTAAATGAAAAATTAACAAGTTTTGAATGTCCAGTGCTCACCTCTTCAAAGACTAATCAGGCCCAAATGGGCTTAGTTTTCAAATCAGAACAACCGACCCTTTCACACTGCTAGGAGATGCACATTACAAGTATGCAACCACTGCCCTTTCAATTGCAACCGACTAGATGTATTTACATGTGTACTATAACAGTTCCTTATTCGATTAGTAAGATTTACCTTAGGGCCTGATCCAATTCCCATTTAAAAAAGAAAAGTCAAGAGTTTTTCCCTGATCTGACTTGTTTCCTTTAATCTCTTTCTGAAGACAAATGACCAGGATCATGAAACATACTACAGCAGTCTTGCAACTGGTTTTATTACTCCACATGGTGGGTGAGATTAGGGGCAAGTGTAAGGTGAAATCTGTCTGCAGGTCAGGGGAATGGAAGGTAGTAGCAAAGTTACGTAACTAAGGGGTCCGAAGATCATGACTATCAAAAAAGTGCTGATTTGATTCCTGCAGTGGTGAAAGAGAGGTAAATACCTGCTGCTTCTACCCACATGCTATTTGCCTCTCTGGAGGGCCTTACCCCCCTGCAGAGTGAGTGTAAAACCCTTCTAGAGCAGAATGGGAACACTTACACCTATGCCAAGTACAGTAAGGTAGCTCTTTAGCCAGCAACTAAACAACTACCCACTTGATAGGCTGAAAAATTTATTGTAGCAGGAAAAGCGTAATTAAGTGCTCAGGTGAACAAAAAATGGAAAGTAAAGAGTTCAGAAAGTGTTATTCTTTGGCAAGCCTGTTGTCTTTCAGAGTAAAATCCTGTGTGGCATCAAGTGATTACCAACTAACTGATTTAACTTTCTGTACCCTCCCACTTTCAAAGCGTAGCATCTTACAGGATAATGCACTGATCTTTCTCTATATTCTACTGTAAAGACAGTAGGAGATTGGATGGCAGTTGAACTCCCCACTGGCTAAGTCATTACCATCTACTGGTTGTTAAGTGATCTTTAGGAAGTGGTTTGGTCTTGATCCAGCTCCTAGTGAGGAAACTGTTCACAATATATGAACAAGCATGAGGTTGAGGACTAAAGTTGGCATACCCAGAGAGGGCAATGAGTCAACGGGTGTGGATACTGAGGTTCTGACTCAAGAAATGATCGCTTCAGGTCAGGGTTTTGAAATGCATTGGCAGGACTATTGGGAAAGCTTGCATTGTTGCTTCCCTATCTGTATTTTCTCTGCATTATTTTGACTCCTTTCATCTGTACTTAATTGACTTATTTTAAATACTTTTAATGTACATAAGACCACTAGTTTTTCTACAGGGTTGCATCTACATCTTGGGAGTTACCCAACTCCAGAGAACCATTGGAAGTTTAACAGCTGGCTCATTCTGGGGTGACCAGATATCCTGATTTTATAGAGACAGTCCTGATTCTTGGGCCTTTTTCTTATGTAGGCTCCTATTATCCCCTACCCCCATCCCAATTTTTCACATTTGGTGTCTGGTCACCCTAGCTCAGGGGTCAGCAACCTTTTAGAAGTGGTGGGCCAAGTCTTCATGTAGTCACTCCATTTTAAGGCTTTTCTTGAAAGTAATACATTTTAACGTTTTTAGAAGGTCTCTCTCTATAAGTAAGCAATAACTATAACTCCCAAAACAGAAGAGTAGGCTACCTATTGAATGAAGGCTTTGAGAATGATTTATTTCAGGCATCTAGAAAAGGTGAGTCATGTATGAAATACTCTAACCAGGAGTCATGAAATTGTGAAATAAACATTGTAGCCTAATTCTTTCCTTCCCAATAAAATAGTGTGTGTCGCTAAAGGCAGAATTTGGCCTGCCCTGCTTATATGATTTTCTTCAAGTAGCTACAACAATTTAAGTATATGCAATGTAGTCTACTCACCAGGTTGATTCAGTGACAGAATGACAGGTTTCTAATGGGATGTGCCCATTGAGAGTGTGACCTGGCCTAAATAGTATCAATATGTCTTCAGGGCCTGAAAACAGGTTCTTTAGGAGGTCAAAAGCAGCCTGCTGGCAGCACTTTCCTTTGTCAAAGAGCTCATGTAGAAATGTGTTGTAGCTATTGACGGATATTAGTAAAGAACACGTGCGGACAGTGATCTATTCAAATAAGGACAAAGAATTACTGGGGAGGGACAGTCCACTTGGGCCAACCTGTCTCTTTTGAATCTTCACCTTTCTTGCTTCATCTCTCCATCTTTTTTTCATTTAAAATTGTCTCAAACTAATTTCTAAGCTGTATTGCAGAACGTGCTTTGCAGAATAAAAGCAAAGCAAAGTCCCAGCCCTAAAGATCTTTCATTCTAAGTCAGTGGTCAGCAGCCTACAGCACACTGCTTCCAGCCATGGTCCTGGCTGTTGGCCCTGCTCAGCCCACTGCCGGCCTGGGTGAAAAACTCCAGGCTGGCAGAGGGCTCAGCGGGGCCGGCGGCCGAGACCCTGGCTGGCAGGGGCCTGCTGCCAGCACCCCAGAGCGGGCCCAGTGGCTGGGACCTCAGCTGGCAGCAGCATGCTATTAAAAATCGCCTTGCGGGCCACTTTTGACACATGCTGTAGGTGGCTGACCCCTTCCCTAGCTCATTCACACTGCAAAATGTACGAGTGGCAACAGAATTCTGAGCTCAGAACTGAGACACTGAAGCCTCATGGTGGTTGATCAGGGTTTCAACAAAATTGCCACTGAAGCAGACCTGTAAACCCCATATCAACTGATTAAAGAATCTGCATTGTGTAGTTGACAAATCTGCACTTCATTTCTAGTACCCAGGACTCTCAAATAAAATGCCAACGGGTTTTATCCTTGTGTTTGGCAAATTGACCTCTTTGGTTTTGCTGACTTAACGGTAAGAGGAGTCTGTTCAGCTTGGAGAAACTTCACTCATTTTCTTTACAACACAAGTGACAAAAAAAGCCCAGTGTTTTCTATTAGTGAGGGAGAAAAACCTAAATAAGGCAACCCCCAGCTTATCAGTCTGCCTTCTAAAATCATCAGGGCTGTCCTACACCTGATTACTTCTACCAGGCTTGGTGATGACTGGGATGTGCCTTCCAAAGTGGCAAGTGCAGGATGCCTCAGGATCCTAACAAGGAAGGTCTTAAGAGCAAGAGTCAATAAGGAAAAAGTGAAAATAGTGGCCATTGGTGGGAGGGAATGTGCAGTGCCTTCAGCTCACCTACCCTGATGCCTTCTAGTCTCCAGCTACTCCTTGATTTCCATCACTTATCCAGAGGGCATTTTAAAGGGGGGGGTGTCATTTTCTTTTCCTACTTTATCAAAACAAATTCCAAACTGTTCCTGGGTGTAATGTTCAACACAACATGCTCTCTTCCTATTTATCTCCACAGAGCCCTGGTTTAAGTACTTTCTCCTCCTCTCCCTCCCACTCCAACTCTTCATTTATGCTGTCCTGCTATCTGGTTCTTGCTAGCTCTGATTGTTATTGCTTTATTTAGGCAGGTTAAAATGATTATGCCCGATATGGGTGCCATGGTGAATGATGTTTTTTTTAAAAAAAAAGCATAAATCTGAAATTCAGTTTTTAATCTTCTGTTTTAAAGCTAGAATTATCAAGAGCTGGAAGATTCTTTAAAACTGATTCCTGAAAACATTGAGAAAGTAGGAAAGATTTTGACTTACGTCTGTTTTCCACAGAGGATGATTACTGTTTAAAATTCTCCTATACTTTGCTACTGGCTAGTACCACAAAAAAGTTTATCATAGTATCATAACTTCTGACCCCTCCCCTACATCTACACCCACCAGTGGTTGCAGACCTAATTCACAAACAACGAGGTCATATGCTATTGCATAAGTATGTCGTTTAATTGTGTATGGATACATGCTCAGCATTAACCTGCCCCTTCAAAACCACAATATTCATGAATCGAACGCATAATACAATTAACAATAAGAGCAGGATTTTAACTTACCAGAGTCACTGAGTTCTACATGAAAACATGGAGTCCAACTTTGAGCTCCTTGCCCTTCTCTTCCCTTTAAAGCCAGACTTCCTCCTTCCTTAACACATACCTCCCATGAGACTCTCAACAGGCAAATGCTATCCTTAAGGATGTCCTAGATCTGCTCTCAACCACGCAGCTGCTGCTAGCCCTTTGCAACTGCCCACCATGCATCTATCAGGCAGGCCTTTATACTACAACTTTAGCTGTAGTGAAGTCACTGCCGAGTATCAATGGAACATTCTAGGCACGTAGCACACTTTCTTTCAGATAAATAACATGCTATCTTGGCCCTATGGGTGGGGTACTCCTGTCTGAGCTGTGTAGAGTGGATGGGACGAAAATGGATGCATAGACTGTTGCCCTAAGTTGGAATCTCCCGCTTGTCTCAAGCGATTGAATACAGGAAGTACAATGGGATTTCTGGTCCCTGGCAGAAGGGAAGGGTGGATGGGGTATTTCGGCCTGGGGATTGGTGGTTTCTGAAGTGTAGTTGGAAAATAAGATGCAGCGTTGTGGGGTAAGGAGCAAAGTTGAGGAACTCTCTTTCCATGGAGGATAAAGCAACAAGACAGCAGATGATCTGGTACAGCAGAACCACTTAGTGCAACGCCGTTGGCAGAAGATCACTGCAGTGCCAGTCCATGCAGCCCAGAGAGCATTACCCAAACACAAGAAGGTTGCATGTGTGGTGTAGGGAGTCCTACACTAAGTGCTTATCCCTGCTGCCAGCATAGAGGTTGTAGCCAAGGTGCTGCTATGTTGATCCTTGGATATGAGTTAGTCCTTTGGGGCAGTAAGCAGCCAGTATAAGGCTGCTGGAATGCAAGGGGCAGAATGTGGTGCAAAGACAAGCTTAGTTACCTATGCACCCCCTTCAGACCCACTCTGGCTGCAGCGTGCCTGGACTACCACATGTGACCCAAGCTGTTAACTGTGTCTGGGTAAGTGGGTGAGCTGGAGAGCAATGGGTGCTGATTGGACAGCTTTTTGGCTGTATTAGAAATGCCCATGCTGTAAGATAGAGGGTATATGGGGAGGGTGCTTGTGTACAAGAGGAATTTGGAAAGGTGTACAATGACAGAGTTGAAGGTGTTTGTACACTCGCTTGTATTTAAGTGATGGTATCATCTAGGGGTGCTGCACTTTTCCTTACACAGCCAAATATGTCTGCTGGAATTAGCCTCCCTCATAACTCACCTGAACTGATGCTAGGTTGATCTTGTTTGGTTCCCTTTGTGCTACTTTGTTATTTAGCCTTCTGACTTCCGTGGATGGAGGTTTTTAACTGATTTGCAACTCTAAACCTGTATGGATGGACCATGACAGTCTATTCCCCGTCTTTTTTTTTTTTCTCTCCAATCAACCCCAATTCCCTTTCTGCTGCTTACGTCCTCTTCTTCGCTGCATCCTGTTTGAGCATCTGGTTTGTTAGCATGCACAGGGAGGAGTGAAGGAGAACCTCGTAGATAGTGGGGGATTCGCCACTGAAAACAGGCATGTACCCAGACTCAACAAAAGAACATTTGAACATTTAAAGGGTATACATAAAAAGCCGTCCACCAAGTCTAGCTTTCACCGAACTTCTCTCAGCAGCTACTACAACTTCTCTCTGCAAAGATACAAAACAGAGGTTAACAAAATTCAACTGCGTCATTGAGGAGACCTTGTCAGTATAGCTATGTCAGGAGAGTGGAGGAGGAGACCCCTCACCCCAACCAATATAGCTATACCCAGCAAAAGCCCTAACACAGACATAGTTATGCCAACAAAGTCCTTTTGCTGGTATAACATATTTATTGAGGGAACTAATATAAGGTATACTGGCAAAAGCACTCTTGCTATAAGCTGCGTTTCTGTTACAAGGGTTAGCCAGTATGCCTGTGGCAGCAAATCCTTTCTACTATAGACAAGGCCTGAAGAAGAAAAGGGAACCATTTGCTTGTAGACCAGCCTTCTCTAATCAACACCATGAAAGCCAGGAATGGTGCTTGTTTCACAAGGTGTTTGTCACATGAAAAATAGCAGCACCCCCTGGCTTGAAATGGTTTCCATCATATACAGGGTCTACAGTTTGGTTCAATGGTTTTCAGCACCCCCACTAAAAAAGTTGCTCCAGCACCCCTTGATGCAGGCAGAGACTCTCTCTCCCACCAAAGGCCCATATCTTCATCCAGAGAGGAGTGGGGCATATGAAGGCCCTTGAAGATTATCAGGGCAAGGATTGGACCTCACGTATGGGTAGTGCTACTGGAAACAAGTACTAAAATAGAAGACTACAGATATATTGACCATAGTCATTTGCCAAGTAACCAATTTTAAAGTATGTCATGCGCATCGACATTGCTTATAACAGGCTGTTGGAGTGTAGTCTAGTGGTTAAAACAACTGAGTCAAGTCTGCAGCTGACTTGGGCAAGCTGCTAAGAGCAAGTTTGGGGGGTTTTTAAGTGGATTCCTTTTCAGGTACCCAAATTTAGACAGCTGTGGCCTCTTTGCCTCATTATACCCATCTATAAAATGGGGCTAATATTGGCCCAGAGGGTGACTTAACAGGGAAACGTGGATTAGCTTCTGTAAAGCTTTTTGGGATCTGCAGAGGAATGGTGCTATGCTAAGTAATTTATGCAAATGACACCAACAAGTGTTGGCAAGAAACAAGCTGGCAGACAGGAGCGGTGTTCATTTCTCTCACCTTTCCTTGAGATTTCACCGTGATGATGGAGCTCCCAAACCTTGATCTTTCCTGTAAAATGAGATTACTCATTATGGTTTGAGAATGTTAATTAAAAAATGTTTTAAATTGTTTTGATTTTTTTTGCTCTCAGCCATTGACTTTCCAGTTACTCACTTCAGGAGAAATTAGAACATATTTTGCCTGAAACAAAAGAAAGAAGGGGAGAAGCTGTTAGCAGAACCACCTCTCAGAGTGTATTTCACTTGCAGACTAAAGGCCTCATGCATTAAAACTGCCTTACTCCCACACTGAAGAACTTTGTGCCAAATTGCTCATGAACCCCAAAAGGGGGCCAAATTACCTAGATTTAAGAACCTGAGCAAGTTGTTGTGTGATGAAGGCAACAAGATGGAGTTTTTCCTGAAACTTTACTCCAGATACCGGTCTATTATTTTCTTTTCAGTGGATGTAATTAATTAGTTGTCTTTATATTGTCTCCTGGTTTTACTGGTAAGTTTTCTTACCCAGTCCTCAGGACAAGGAGAAGTCCATGATTTGCAGTTGTCTGTCACGTGACCTGAGGTGGTCTGGTTTCCACTGTAGATGTACACACGTCCATCCTCCCCTCCAAACATTACAGACGTGATGTCTTCAGTTCGCAGAGGAGATGACACAATAATTTCATCTGTAAATAATCAGAAAGAGGATATATGATGTCAAGATGAAATAGCAGTAGACCAAAACACAAGAGCTGGCAATTACACTGGTCTGTACACAGTCATTCCTATGGACATTAATGACTAACTGCCCATAGTGTAAGGAAAAAGTTAGGAAGTTTTCTTGACTTACGACTGAATAGTTTGATTTTAGCTATAAAGCATCTTGGGATGTTTAAGTCCATCTATAAAGTGGGGTGTGTTTTGAGTTTATATGACAATGTAGGAGGCGAGTCTACTCTTGCTCAAAGTAAAAAACTCTTCACCCACACCATCTAAATCCCATTTGTCTTACCTAGTCCATCATTGTCCAGGTCACTTAAGTGTACATCTCCTCCAAAGCGAGAGAACATCCTGTCCCCACTGAAAGTGCTGAGCAAAGAAGGTTCGGCACCATCTGTCAAGTCATACATCAGAACCGTTCCAGCTTGATGCAGTACTGAGGATATAAATGCAATTCTAGATGTGGTGTCTGAAAGAAGCCAGAGTGACAGAATTAGACCCCTAGATGTGTGCACTCCCAGGAATAGGCTTAGTACATGTAGTGTACTAAGAGTAGGTAATACTGACATTATCAAATATATGAACAAAATGAAAACATACTGACTTTACAAAAGCTATCAAATACTTTATTAATTCTACTTCAGTTACAATGTTAGTTCTACACTGAAAAAAAAATCAGTATTCAAGAACGTGTGTCAAGTGTGTGCTCCTAAGTTATATAGTGAGTCCTGACCATTTAATTATGCTGTCACTGGTGCCAGGGAATTTATGGCCTAATAATGAATCAGTTACATAAACAATGTGTTGAGAATGCACTTAACAAAAGTCTGTTCCATACAAAAATCTTGCCCTAAGCAAATCTGAGGCTCTACCAAATGGGGTTGTGCAAAGTGTACTGTGCACTTTCGGATATCCATAGAGAGCGCATCATATATAGCGCTCATAAATTCAATGTAGCTATGAAGTCCATTTTCTAGTTTGCTGTAATTAGCTTAGTTTACCATTCACTTGAGACATAGATAATGCATAGCTAAAGTGTCCAGAACAACATACCAGAGGTAGGTGCACCCACCACCAACACTTCTCTTGGAATTCCAGACACAGACAGGAAGCCACTGGCCAGAGATGAACCCAGTTTGCCCCTCTCCTGTTGATTGTTAAACATATCAGTTGCACAGAATACCATTTTGCTTCACATAGTTCATACCTGTAAATTCCCAGCATACTAAAGAAAAGGTCCTACCATGTCTCCAATCACAGAAAACCAGCTTTGTGTGCTTGGTGGGTTATATCCATACACCTTTCCAACACTCTGTTTGGTATCCACTGAGATGTAGCAACCTAGACTAGAACACACAATACAGTATTATTTTCAGTCAAAGTAATAACTTGAAATGTATTTTGTAGATACATACAGCATTGCTTGTATGCAGAATATTGTTTTCTTTCATTGTGTGCAAAATGCGGATATAGTAATTATTCTCATTCTTGTTTCTAATTAGAATTACAGTAGAACCTCAAGGTTATGAACACCTCCGGAATGGAGGTTGTTCTTAACTCTGAACAAAACGTTATGTGGTTCTTTCAAAAGTTTACAACTGAACATTGACTTAATACCGTTTGAAACTTTACTATGCAGAAGAAAAATGCTTTCCCTTTATTTTTTTTAGTAGTTTATGTTTAACATAGCACTGTACTGTATTTGCTGTCCCCCATTTTGGGGTGGGGGTCTCTGCTGCTGCCTGATTGTGTACTTTCGGTTCCAAATGAGGTGTGTGGTTGACTGGCCCATTTGTAACTCTGAGATTCTATTGTAAGATCTTTCAGGAAAGAGACTGTGTCCATCTTTTATTTGTATGTCACTTAACACAGCAGGGCCCCGGTCGTGAGGCTTGTAGGTATTACTCAGTATAGTTAATAACCATTCTAAGATTGTTTAGGATTGCTTCTCTGCTGGTATTTTTAAAAATTATAAAAAGACCCTGAAGAGTTTGTTTTTGATGAGGAGCATCTGCTTTGAAAAGAGTTAAGAAGGAGAAGGTAGGTAAAAATTTGAATTTACTAATCAGGAGCGGAAGAGGATGTATAGACCAGATATCTGTTTTACGCACGATAATGGAACACTCTCTCGAATAGAACTCACCTCTGTACGTCAACTACCTAGACTTTGAGAAGGCATTTGATAGCGTTCACCATCCATCTCTCTGTAAGATCCTAAAAATGTATGGATTTCCTTTGAAAGTGATTAACATCCTCAAAGATATGTATGCTGACAACAAATGCTGTGTACGTCATGAAGGACAGCAAAGCGAGTGGTTCCATGTGAGGACGGGAGACAGACAAGGGTGCGTTATCTCGCCCATCCTATTCCTTGTGGTCATAGACTGGGTGATGCGGAGAGCCACCGAAGACCGACCAAGAGGGCTCGTATGGGGACTGTCTGGCCAGATTGAAGATTGTGACTTTGCGGATGACATCGCTCTGCTCTCAAATTCTCAAACGGACCTCCAAGAGAAGACTGATAGGGTAGATAAAGTGGCTAGATGCGTGGGGCTCAAGATCCATGCTGGTAAGAGCAAGATAACGAAAGCAAAAACAGCAAGCTCGGTGAAGACAGTCCTATATGACGTGGAAGTAGAAGAGATGAATGATTTCAAATATCTTGGTAGTTACATATCAGCTGATGGTAATATTGAGAAAGAGATATCCACCAGAATTAGTCTTGCAGCAAATGCTTTCAACAGACTTCAAGACATCTGGAAGTCATCAATCTTGCAAACTAAAACTAAAGTAAAGATCTACAGGTCGAATGTCCGTTCTGTATTGCTCTATGCGGCGGAAACGTGGAGGACCAACAAGAAGATAGAAGATCAACTTCGGGGTTTTGAAGGAAGGTGTCTTAGGTGCATCCTTAACATACACTGGCCGCAACGTGTCACCAACAGAGAAGTGAGCTGACTAACAGGCATTAACAACATAGCAGATGAGGTGAAACAACGAAGATGGAGATGGTTGGGGCACATGTTGAGAATGGATACTACCAGACATCCTCACACTGCTCTAAGATGGATACCACAGGGAAAAAGAAGGAGAGGCAGACCGCTGGGAACGTGGCAAAGAACTATCGAAGGGGAAATGAAAAATGTGGGAAAGACCTGGGATGAAATCTACTGGTTAGCCCAAGATCGAGTCGAATGGAGAAGAATGGTTGGTGCCTTATGCTCCATTAGGAGCGAAGAGGACTAACTAATCTGAAGTTTCCTCTAAATATGGCATATTATTGTCCCCAAAGAATGGAGTTCCACAGGTAAACTTACTGAAACAATATTACTCTTCTGTAGATCTTAAAGACTGTAGAAAAAAACCATGTGAAAGGAACTGTGTTATGATCATGTATAACTCCCAAAGAAAAGAGAAACACACCCAATACAGCTCTTCCAGGTTGGGCTGCCAATCAGCAGTAAGGTTTTGTTCTTTAGCTGGTGACTAACAAGTGAATATCCAAACCAGGCATAGTTCTTTTCCCCCTTCACCATCCAGTTGGCATCCTCCACTGATAGCAGCCCTGACAGATAGGATCAAATCAGACAAAGGTTAAGTCGGGATGTTCACCAAGGCTAAAATATTGATTATCAGTTTCTGAATTGTACCACATTTCAATCTAGCAATAGATACTTCTGTTTTGATCAGGTTACTCTTCTCATGGTATGGTACGAGTTATCACTAATTTCATAATACACTGTGTTTGTTTGGTGGCAAAGCAATACTCAGCAGCTGTGTTTGGTGGTGAAATCTTGGCTCTGAGAGCTTGGCTACACTTGCAAATGTAAAGTGCTTTGAGTTAAACCAGCCTTCAGAGAGCGCAGTAGGGAAAGCATTGCAATCGGTCCACACAGACAGCTGCAAGCGCACTGGCATGGCCACATTTGTGGCACTTGCAGCAGCATTGGGAGCAGTGCATTATGGGCAGCGTTCAAGTGGGCTGCAACATGCTTTTCAAATGTGGGGGGTGGGGTGGAGTGTGACAGGGAGTGTGTTGTGTGTATGTGGGGAGAGAGAGTGGGTTTTTGGAGTGCTGAGAGTGTCAGCATGCTGTCTTGTAATTTCAGACTGCCCTTCCCCCCACCTCTCTCTCACGCACTCAAAGCAAGCAACATTCCTCAGTAAATGTTTGCTTTGTCTCGGAGCAGATAAGCAGCCGGGTGTCAGAAACGGAGCTTTGAAAGGGCACTTCTGCACTCCTACAGCCGATTCCAAAACAATGTCAAGAGTGGCCACTTGATATAAGGGGATTATGAGATGTTTCCGGAGGTCAGAGTGCAGTAATGCAACATCTCTTTCACACTGACGTTGGAGCAAGTGTCTCAGCCAAGACACATCAGATGTTATCCCTCTGGCGGAGGTGGAGTACCAGTGTGGACGGGAGTGAGTTAGAGCGCCCTGGGCAGCTTTAGTGCACTCTGACTTGCAAGTGTAGCCAAGCCGTAAGTCACCCAAATACAACCTAGGGGATGCTTTCAACTTCTAAAGGCAGGTATACAGGAGATACCAAATCAGTTTGAATGGAACTGAAATGTCTTCACTAGAACAGAGATAAAACTGAAGCCTTTTATCTGAATCCAAAGTTCAAATAAATGAGATCTTAATTCAAGTCACTCCTGGGTTTTGGTTTCACACAGACTTCACCTGACAATGTTTTGTGAATTCAAAAGCATTGTCCAGTTGCTTCCATCCTTATTTGAAATAGATATGGGTCAAAATTAGTACAATTTAGCTGAAAGCCTTCCCCACCAACAAACCCCAGTTTTGAAAACAATGGGACTCTGATCTAAATTTGATTATGCAAAAACCAAACCTCAGCTGGTGAAATTTTGCACCCCTACATATTCATACCAACTTTCTCCAGTTCTAGGCTTCAACCTCTTTTCCTAGCTCACCTCTTCCCATCCCACAATAATCCAGTTGCACCCTTACCCTGTAGTTACAGTGCTCACTTGCATCATTTCCCTTTTGCCACATGAAGGAGCTCTTAGCATTAATGAATAATTTTGTGATACTCTCAGGCCCTTCCCAATTTGAGAGAAAATCCAGTTAGACCTCTCCTAATACAAGGGCCTACCACTACTAGCTGGCAGCGCTCGTTGATAAGCATTCCTTCCACACTGTCAACCATTCATTTCTGTTTCACAGACACGTTCTGTAGTTTTCTGCAAGCATTAAACAGCTCTTGCTGTTGACTTTAATAGCACAATTATTCATCTGAGTAAAGTTATACACATGCTCAAGTGTTTGCAGATCCAGGGCCTAAATTTGTAGGAGGCTGTTTTCCCCATCCCCATTCTTATGGTGTACACTTCTGTTTACCTTGATTTGGGAACGGTGTGCACTAACCTTGGAATTAATACTCATTCAGTTAAGCTGCAGTATGTGCAAAACTACTTACGTAACATAAAAGACACTTACAATATTATTGCATTATGCTGACTTTGGTTAATCAATCATCAAATACTCAGCAATACAGGAATAAATTAATTTTAAATTTTCTTCAGCTGGGACAGTAGAAGTCCAGGTAAGGCAATATAAATATTAGAAACCTATTTTTATGTATTTATTTCTTTACTTCCAGAGTGCACATAATCTGTGACAATTAATAGGTTGCTTGGGTTTCACAGAACAAAGGATTCAAATTAAAACAAATGTGTCAAATTAAAACCACAAATATAGCCACATAAAATATGGACATGTCAATTTACTCAATAAATATTACCTTTGTCACTCCTGTTGAAGTGAGAATAAAATGCAACTACAAATCCTCTCTGCTTCCCATCGCCTGGTGCATAAGGAGAACCGGCAACCAGATCAGACTTTCCATCTCCATCAATATCAGCAGCCAGCAGTGACCAGCCAAGGTTACAGAATGTGTGCTGCAAGAGACAATATCTCAATTGAAACTTTAAAGTAGAAAACAGCATTGTAATTGTCTATTTGCTTTATGTTACTTTAGAGCTCTTCTAAAGAGTTAATTTTGAATACTCATGATCAATCACCCATCTTGTAAGCAAGTTGTTTGGGTTGGTTTGGTTTTTTTTTAAATTGGAGAATAGGGAGTCCATTTCTTAGCTCTCCTCCTCGCTATCCTGGAGTACATGCACTCAAATGACCATTCGACAAAGAGACAAGGCAGAAATATAGTGAGCCGTTCATTTTCATCTGTCGCCTCTGACAAATGCACAAATATATATTCCCTTGCAATTACAGGACCTAATTATGACATCCTATCTCACAGTGCGTAGTAAGGGGATAGCAATGCCCCAGATCCTTAAAGGTATTTAGACACCTAACTCCCACTGATTTCAATAGAAGTTTAGGTGTTTAAATACCTTTAAGGATCTGGGCCAACATCTCTACAGTATCCTCAGTAATGGAGGTTTGAGAGTAGCATTGTGAATAAACTGTTTCCCCCGCCCCCGCGTCCTCCTGCCACTTGACTTCAGGGATGTTGTCCTGAAGCATGTGGTAGTAAAACTGAACCTCTGGTCCTGGACAATTGAAGGTCTGCAGAATGTAAACAGCTTATCTTAACAGATGCTTCATGAAAAAGTCTCTAAACAGCAGTTATTGCACCTGACTTTCCTTGTCATATGAACTGTGTCATGTTTCCTTTCTACTGCTGCTGATAACCTTGCAGTCCCTGTGTAACTAAAAATTAATTTGCTTGTCTCATATGCATCCCCCAGACAACAGCCTGAAGGGATAGGACAATACTGAATAAAATAGTACAGTGATCTGGTCCCCTCCCTCAGTCCCCAATTCTGCAATTTTGGATTGTATTTCTTACTGGTAAATGTACTGTACCTGGCAAATTATGGTAATGTTTGGCCAAGGTGACAAGCCTCTTCCTGTAGTGCCCAGATATACATATACAGCACCCTAAACAGTGTGGAGGGAAAAAACCTTTGAGAATATACACACTAATGCCAAATATGACTTAATACTACAAGTTAGAGAAACTACTAACTCTGTGAAGACCGTTAGGCTCTATTTTTCTTACCACAAGAGCCCACACAGTATATTGTGTCTTCCACCCCAAACCTAAGAATTAAAGGAGGACAAAATCATCCATCTAGAGTTGTGGGGGCAGGGAATCAACATGCTCATTTCAACAAATAAGGCAGTTTTCATTATGTTACTCTATAAGGACAATAGGTAATATCATTCATATAAATAAAACAGTCATGGAGCTTGCAGTGTACTTCACAGTAATTTAATGCAATGGTACAGACTGTAGGCAACAAGAGATGTGTAGTATCAAATTTTCCAAACTTGGAAGCCTAATGTAATCACTTAAATCCATATTTAGGCAGCTAAATAAGCACCACCTGATTTTCCAGAAGTGCTGAGCAGCTGGAACACCCATTGACTTAAACGGGGGCTGCTCGGTGCATTTCTGAAAAATCAAACCACTTATTTAGGCGCCCAAATATAGATCTAGGTGCTGAAGCTGAGGCAGTCAAGTTTGAAAATTTGGGCTGTAGTTTGTATCGGGCAATTTGATAAAGCAATACTGGCAACCAATCCATGTGTAAACACAGCAGCCATTATCCCACTGCAGGATGACACCAACAGGAAGAATATAGGAAAGATCTGATGCAGTATGTCAGCTCTATGAGTGATGGGTGAAGATGGCCTATATAGCCAGCTGTATGTATAGGTAAAGTATAAGTATTGACTGAGGCTGTAACACAAGTAGAGAATCAACGGGCTTAGGGCCTGTAATGTAAAACAGCTTAACATAACTAATCAAGGCCTATGGTTTTGCTTGACATGAATAACCGACAGGCAAGTGACTCTAAGCCACAAAATGAAACACAGCTGTAAATGAAAGTAAGTCAGTTGACTTGTTTGAAGTGAAAAATCATGTAAGTTACTGATATTTTACAAAGGTATGTTAAAGCATTATGTATAATATGTTTAACTGAAACTCAGGTTTGACAGCAATAATATTATGGCAACTGATTGACGTAAATGCTCATGAATATGAATTAACCCCAGTTAATTAACCTATAGAAATCAGGAACTCCAAAATAAGTAGGGTGTGGAAGTTCAGATAAGGAAAAGGTGCTGAACCCTTAAGAATATTACTCCTGGGGGGATTCTGCGCCCATATAGGGTGCAGAATTCATATGGCCTGCGTTTTTCTGCCTCCCGTTGACTTAGTGTAGTGTAGACCTCACGGTAAGTAGATCTAAGTACGCTGACTTCAGCTACGCTATTCACATAGCTGCCAGCTACCTTATTCACCATGAGTAATGTGAAAGGTTCTCTCTTTAATGCTGTTATTTGGAACATAAACAAACAAACCAGATGTTGTTTTAAATAAAGGGCTCTTACTGTATAAGTGAGATGCTGTGATCCTACAGACGGTGCTCCCACTGCTACATCTGGTACTCCATCCTCATTGAAGTCCAGTACTGCTATGGCTGAACCAAACCTGCCTGAAGACTGAGAAGTCACATGTCACTCTCATGCAGCTAAGTAACATTTAAAAACAAAATCTTGCGCCTGCCTCCTCGAGAATTTTCTGTAGAACAAACATCATATGAAACGGCTGGAAATCCAGAACTGACAAATAAACACTCTTAAAAGAGCTGCTGAATAAACAGATTGTCTGTAGAGATATAAGTACCAATATCTGAAGTGAGTACATGTGGGAGTGGTTTGTTTTGTTTTGACACAGAGGGAGACTTAAAAAAAACCACACACAACATGTTTGGTCACAGCTCATTAATCTCATTATGACACTGTTGTGCTAAATCCTCTTCTCAGGTTTATCATTTAGGTGATGCTTAGGATACCCACTGTTACAATCATTGTGTCTGTGAACGAATACCATTTATGTTAAAAAAAAAAAAAAAGAGCAGAAAACACCTTATGATTTAAACATATTTGCTTTAGAAACTATTCTATTTAAAGGGTATGTATGTGTGTCTCTCTGTTTCTTTGGCCCGGTCTACACTAGCGGGGGTGGGAGTCGACCTAAGATACACAGCTTCAGCTTCGTGAATACCGTAGCTGAAGTCGACACATCTTAGGTCGACTTACCTGCCATCCTTGTGGCAGCAGTGGTCGACAGCGGGCTCCTCTGTTGACTCTGCCTTGTGCCTTTTGGCGAGCTGGAGTTCCAGAGTCAACGGGAGTGCCTCTGGGGATCGATTTATCGCATCCTGACGAGACACAATAAATCGATCCCCAATAGATCAATCTCTACACGTCGATCCAGCCTGTAGTGTAGACAAGGCCTTAGTAAGATGCTTACAACAAAGCATGATCTTTATATTACTCAATATATCATTATCTAGTCCTACTGTTCAATCTCAAGCCAAAATCACCACTCTCTGTCACATCACAGCATACCATTTCACAGAAACCATTTGCACTGTTAGTAAACTGCCCTACTGGCGAGCCTAATAGAAACTGAGTAATTTATGTGACTTCCTGTTCTGTTTTGTACCCTGAGGAGATGCGAGTCCACAAAGAACATCTCAAATAGGTAGGTGGGAGATTCCTAAACATGCACTTAAACAACGTGCGCCTAATCCTCCCCAAGTGGAAATAGATACTGAGCTCTTAAGACTCAAATTCATTGGTTGTGGGGTCCCCAGCTTCTCCAAGCTATGCCTAAGTAGTAGTATTGCTACTACAGTCAGAGGCACTATAGAAAAACTAAGATAAATAGCCCTCATGTATGCAAAAAGAAGCAAAGGGCAGTTTTCGGCCCAGCTATGTAGTGGCCCGGTAGCCACGTACAGATCCCATGACAGGGATGGACTCCACCTCGGTTTCAGTTGTTAAGGGTCCCAGTCTGTTTTAGTGTAAACTGATCAACTCTAATTCAGTCACAAGGATCTTTTATAACAACAGGGATTGTTTTTCTTTAAATGCACATAACATCCTGGTTTACAGGAGAGACATTTCAGAAACCATGACAACTCTTTGTGAGAAAAAAATTAACAGCACCACTGATCAGTCAAGAGAAGGATAAAGGGCACTGACCTTTTAATAAAAAATAAAGGCAAATTATGTTAAATGACAAATATCTGACTTGATTCCCCACCTGAAAACCTTCCAGCACCTGATCCGCTTCCTCGTCTAGATCCATGTTTACTGGAGGCAAACCTGACCAATTACTGTAGACTATGTACACCCGTCCTATCTGAACATGGCCCAGTCTGCTGTAACCTGGTGCTCCAACCAATAGATCCTCAAAACCATCTTGGTTTAAGTCACCTGAGGCCACTGCCCTGTATACCAAAGGAGAAAACAAAAGCATAGCATCAATTACCACATTGGTTCAGCAAATGTAAACATTCATATTTCAAAGATAACTGATTACAGACTCTTAAGATTAAGAGATGGTGAAAGTAAAGCCATTTTCCAAGTGATTTAAACTTATTGACTCTCAGACCTAGAGTGACCAGACAGCAAATGTGAAAAATTGGGACAGGGGGTAGAGGGTAATTAGGGTGACCAGATGTCCCTACTTTTCTAGGAAGAGTCCTGATTTTGGGGTCTTTTTCTTATACAGGCTCCTATTACCCTCCACCCCATCCTGATTTTTCACACTTGCCATCTGGTCACCGTATAGGTAATAGGAGCCCACATAAGAAAAAGACCCCAAAATCAGGACTGTTCCTATAAAATCAGGACATCTGATCACCCTCCTCAGACCTATTCTGTTGATCTAAAGTTTAAACAGATTAGAAGCCTCTGAGGTGCAGCTTCCATTAATACCACTGTGATCTGCATGGATTGCCATCAGATAGTGTTCTTATTTACTGAACTGTACCACTTAGCAGCCACCATGCTTCTCACATCTCTCACCATTCCAATCTCAATTTCTGATCTGTTCATTTGACTTGGTTTGGTGAGCCTCAGTTACCTGATGGAGCTCACAGAGGTTGACAGAGAAAGAACAAATTGGCATTTATTTAGTAATTTTTTTTAATACTGGTGAAGGGTGCCAGATTAACAGCCCTGGAGACTAAAGTCTCCAGTTTTTGTCCCAGAGCAGAGACAACAAGACTAGCAGCAGTGCAAACTTCCTCCATCTCTCTTCTCCATTGCATGTCTGCCATAATCAGGATGGATCCTCTTCTGGAGAGGAGAGAGGGTAGGTGGTATTCTCCATGCTGATTCAGTCCTTGGTTTCTCTACTAAAAATGCTGCCAAGAATACCAGTTAGTATCAACTGGGACAACCCATTTATGTCAGATAGGCTATTAAATGGTCATCAGATGGTAATGATGGTCCCAAGCCATGTTGTTCAGATCCAGACCCATATCTGGATCCAAGCTTTCCCAAAGTGTGTACATAATCAGATTTAGTTTTGGTCTTGTTCATTAAACAGGGGCTAGCCACAAAGTTTGAATCTAGATCTGAACATTTCCAAGCACTGGGATTATCTGGAACCAGGGTTTTGCTTTGGATCAAACTTTGATCATGACTTTCAACCAGTATGGATGTGATCAGCAGTAAACCAGTGCCCCAAAGTCAAAAAGGCTCCATATCTCAATACCTCACAGCAATGTCAAGCTAAAGTAAGTTGTTCTACAGTTGCCAGCATGTGCATCCTGGTTAATATGGCCCATAACGTTATCTTTAAAATCTCTTCAAGGAATAAAGATGTAATACTTTAACTGCTGCTTAAAATATTCTCATATGAGGAGAAAGGGTAAGGAGAAAGGAGAGAGAAATCTGCACCAACCATCCAAGCCTGGCATAGGGTGATTTCAGAAAGTATGAGGCTGTGGGCTTGGAGACGTGGTTAGAGGATTGCTGATGCACAACTGCAAACGCTCTCCTGACATTCTTTGCAAAAGCACTATTAATAAAGTGGAGGGATTTCTGAAAGAAAGTAATAATTCAAGAAATATGGCAATAATAATACAATATACACAAACACCTACAGTGTATTTTCCTTATCAACAGGAACTCTGAACAAATAAGGACCTGATCCAAACCCTCAAACTACAGGTCAGTGAGTCTACATTGATCTCAGTTACTCCTTTGGGGAATTCTGTGCCAAAAAATTATATATTCTGCAAAATTCTGCATATTTTATTTGTCAAATAACACAATATAATCACACTAGTTTCTATTATTTTAGTCATTTATTTAAACTACAATATAATGGATGAAGAATGAGACTAGGGAGCATTGGAGGAAATCCTCAAAACCTCTTGCCTAACAGTAATGTAACTAGGTTTGACCCTTTATTTCTAGATATTAGTCAACAGATATATGCAGCCAAATGCTTGGGGTTACATGATAGGCAACTGAAGAGCAAGTGAGGGCAGAGGAATCCAACTCACAATTTATATTGGCTACTGACCATCTCCAGAAAGGTCAATAACAGACAGTTCATGGAGCACATTTTGATAGGACATTTTTTCCAGTCCAAATATTTAGACCAGTTGTAATCACTAAAACACCAAAAGCATTTATAAGACCATTCTGTCCTTTACACCACTGTGACAAAGTAAAGCAGTCTTAAGACTATTATACCTGTTTTATATTCCCAGGGGAAATTCACAAAGACAATAGGAACAATTCACTAAGAAGGCAGACTGAACCAACCTATCTGCACTGCTCGGAAGGGGTGTGTGACCACTCTGGCAGCTTCCCTTTGCTTCTCCGTCAGAAGTCATTTTCTGCAGGGAAGCAAAGAAATCTGCAGGGGACATGAATTCTGTGCACATGCAGTGACACAAAACTCCCCCAGGAGTGTGACTCAGTGGACTTTGGATCAGGTCCATGGTGCTGCTTCAGAAAGAGGCAGAACCCTAACAAATACAAATCACAACTGGCCAAGAATGCACTACTGCACTAAGAGTAGGAGTCCTTCTTGAGCCATGAGGGTGACCAGCTGCTGCTATGAAGCATGAATATTAAGACATACTGTAATATCATTATATACAACAATATCATGGCTGTTCAGACATGTTTAAAACGCTACCATCCCCATCTGGAGACTTTCTTCCATTCTGCAATGTACCAGACTGAGGAACTAAAACAATTGATGGCAGATCCAAATTTTGCATGGCCCATCTATCTCCCCTTGCACTATTGATCTAAAAAGGCTTACTGTTGCCCAGGATTGCATATTGAAATAAACTCCTTTCTCCGTATAATTTATATTCTTTTCAATTGTTTTTGTGAGTGAAGAAGTCATGCTCTTGTGCTGTTCCTTTTTGGACTGTTTAACTCTGTTGAGATAAAGAGGCAGTTATAATTAGAAATGTTGGTGAGAGGATGATTAACAAGATAAACCTGTTAAATGTAATTTAATGACTGGACTGAAGATTTTATGCCATGATTATATAATGAGAAAAGCCAAAGATCATGCCATATGACATTCAGATGGCCATTTACCCAAATTTATAATAAAAAGATCTTAGAACCAGGTTCACTACTGAGTTACATCAGTTTAACTCCATTGAAGTTAGTGGAACTATGCCAGTTAACAGCAGCTGAGAATCTAGTATTATCTATTACATCAGCATCATTAGGTATTTTCCCCTCATCACCAGTATTATTTTTACTGGCACACTATAAATCTGTAAAAACAACATTCAAACTATGTTGTCTACAAATGGATATGAATTGTGATATTGTACACTAGTCACTTGAACCTGAATATTGAAATTCTTTTCTTTTAATGCCATAAGCATACAAATTCTTCTGTGAGTTTCTAATGATCTCTATAGCAGTAATACACAGGCAAGCAAATAAATGATTTATTAATGTTATTGCTAGAGCATATTTCTAAAATACTCTCCTTGCTTTTCCTCAGACTAGTAAATCCATTGCCATACATATATTAGACCAAATCCTGCTCCAATTAATACTCTATAGAAGTCAATGGAATTGCAAGGAATGTAATTTAGGGTTACAGAACATTTTATTGTCTCCCTTGACTAAGACTGGAAGTATCCAGAGAGAAAAAAAAATAAAAAGCTAATCTCTTCTAACTTGAAATCCAAAATAACAGAGTGATAAGATAAAGGTAGGGTAGCTATCAAACCACCAGGCTGCCCCAAAATGTGAGATTTATAACCATAACTACCTGTCAAGCAAAAATCCCCCGTCTTTCAGTTTGTGCATGGGACATTAGTTGTTTGCTTACTAGTGAGGGTAAAGAGATTTATGCATAAATGGGAAACACAGCCCTCAAAGGAAACTCCTATTCCTCTGCTATCTTGCTTTCTCTTCCTACTTCGATTTGCTGATTCTCTTCCCCATCTCTATCAATTTGCTTTTTCTCTCCCCCGACTTGTTATCTCTCAGTGACCCATTTCTCTATGATGTGCTGCCCCACATCACTCCATTGCCTCAGTACCAGTTAGATGCAAACTGAACTGAATTACATACGAAAGCTTCAGATATACAAGTTGAGACAACACAATCTTTTTGTTATCTAAACTGAATATGTGATTATGGATTTTAGATTTATCCTAAATGTAATTCCCATGATTAATTATGAATTCTTGGAATAAAAATATACCCCTTAGAGTGTGGATTTTAATGGAATGATCTGAATTTTTACGATCAAAGTTTGATTAACTCCTGTGTCTCTGATGTACTTAGGTTTGACTCGTTGCAGTTTCAGTTCAATGAGAATTCACCAGTAGTGTAGAGGCCATACACAACACGAGCAGAAAGTTAGCTGTGGAATGAGTGTGCAGGTGGTTACACACCCCGTGTTCTACAGAGCTGGACTCCATGCACACCTAGACCAGCACTGTTGGGCTTTCTGATGTTAGCTGTGTGAGAGATAGGTGTATGACCAGTGAGCCACCAGACCTCATGCATGGGTGTGCAGATGTTGCACTCTTACTCCAATCCAGGTGCTGGAACAGCAGTCCCCAGGGGAAGAGTGCTTATCCATATCCTATCCACTGGCAACAACATGAAGCCCCTCCCAACTCTTGCAAAGCTCCCCTATACAAAACACATTTATTTGGGTTGGGGAGGGCCTAAGTTTCACCCAAAGGAAAGATCAAACAAGTATCTCTCTTCATACATGAAGAAATTTCTCCCCTGGAGTAGAGTTTTTCCAAAAAGGAGAAATGAGGGACCTTGATAGATTACCCATGTAACTGGATTTCCACTCAAATGGACATTTCTTCTTTCAGAGATAAATCTTTGGAGCTTTTAGGATTATACTTACATGTCGCTATTCTTGTGCTCCCCATTGCACTCTATAAATAGAGGGTTCTCAGGTATGAAGCAGCCACTGAAGAAATATTGAAAATACATAGTTTTTTATTTATTCTAATGAAAGTTACACTAAATAGAACTTTCATCCATACAGATTCCTCCTCTGGGAAGTGAGATCATCTCCCTCAATAGCCCCTGCTTATTCAAAATTAGGGAATCATTATAGTCCTTAGAAATTCCTTTCGTATTTTTTAAGTTGTTGATGAATTATTTAGAATCCATAAGAATGTCATGTGTGATTATGTAACAACGTACTTTGCCACTAATAACCTGCTAATCCTAGTAAGGTAAAGCATTTTTAATTAAAAGGACATTTTTCAAGAATGAAACACAACAAGTTATAGAATATGCTGTTTCCAACATCATTTTTCAATATATGTGCAGTAACATTATTTATATAGACAAACAGTATAATTGTCTGAGGTCTGCTCTCCGCAGCAAGGATTGGGAACCTATCTGGGCAAAGGTGAAATATTTGTTTAAGTGGTATTATAGTGATAAAGTTTTCTATGAAAATAATGCCAGCTAAATATGAGCCTGAACTTGTACCCCTTTGACAATTAGGGTTCATTCTAACTCTCTCTGAACTCAGTGAGAATCTTCTCACTTCACTAGGAATTGGACTGGGTCCTTAGTCTCATTGAATTCTGACTCAGTAAGGTCTTTCGGTTTCAGGCTCCAATTCTGGGACTGGGCCTGCCTCCTTGAGAACAATTAAATAGATTCGTAACTTGAATACAGCAAAGGTAATTTATCTGTAGTCTCATAAGAGGTGCATTCTAACACATAAAACAACATCTCACCTGGTCCCATTTTCTAACATGTGGCTTGCTTGCTGAAAAATATTATTTGACCAAAATGCCATGTCATCCAGTCCTCCAAGGAAATACTCATGGAACCTCTCCACCAAAAATGGAGATTTGCTAGCATATGATGGGAAAAGCTATGAAACAAAACACAGTATAATTAGTGGAATGGTTCAGTGTATCTTAACATTAATATGTACCTAGTTGTTAACAAGAAAAAAAATAAGTTACCTTGGCAACAGCAAGCATTTCTGCATGCCTGCAAAAATAAATAATCTTCATATGAATTTGCTTCATTAACAAATAATATGAAAATAACCCATTCCAAAGCCTTTGTGGACCCCTGTATAATAACCTAATATTTATCCGACTTTAAGGCTCTGGTGGCGGGGGCGGGGGGAGGCAGTGGGGGAAAAGGCTCATTATTTCCCCACTGCCTTTTCCTGCCAGAGCCTTTACTCACTGCAGTGAAAGTCTCTGGCAGTGGGGGGAGCGGCTGAAGCCTCTCTCCACTGCCAGATCCTTTCACTGACACATGTAGCTACACCTGGCATCGTGGATGCAGCTTGCTTTTCATTGTGGCATGTAGCTACACAAACCCTATACGCAGCCACCACTGTTGGGTAGTGCAGACATAGCCAATTAGCAAATAATTGAATTAATTAACATAGCTATGAGAATCAAAATATTCTAAATTAGTCATTACCACAGTTCAGGTTCTCTGAGCTAAGAGGGGCAGCTTCCCTACCTATCCTTCACACCTGCAGTATTCTGGAAGTGTCTGCATTGGCCAAAATGTCTGTGGGCAAGTGAGCTAGCTATAGCTACACATCTATATTGCGCTCTTCATTGAAGAAGATCCGAGTTTTACTGCTGAAGTGCCACACCATGGCCGTGCTTCAAAACATTGCTGTTCCCTTGCAACACAGGCCTGTTTACAAGGCTGGCCTTACCATGAGGCGAACTGAGGTGGCCACCTCAGGTGCCAGACTGTGTGGAAAGGAGGGCGCCATTAGGACCCATAGTGCAGAAAATTGTGTTTGCTCCTGGTGCGTATGTATCCCCTCTGCTCTAGATGCACAGAGATGGTGGAGTGCTGTGCTGGAGGAAAGAGGGCACAAGAGACCTTTCAAAGTTTTGGCCCAAGCGAGAGGACATGGGGGTGTCATTTGAGCTCCCCATCTCACATGCCAAAATGTTGTGGGCCCGCTCTGCCAGTTTATGTTGTTAAGACATACAGCCTAACTATTGTATTCATCTATTTATAAAATCTAACAACTGTGAAACTTGGATACAGATCCAAACCTTCATTCCAAATTTCCCCAAAGCTAAAGGGTGTTTGGGAAAGAAGTTTGAGTTTGGCTAATCTCTAATGTAGAGATGCAAGTTCAGTGATTTACTATGAGAGTTATTATAATTTCCCTCTATATGTTTTGTGAAATAAGAAGTTCATAACTCAGTGACTTACAATTCGAGAAACAGCAGGTAAGTGCAGTCAATAATTGTGCCTTCAGTTATTACTTCATGGCCATAATATTCCTTATAGATAGCTAGCAGGTCTTTGACTGGTACATACCTAAAAACAATACTGAGGTGTTATAACTAATATTTCCCATTTAATCCAATAAAACACAATTCATTTTATATAACCCCCTCCATGGGATTCTTGGTTAGTAGATATGTCTAGTCTTGGACTGTGTCCTCTGGCCTGTCCACAGCCTACCCCTTGCCCTTCTTGGATCAGCCTATTCAGAGCTAACACAAACATTCCTACCCCACTTTCAGCACAGACCTATGACAGGGCTTAGACAGTGACAAGGACCTTCTGCACTGGGATGAATTTCATCCTAGACACACAAAATAAGACATAACCAATGTTTCAGTTTAATTGCTAAATAAATATATTTTACCTGAAAATTGTAAGTTACAAGAAAATGTCAAACTATTTTTAAATGTACCTGATGATGATGTATTACTCTTGATTCACAGTGTCGAGGTTTAATTGATGCAAGTGTCCATTTGATGTTAATTTCAAACCTTCTCTTATTGATGTTCAATTTATGGGACATATAATAACCAATAAGGACTACTTTATGATTCATTAAACAATAAAAAATATTTTAATACTGACAACCACAAATTTTTATTTCTAAAAAAACTAGTAAGTATTTGCTTAAAAACACCAAAAACAGCTAAACTAAACAGAGGTATCCCATATAAAGATACTGCCATTGAGTTATATAAAGAACGGCTAGGACTTTCCTGTGAACCATTTTTTAACACTGATTTTTGTAGTTGTTGGTTTCCTGTGTGACCAGTGTGAATATCTTCGTCTCTCTGTGTCAGTTTTCTTATGTGTAAAATGGGGATACTATTACTTCCTTTCTCCCTCCTCTCTGTCTTCTTTCAGGGCAAGGACCATCTCTTACTCTGCCTGTGTACTGTGCCTAACACAATGACTTTCTGATCTCAGCGGGGGCCTCTTGGTGCTACAAATACAAATAAATATTATTTTATTAGAACATCTGAAATTGTCATCTACACTAAGTGTTATGTGCGCAGCAAAAATTAATGAGAGTATTTCTTCAGAACACTGACATCTTAAGCGCACTGCTCTTACCAGTCTGCTTTCAGGTAACTAAAATCAAGTTCAAACTGGCTCAATACGTCACCTCCTACATTTAGAGAGAGGGGGAAAAAATCCATTTTATTATATTAGCACAAAACATCAATTTCCTCCAAATGGCTCCTGTGTGTGTTAATACTGTAGAGTTCCATTTTAGGTATGTAAATATTTCTGACTTGGACTATGTTGCTGGTACACTTGAAAGAAAGAGAAAGAGAGGATAAGCATTTTGCATTAATTAATTTCCAGAACATGATAAAAGCATTAGCATATTTAATGTCAGAGCAGTGACTCAGTTTAACTTTGAAGTCTTCCTGCTTACATTTTGGCTCTAAGTAGGAATGGCCAGGTTCCGCAGCATGTCTTCTAAGAGATGCACTGGAGCTGCATCCCCCGGGTGGGAGGGCAAAGGTGATTTTATGCAGAATCTGGCCATTCAGAATCTGTTGCCAAGGGGAGCCAAAATGACATAGGAAGGTGTGGGGAGGGAAAGTGGCACTACTTTAATTTACAACCTCTGCATTGCAGCCCAGAATCTACATAGTGCTGAACAGTTTAGCAACCACCCTTCCCATTCCCAGCCACCATCCACATGGGTCCTACAACAGGGCGTGAGGGGTAGTGGAAGGGAGACAGGACAGGGTCCCTGTGGCTCATTTCTGACTCCTATACGCCATCAGAACCGCATACAGGGGGTAGAGTCATCCCCACAATGACTGTGCACTAGACTGGTATTCACAGAGGGACTGGGACCTCATTGGTTCATATCAGTAAACATAAAAATTACCAAAATCACCAATATGATGAGCATCTGAGTATGAGCCATGAAAATCAATCTGCGGAAAAATTAAAAAAAGAATATTTCAAGTATAAAACCAATTTTGATCATCCTTCAGTACAAACAGAAAAGGACAAGTAAAGAGACACTAAAGTCGATAGGCCCCAAATTTGGCTAACTTTATTCTGAAAAATGTTTGTCACATCAGTGTGTGACCTTAAGCATGTGCACTTAAGTCTTTCCAAGGTCACAGACCTGGATTCTTCCCCTAGGTTAAAAGCCTATTTGTAAATACAAGTTATCAGTACCAATATCTACAAGTATGATTAACCAACAAAATGATGTATACTTACTTCTCCCATGGTCCTTAGAAACCCTTGATCAATGTCCAAACTATGCCAGCTCACATCTGCCACCATATGTGAGGCAATTCCAAACAGGAAAGCCACCAGTTTCTCTGTAGCCTAAACAACAATAATATGCATGTGGTAATGCCCAATCACTTTACTACAGCCCCACTATCTTTAAAAAAAGTTATTAGCACTTCAGCTGCTCAGTGCAATAAATAAGGACACAAATCAGCAACCCTTTCTCACTGAGAGCTCTATATTGCAAGGTGCCGAGAACCTTGGCCCAGATCCTCAAAAGTATTTAGGTGCCTAACTTACATTGATTTCACTGGAAGTTCAGAGCCTAACAGGGAGACCAGATGTCCCGTTTTTATAGGCATAGTCCCAATTTTTTGGACTTTTTCTTATATAGGTGTCCATTACCCCCCATCCCTGTCCTGTTTTTTCACAGTTGCTATCTGGTCACCCTAGAGCCTAAATACCTTCAAGGATCTGGGGTCTTTTTTCCTGATCCTGCAGAGCATTTAGTTATATGCCTAACATTAAGTACTGCATTAGGTCCAAGACTATCGAGTTACATGCTTAGATCAGTAGGCCTACTCATCTGCTTTGAGTTAAGCATACCAGCGCTATGCTGGATCAGGGATAGAATATTCAGCACGATGGCATCCTTCGAGATGGCATCCTACTTATGCTAGTAGACAAGACAATGGAGTATCTGTGAGAGCACTACTTAACATAAAGGTAGAAGAAAAAAGCACTGAGGGATTCCTTTGTCGCTTAGGACTAGATATATCTACTTCTAATACAATAGGATATGAAGCCCCACCTTATGTCTAATTAGAAATTTATTTCAAACTTTCATAGGCACAAAGTAGAGAAGCTATTTGTGAACAGATTCTTCAGCTGCAACGGTTGAGTTTCTTCAAGAGTCAGTGATCTCCCTAAACCATGATGACTTTCAGAGATTTTTTTTTAAACATGGAACTGATACATTTTTCCCCTCAATGACTTATTAAAGTTGAACAGTCGACGTGAACAGTACTATTCAGAGCCAGGGAAAATGCAGGCAGCCTCTGCGAAAGCACTTCTCAAACCTCCCAGGTTTAGGAATATACTTCAGAGCTGACCTATAAAATGACTTGAATTGCTATGGCAATTACTGGATTCTCCTGAGCAAAGGCTGGCAAAATTCATCAAAACTGGCAAACTCTCCAGGGCACAGGAGTTAGGATATGATCCCCAAGGATATGATCCAGCTATGGCCAGAAAAAACTCCACCCCTGACTGTGACGCACGGTCAGAAAGGGTTAAACATCCTGCAAAATAAATGACTCACATTCAACCCTTAAAGACATGTGAGGAGATATCATTTGTGTTTTTGTGTATTTACATATGTATGGGCAGCGTTCAACAATGTAATCAACAGTCCCTGTCTATGCTGTATTCTGATAATTCAAAGATCAAGAGAACATCCTAGCATTTAAATGAAGTATAAACACAGGATATTTCTGTGTCCATCTCTCTTTGTAATGCACAGTAAATCATCAGTGAATGGTGGAGGAACAGGCGATTGTCTTATGTTAATTCGTACAGCTAAGTACTGATGATAGACCCACTTCAAAGATGCCCTGATTACCTACTGTTCCCCAAAGGACTCCAACTTCTCAAAGACCTGAAATGGCATAAAAGTTCCTTGGGTCCTGGTCCTTTTTATCTCAGATCTGCTTACGTTTCATCTGGGGAAGTTTGAGTTGCAAGATGAGATCCCAGTTAAGCTGGTACACCTTGGATATGATACTAGATATTGGACTATAACCTATGTACTAAATTCTAAAGGAACTCTTTGCATCTACAAAGCTCACCATCTCTGCTATGTATCTGAACCTCAAGAACTGAACTCATGTCTGTAAGTATATTGATCTTTTAACTGTACTCTCTCCATTTTCTTTTTAAATAAATTTTAGCTGAGTTAATAAGAATTGGCTGTAGTGTGTATTTGGGTAAGATGTGGAATATTCATTAACCTGGGAGATAATGATATTAATATGAATAATTAATAATAATAATGTATTAATTAATATCATTATTTAAATATTCATTAACCTGGGAGGTACCTGGATGAAGGTTTGAGGCTGGGTTACTTTAAGGGAACTGTATTATTGGCATGTGGGCAATCAATGAGGTAATAAAGAAGCTGTTTTATGCTGGCTTTGTAAATCTAAGCATTAAAAATATTCACCAGCTTTGGGGATTATCTGCCCCATTCTTTGCAGTTCACCCTAATTGAGTTACCTCAGCTGGCCCCACACTGGGACCCTGATTGAGCGTTCTATCCTGAGATCATAAGTGAAGCTTAATTTTACTTCAAAATCACTGTCAGCCCCTGGCGACCGGGCTCTGGCTGCCAGCCTGGGAAGTGGGAGAGGGGACCCCACTGCAGCCCCGCCAGGCCTGGGGAAGGCAAAGAATCCTAAAAGGAGCAGAGGTGAGGCTGGGAGAGCTGAACTATCGCCTAGAAGCGACAGGAGGGCTGAGGTGAGGAGTGTGGGGGCTGATGGAGCTGTATTGATGGTGGGTTCTGAGCAGATGGGAGTGAGTGCTGGGAGGGTGAACAGAGAGTGCTGGTAGTCGATGATGATGACAGAACTGATGGGCGGTTGGGGAACAGGATGAATTGTTGGGCAGGAGACAAGCAGATGTGGGGGTGAGAGTATTTGTAGGAGGGGCCAAAATCACCTTATCTAGTACATGTCAGAGAGTGGGCAACATTAATGGTCACAGGCACACACCCTGGGGATGGGCAGGGGAGTTCAAATATCAAGAGACTGACAAAAACCATAATATCATTTTTTTAATGTTATGATTTTTGGGGGGTCCGCCTCATGATTTGTGATCTCTTGAAGTCAGTAATACTGTTTAGGTGAAAAAGATGGTTGGTGGAGGCTTTAAGAAGCCCATGCAAATTCACGGGGTTTTCCTACCTCCTCCCAAGGCTGAGGATACGTCTTTCTGATGTAATGGATACTAGTGTTGAGAAATGGTGCCCAGTGAGTGTCTTCAGAAACATGATGGAATATTCCTGCAACATCAGAAGACAAAATTATATCTTGAGTTGAACTGTTCCACATGTTGGATTTCTGCTCAATTGCACATTCATAGAATGTTACTTTTGAAACATTTTACTGTACCAAGAGTCACTGAAAAGCATATTTTATATTATCAAAACAGATATTACATTTATATGCCATATTTTTGATGGAAACATGTGGGAGCCTTATTCCAAATCCCACTCTGCCTTCATAGATTGTGAGTCAGTGAGGTACAGAAAAGTATATTACAACTTAAGGGGAGAAGTCCAGCACAGTGAAGAGAGATGCTGGTGGCCAAATGAATGCACTGGATTTTATGGTAATACAAGCTATTGGGGAATCCAGGAAAATCAAAATCCCATGCTTCAGGGCATGAGCTGACTGCCACAGGGGTCTGGAAGGAAATGGTCATCATCTCTGTGTACAAGACTGCAAAACTGATTAGGTACATTATCGGTTTATATGGGGAGATTAGGTCTTCATCTGAAGCATCAATCTTTGGCCTCGCATGGGCTTTTAGTTCTGGTCTCATCTGATAGCCAAGAGAGCAAATTCTGTGTGCCTATGTAATGCTCTCGGAGTTAATTTTACAGGTGCCAAGTAGCATAACTTTGAATTCTATCCCTGTGCAGCTCTTGTATTGGGGGAAGAAGAGAACAAATGGATATTCTAGAATCTGGAAACAAGATGGATGAAAAGAACATGATTTTATGTATAAATGCTTACAAAAGCTCCTGGATGATTTCATTACCTCCTATTTTCCTTTCACTTTTAAGGGGAGATGAATTGGAAACGTGGGAAGACTTAGCTATTGGTACCAATAATGCCACTTGTAGTAGCAATTTTTTATATGGACCGTCATTCTGCAGAATTAAGATTCAAATTTATTTCAAATAGGCCCCCAAACAGTCATGAGATAAGCTATGTCTACACTGCAGCTGCACCACTGTAGTGCTTCTGGTGAAGACACTAAGTCAGCAGGACAGAGCTCTCCTGTCGGTTTCACTCCACCTCTGTGAAAGGTGGCAGCTATGCCAGCGGAAGAAGCTCTCCAGCAGGCATAGCACTGTCCACTCTGGTGCTTAGGTCGGTATAATTTACGTCGCTCAGGGGTGTGGATTATTCACTCTCCCCCTGAGAAAGGTAAGTTATACTGCAGTAATGTGTAGACCTAACTTAAGAGAAGACTGGTATGTATCTGTGACAGGGTACTGAGTGAGAAGCACTTAATTAGCCCCTGCCACTCCAGCCCCAATCAAGGGGAATAAATTGGGGCTGGTTGGATAGGCCTGTGTTTGCCTGGTAATGGGCAGCACCTGCCAGCATCATTAGTCAGGGCTATAAAATCTAGGAGGAAACCAGAGGAAGCGGGAGAGAAAGGCCAGGCAGGCAGGCACAGAGAGAGGTGAGAGCCTTCTGGCCTGTTGCTGACCAGGCCTGCACTTGGCAAAGTTAGCTGCGAAACCTGTACATAGGTGGAAAGTAGTGGCAGGAAAACAACGGTAAATAAAGAACACTGGTCTTGCATCAAGCTGAGGTGCTCCTGGGGCCAAAACCAGACAGGCCCAGTGTGCGCCTTGCTACAGTCTCTCTCCCTCCACCTCCTCCACTATTTCTAGTTCAGCCTCCCTTTCATGTCCCATTAAGCCAGTGAATAGAACTTTAGAAGCCAGGTGTGCCCAAAAAGTTAGCAGAACCTGTGAACCTTAATAGCTGATTCTTTCAGAGGACTGTGTCTCAGGAACCTCTTGCTCAAATAACACCAAATGTGCATTACTATCCCTACCCGGAGTTCCAGGAAACCACAACATTTCAAAGCAGTTCGAGCAACCATGCAGATTTTAGAGCAATCTATCTTTAAACAGAAATACTTCTTAATCTTAACTACAGCTCCACTATAACAAACCCTCTTCTTACCATTCCTGCAGATAACAGGATAAAAGGCATCAGGATAAAGGCTTCCAGCCTGAAATGCATCCTGGTGTTTTAGTAATAACTGGGAGAGGAAAGGATGAAGGAACAAGAAATCAGAATACAATTGACAACGAGGAAAAAGGTTATTATGAATAATTAAGGTGCAATGAGTCAAAGACAACATTTACGCTGTCAGCAAGATATCGCCAAAGTAAAACTAAAAGTCAAATACATTACTTCATTTTACAAAATTGGGGTGGGGAAGAAAAAAAAAAGAGTCTAAACTAACTGGTTTATATTGTAGTGATTTAAAAAACAAACCCGCAAACCAAAAAAATCTTCACATCAACAACAACACATCTACAACAACAAATAAAATATTGGATAGACACTTAAGAAAAACCATTACTCTGACAAAACACCAAATAATATAAATAGGCTGTAGATCAATCGCAGTTAACTCACACGATTAACTCAAAAAATTAATCGTGATTTAAAAAATTAATCGCTATTAATTGCACTGTTAAACAACAGAATACCAATGGAAATATATTAAATATTTTGGATGTTTTTCTACATTTTCAAATGTACTGATTTCTATTGCAACAGAATGCAAAGTGTACAAAACTCACTTTATGTTATTTTTATTATAAATATTTGCTCTGTAAAAATGATAAAAGAAATAGTATTTTTCAATTCACCTCATAGAAGTACTGTAGTGCAATCTATTTATTGTCAAAGTGTAACTTACAAATGTAGATTTTTATGTTATATAACTGAACTCAAAAACAATGTAAAAGTTTAGAGCCTAGGTTGGTAAGAATAAAAGTAGAAAAAATTCTGTACAACTACACAGCGTATACTGAAAGGTAGTTATTATGCACATATTTCTGGTTGCATGCATCATAGGCAAAGCACTTTCCACACAGAAAAGGCATCTGAGGAGCTCACTGTCTGAAGACTGATAAATAGACAAAAGGAGGGCAGAGGAAATTGTCACAACATTTATGCAATAAAGCAATAATATGCTTCCTTACCTCTCTATAGTTAACATTCTCCTCATGTTTACCGAAAAATTCCAGAGCTCGGTGTGCTGAAAAACGTCATATAGTATTAGAAACTGACTTGTGGCTAGGCCCATCCTTAGTTAGAAGTACTGTCAAAATGTAGGTGTTAGAATGAATTTAAGTGTACTTATAACACAACTGGCATTGGCACGGGCATACAGCACACCACTCCTCTTGACATTTCCCCTGATATTTTTTGACAGTTTTAATAAATGCAAAGATGATATTTCTTTTGGACACACACTGAGACCTTGTTCTCCTTGCCTCTCCAGTTTCCAGAAACCATAAACTGCACTGGTCAGCCTAATACTGTACACAACAAAGGGTCTCCTTGCATCCTAACCCATACTGTCCCAATTAAGGAATGGAATGCTCATTCACACCGCTCAGACATGGCATGTTCACAAAATTCTAGATACCAACAGATAGGGAGTTTGAGTTTGAAAGTAGTTCTTGTAATTTTAATTAAATCTTATAGACGTAGAATTTAAGTTTCTTGTTCCCCTAAGATATTGAATCAGATATAACCTGTGACCCATTGTTAATGTTTAACTACTTGATTAATTTTTATCATACATGAAAAACAAAAATCTGCAGTCAGCAAAGTAAAAGCAGCGTTTACTTGTTGATCAATTAGACATGCACATTGCCAAGCAGTACTTACTAGGCAAGCATCACACTAGAGAATAAAATAAATGGACATGACTATTTTAAAGTGAAATATTGTTCAAACTTTGATTACATTTGACTTGTGTTAATGTAATAATCCCTGGAGACAATTTATTTACTTATATTCTCTCTGTAAAAGGATTGGGTTCAAACTGCAAACCCACCAGCTACATATCCGATGAAGTGGGTATGAGCCCACGAAAGTTTATGCTCTAATACTTTATTTAGTCTTTAAGGTGCCACAGGACTCTTTGTCAATTCTTGTTATGAATACTGGTTTCATTTTGACTATTAATATCACTTGGACCATTTAATACTATATTATACAAAGCACACACCAATACTTCAGGGAACAATCCCACATCAGCAAGGGAATAGACAAGATGACTTAATAGGCCTTTCCATCTTCTTAGTTCTATATTTCAACAGAGAAGAGATATAATTTCCAGTGCCTGGAATTCTTGGATTGGCAATTTATTTCCTCTACTCCTCCATACACACTATTAATCAAATATATTGATTCTGCAAGTTGATCTATGCAGGCAGATCTTTACAATGGTAGAGCCTCAGAAATGGACTTCAATGGAGCTCCACTCACATGTATATGTTTGTCCATGCAAATCTTTTTGTATGCCCATAGTAAGTAGAGGGCAAGGAAGCACTGCTACCTACACAAAACTTAGTCAACACTTTGACTATATAATTAATTTTAAAGTCCTCTGAGAAATGTGAACATGAAAGATGTCATATGAAATCAAATTTCTGCCATGTCTGTTTTCTATAATGTGTAACTCATGGATCTGTGAACTAGAAATGGCTTAGAAAATGAAATATCTCTACCTGTATTAGCACTGGATATTTTTATTAACTATGGGTCCAGTCCTGCCACCACTAAAGTGAATGGCAGAACTCCAATTTGCTTCAGTGATAACAGGTTTGACTTCAGTGGGAGAAAGATTGGATCCAATGAGTGGTATTTTCAGACAAATAACTAAAATGTGGTTATAAATTGTGACCTGATGGCAAATCATAAGGAACATTACTCAAGTAACCATGATCGATAGGTTAAATACATGTAACCATTTTTTAATTTGGAAAATATAACAATTTTGTCCTTGATTAGAATGAGTGGATTAATTTGGAATAAATCTGTCAAATTTTGTCTCAGAATTTTCTGCAAGCAGATTGGAATTATCTTAATTTTGTTATTTCAAGTTACTGTCAGAGGATCAGATTCTGCCACCCTTATTCACAGTAAACACTTTAAGCCTGAATCCTACAAAGACGTACGCATCTACTTAACTTTATATGCTATGAATTGTCCTATTAATTTCAATTGGACTACTCACAGTGTAAAGTTAAGCATCAGCATATGTCTTTGCAGTATCCAGGCCTTCAAAACTACTCACTGCAAGAAGGAACAACCTGGCCCTGAATAAATTCTGTGCATAATCTTAGTCTGTAACTTGTTCACAGTTGCAAATATTCAATATTTGAAATTTTAGATTTTGATTGGCCAAAGGCCAATGTTTTTATTCCCTGTTTGGGTAAGATGAATACTAAGAGTCAAGATTTCTGGTGCAAGTACTCACAAATTATGTATTTAAAATTTGTTGTGAGTGAATATTCTGCCATATTCACTTAAAATTCAGTGTTTCCATTCTATAGCCCATGAAAGGTTATGCTAAAATAAATTGGTTAGTCTCTAAGGTGCCACAAGTATTTCTCGTTTTCTTTATGGATACAGACTAACACGGCTGCTAATCTTAAAAGTGTTTCCATTAATATTCTTGCCAGTAAACTCATTTGGTGGAATATTTACAGAAAGCAGATGCAATACAATGAATTTATTTAAAAATTCAAACAAAAATATTTATGATTCCTCTTCCCCGCCCTCCAGTTTGCCCCATCTTTCCTTGATTCTGTGTCGCATAATGTTATTTGGGATTATCTTAACTGGATGTCTACCTACCACAAATAAAAGAACAACAGAGACATTGGCCCTTTTAATCTTATATGATAAATTCAGCATTCTACTTCACTACCTATTTTACAAAAGTTAATATACAGTTCTTTGAAAATGTACAATATTATTAAAAACAATTTGAAAGGAGAAATCTGAAATAATTAAGACACCCATGTAGCAACAAAGAACATTTAGAAATATAGATAAGCCATAAATTATTCCCTAGAAAATCAGTTGTAATTTAAATATCCCATATTCAGTGATCAGAAAGATGATTGTATTGGTGAAGTTAAGCACTAAGCTAATTCTTCTCTTCTTTCTGCAAACCACGCCATTTTTGTATAAGATTCATAGACACAAATACAAACATTCCAATTATATGATGCACACATTTTAGAAGACAAAAGAATTCACATTGATTTAAACACCTAACATAAAAATAAACAGGAAAACAAGTGCTACAGCACAAGCTCCAGAATATATACTCAGACATTCATATCTGCTATTTAGTCTAAGAAAGATGGAATTTGCATTATCACTCCTTCACTTTGCAGTGACCCAATTTTCTATCCAATCCTGTATTCACTTTCCTTTGCAAGCAATTTAAAATATGATGCTAAAATGCATATTTTGTACGTATCTTACCTATTTCAATATGTGTTGAAATACCACACAGCATACATCTTTGGCACAAGCTATAAACTATAATCAGCAGAACAGACCAAATCTTGAAACCATCCATATTGCTAATATACTGGCACAAAAATCACGGCTTTGAAAAATGCTTGGTGCAGTTTTACTGTGATTTTTGAAAACTAGGTTACAGTACACTTCTCTCCTTTCAAACATGTCACTGACACAGAGGCTAAACTGTCAAGTTATTTGAAATGCTACCATTTTCCAGTTTGCTGTTAATCATTATCAGCACTTATCTTTTACATCAGAGTGAATGTATCTTATGACCAAAGGCAACATAAATCTGTTCTATAGGATTTTCCCCTACTGAAATGTGTGGCTAGAGCTATGGGAGGGTAAATTCTATTACTCGACCTCCTGCATTTCTGTATTTTAAATAAAAATACATTGTAAGATAAAAAGGGTCATTCAAAAATATGCGTTGCGGGACATACAGCTGTCTTGTGCAGCTACATCAAATTTTACAGAAGACGAACACAATCTTACAATGTGGTATTATTTTTTTACCTGAAATCAACATAAATACCATAAATAAATTTTACAAGTTTCACGAGGCTTGAGGTGAGTAACCACAGAATTTATTACCAATTCTCCCAACAACTGGCACTAGGGTAACCAGATGTCCCGAATTTTGGGTCTTTTTCTTATATAGGCTCGTATTACCCCCTGCCCCATCCCAATTTTTCACACTTGCTGTCTGATCACCCTAACTGGCACATTGTTTCTATGGTTTAGGTCCCATAACCCAATGCAGTTTGTAAAATTGGTGTTTAGGTTGTTTTCCATTAAGAGTTGAATGGTCTCTTGTAATACAGCTTGTAAAAGTGCTTGCTGGCATTTAGTAGGATTAAGTCTCAGGTTTGTCAAAAGTTTTACAAGCCTTTGAGCAAAGTTGGTCCCATTTTAAAATCCTGTCACAAAGCCGCAAACCTTAGAAAAAGTCACTCAGGGCCAGATCTTGCAGAGACCTATATGATTGCTTAACTTTACTCAAAAGTGTTCAGCAGGACAATGCAGAACATCTGAAGTTAAATCCATGCAGTTCTGTGGCATTGGGTCACAAATTGCAGGTTTTGGTGTAACATTCTGCAAAGCCTTAAGCCAAGATTTCTGTTCCAGCAGCGTCAAACTCACGTGGACCCTGAGGGTAGAGGAGTGTTGTCACCATTGTCAACATCACAATATTTGATTTGGTTTCTCTCCCAGCTCCTAGAGTCAGGTGATATAGGTGAAACTCCCATCTGTGGGGTGGGTTTTTTTTTTTTGTTTGTTGTTTTATCTGGCTTGTCTACACAGGACAAAAACCTAGAATAGCTATTGCTCTTGGATATGATTAACCTAAACCACAAAAAAGCTATGAGTGTCCACCTGGACAGCTACTGCAGAATAGCTACTGCAGTGGCCGCTCACAAGTTCCCAGACAGCAGGATATTCCAGTACTTCTGGGAACAGCACAGGAAGAAAAATGTCCTGTCAAGATGGTTAAGCACTGGAATAAATTGCCTTGGGAAGGGAATCTCCACCAGTGGAGATTTTTAAGAGCGGGATGGACAAACACATGTCAGGAATGGTCTAGATAATACTTTGTCCTGGCATAGGTGCCAGGGGACAAACTGGCAGGGGACAAACTGCTATCGATTACCACCCATCACGTTATCAGTAACTGCTGCAGGCAGCACAGTCTGACAAGGAGCCGTTTCCTTCACTACACCGCCTCCCCACCAGCAGCAGGCGCACGAAGAGCTCAGGGCCAAGCGGGCCCACGGGGAGCGGCTGGTGTCCGGGGCCTGGTTCTCGGGGGCTCCAGGCTTGAGCCGCGGCCACCGCCGGGGGCCGATCGCTGCAGAGCGCCCGGCCCGCCCCTCGCTCCCCCCGGCCCGGCTGCTCGGCGCCGCGCGGCCATGGCGAGCTGGCGGCTCCCCCGGGCTCCGCTGCTGCTGCTGCGGGCGGCCCGGCGCCTGCTCCCGGCCCCGCTCCGGCGCAGCGGCTCCAGCCCGGCCCCGCCGCGGCTGCCCGGCTCCCTGCTGCGCTCGGGCGGCTTCGTGGGAGGCCGCTGGGTGCAGGCGGCCGCTGCCTTCCGCGTGCTGGACCCGGCCAGCGGCGCCGAGCTGGGCCGGGTGGCGGACTGCGGCGTGGCCGAGGCTCGGGCCGCGGTGAGAGCCGCATGGGAGGCCGGGCCTGGCTGGAGCGCGGCCCCCGCCAAGGTGAGAGCCCCGGAGGAGGCGGGAGAGAGGCCCGGCCAGGGAGACAAACAGGGAAAAACAGTCCCAATTTTTGGGGTCTTTTTCTTATATAGACTCCTATTACCCCCACCCCCACCTGGATTTCTATCATTTGCTCTCTGATCACCCTACTCCACGTGTGCCCATGGCTATACCCCCCTTTGAGGCTGTGACCCTGCCAGAGAACCAGGCTGGCGGGGCAGAGCCCAGTGCAGGGGCAGGGCCTTACTACAAGTGCTGCAGGGCGGGACTGCACTAAAATAAAGAGCTCCAGCGGCCTTGATGCAGCTGCCTCTGTTCTTGTGGGGGGGGGGGGGGTGGAAACGCCTTGGGGCAGGGACTGGTAGTGGGCAGCAGCGTGCAGCCCAGTGAGGTTCTGACAGAACTCTAGGGACTGCTACAAATAGGTCCACACCTTGTCCCTCTCAGATTTTGGAAGGTGCTTCAGATTCTTAAACCTTTGGTTGAGTGCTGTAGTTATCTTTAGAAATCTCACATTGGTACCTTCTTCCTGTTTTGTGAAATCTGCAAGGAAAGTGTTCTCAAAATGAACATGATGAGTCATCATCCAAGACTATTAAAACATGAAATATATGGGAGAATTCAGGTAAAACAGCCAAAGACATACAATTCTCCCCCCAAGGAATTCAGTCACAAATTTAATCCATTTTTTTTTTAACGAGCATCATTAGCATGGAAGCATGTCGTCTGCAATGAAGGCTGAGGCATGAAGGGGCATATGACTGTTTAGCATATCTGGTACATAAATACCTTGCGATTCCAGCTACGCAAGTGCCATGCCAACGCCTGTTTTCACTTTCTGGTGACATTATAAATAGGAAGTGGGCAATATTATCTCCCATAAATGTAAACAAACTTGTTTGTCTTAGCATTGTCTGCACAAAAAGTAGGACTGTCTGGACTTAGGCTCTAAAGATTTACATGGTTTTGTTTTTGAGTGTGGTTTTGTAACAAAAAGAAATCTACATTTGTAAGATGCACTTTCATAGTAAAGAAATTGCACTTCTTGTATAAGGTTCAAATATTTGTAATAATATAAACTGAGCACTGTACACTTTATATTCTGTGTTGTAATTGAAATGAATATTTGAATATATAGAAGAACATGTCATCCTTACTCAATTAACTTTTTTCTGTTTGAACAGTATACATTCATTTATACATAAAGTATGAAGTTAATTCAGTATAATAACATTCTTATCTATGTTTAAAACAATGGCAGCTTTGCTAAAATATTTTTTTCCTTGCCCAGGAGAGAAGTGCGTTACTTCGCAAATGGTACAGTTTGATGATGGAGAATAAAGATGACCTTGCTAAGTTAATTACAGCAGAGAATGTGAGTTTTACACGTAAAAATGTACTAATTTCAGCATCTTTTAGGTCTCTTTGCCAGCAAAGATCCCTTATCATGAGTAGTGGTGTGCGCCCACAACTCCCAGGCCTTCAGCAAGGCAGATACATTAGCTATAGAATTTACCATGTAGGGCCTGATCTAAAGCCTGTTGAAGCAATGGAAAGACTCCTAAAAATCCTTAGCTCAGACTCTGTCTGAAATGTATGTAACCTGTTAACAAAGTGCCATTTGCAGTGCCTAGCACAGTGGCGAGGCCTCCTAAGTGCCATGGTTACGCGGAAAGGAAGAAGAATAAAAAATATTGACCTAAGTGACTTTTTTCAATCACTTTGGTCTCTTTGAAGTATTTCTGCATTGTGATTTAATCATAGGGGAAACCTCTGAAAGAGGCAGAAGGTGAAATTCTGTATTCTGCTTCCTTCCTGGAATGGTTTGCAGAAGAAGCTCGTCGCATTTATGGTGACATCATTCCCCCTTCTGGGAAAGACAGAAGGATCTTGGTGCTGAAACAGCCTGTTGGAGTGGCAGCCATTATCACCCCTGTAAGTGCAGCTGGATCTGTCAGACTGATAAAGGACTAACTTAGGGCTTTTGGCTCAGCTCTGAGAATGGGGTAGCGTATACCGCCACTGCCCAGGAGAACCCCCCCTGAATTCCCTTCCCCTTTTCAATTTTTGAAAACTATTTAATTGTGAAAGTAAAGCAAACTCTCATTTTTATACAAGATTTGTTTTGATTCTTCCTAGAAGTTGCAAAAATAGCCAGTTATTTGGGCAGAGAGTGAATTTCCAGCTTTTCTGATTTTTCATTGTATATTTCTCTCCACCTAGTGGAATTTCCCCAGCGCTATGATTACACGGAAAGTTGGTGCTGCTCTGGCAGCCGGCTGTACTGTGGTGGTGAAGCCTGCGGAAGACACACCATTATCAGCATTAGCACTTGCTGAGGTGAGCTTTTGCGCTGGTATTACATTAGCAATGGACTGTATCTTACAGTAGCAATCTGCAAACAGGAAGTAAAGTGGAATTCAAACGTAACTCTTGGCCACAGTCTCACACAGAGAGAGTGCAAATTTATTCTGTTAAACTGGTGGTTTAGATTTAATAGTTACCTTTAAAATAAATAAAAACATTAGACTATGTTATGGGCATATTAGGAGTATCTTCCAGCATTGACCTAGCTTTGCAAAAGTGCTTTGCAAAAGACAGCTTTAACTTTGCATATCTTTGCTTTGGTTGATATGGGCAGCAGCCTATTTGTGTGTAAATAGCAATGCCAACATGTAATGTTTATGGGGCTTAATATTGGGAAGTGCTGGGCACTCTCCGCTCTCATTGACTCAGGACTTATCTCTTCAGAGCAAATTTACAAATACATACACTAATATAAAAATGTTACTTAACTGATCCTTACACAAAGGATGTTATTTTGTAACTGCATATCCACTGTTTCTCATTGCAGCTTGCAAACCAGGCTGGAATTCCAGCAGGAGTATATAATGTTGTCCCCTGCTCCCAACAACAAACCCCAGCTGTGGGGGAGGCTCTGTGCACTGATCCGTTGGTAGCAAAAGTATCTTTTACTGGCTCCACTGCTACAGGAAAGGTACATGAGAAGACAATGAATGTTTGAAGGGTTTTTACCGAAAAGCAAGGGGAAATGTTTTGAGGAGAGAAGGGAGTATATAGAACATTTTTGTTTGAGGTGGTTCTTCCCCACACTGCAACAAATTTTCTTCCCTTCTGGCTGTCGAGGGTGTCACATAAATCCCTGAGCCTGTTAAGTACTTTTCCTTGGATTGCTGTCCATTTAATCTGGTATCTGTTCGTTTTTTAGAACAGTGGTAATGTGCATCATTCCAGTTTGTAATTGGATGAAGAGCAGTTACTCAGAAAAGTTTCAGCTCCAGAAACCACTGTTTCAGGTTATGTGATGACTTGACTCTAATGGAAACACCTTAGAAGGTGCTGCTCAGTAATGAAGTGCATTCCTGAGAGAGGGGAAGGGTTAATGAGGTGAAACCTTTACTTAAGACTAGATTCTACTCCCTTTACTCTGCAAGTAGTCTCATTGAAATCAGTAGGACTATTTGAGGAATAAGATACTAGAGTGTGGGTGAAGAGGGCAGAATCTTTCCCTTAACGGGGAAGAGGCATTTTCTACAATGGTCTGAGGAATGGGATGACAGCAGGAAGAGGAAAATTTAAACTGGATATTAGGAGAAAAATTTTAACAGCAAGTTTTATTACAGTATGGAATGATCTTGCAAGGGAAAGTAGAAGAAGCTCTTCCTTGAGTTTTAGTTAAATAAAGGCTGGACAAAGTAATTGGGAGAAATCTTGGCCCTATTAATGTTAATGGGAGTTTTTCCGCTGGAGACTTCAATGTAGGATCAAATTGTCTGCTTTGGCAAGGGAATGGAAAAGATGGACTATTGGCTCTGTGGTAAACTTGTAGGTTCATTATGGGAGGTCACCAGACTCACCAGAGATAGAATTTAGAGGCAGGGGGAACTTATTCATTGGTGAACTGATTTACACACTTACCCTGTCTGATGTATCCTTGTAGATACTGCTGCATCATGCTGCTGGCACTGTGAAGCGGGTTTCCATGGAGCTCGGGGGGCATGCTCCATTTATAGTGTTTGACAGCGCTGATGTGGACCGAGCTGTTGCAGGAGCTCTGGCTTCTAAATTCAGAAACTCGGGGCAGGTGAGAGAATTATTTTTCTACCTTGCCTATTTCACCTTTCGGAGCATGAAAGAGCCATGGTTTCTTTGTGATTAAGCTATTTTTGCTTAACTTTATTTGCTTGTGAAAGAGAAGATGCTGGATAGTTAGCCCTGGACACTGAAGACCGCTATCCACTGACGAGATAAAGCACAGGTAGCAGCACTATCATGGGAGTGCAATTCAGTCATTACCTATAGTATTGAGAAGATGAGTCCACAATTCCAGTTCAGTGGCCTCTCTGCTGAAACTGCCAACAAGGGTATCATCAGTTGCAGATGATTTTGTCATATGGACATTTCACAAGCAATAAACTCACATGAATTCCTGAAGAATGGGAACAGGGTTAAGACAACTCTCATTTCAGGTCATCAAAGGAGACACTACAAAGTGTATTTAGCTCTGTTTTAAATTAGTGGCTCGCAGTTTTTGGGCAACCAAACCAGTTTGTAAGGATGTGCTCCTAATACTGTATTCCTTGTGCCCCTAGGATGCCCAGTGGAGTTAGTGGTAGTTGAGGGTGTGCAAGGAACACAGGAGAAGTCATTTTCAGTAGTGACATGTCCCCGTATCCCTTTTCCTTAACTTCTTTGTCCCCTACCTTAATGACAAACCTGAAATCCAGCTTCTGTTTTGGCACCAGTGGCCCCTTGTTCAATTGTGTGTAATCAAACTTGGATTGGAACTGAGGGTTGTACAAACCCCCTGTCCCAGAGGATTGAACTGTGTTCTAGCTTAGAATTCAGATAATTGAATTAAGTACCTGCAGGCCCACAACAGAGGTTTCAGTGGCAGCCACTAGCCTGAATGCCAGTCATGAGTCTCGAATGCCAGTGGTTAGGAACCAAGTCAGGTCCCAAACCTGGGTTAGACATGTACAAAATGGAAATGAGGGAAAGATGAGTAATAGCACATGGTGCAAGTGTTTAACGAGATGGAAAAAGTTTTTAAAAATCAGGTTCGCTGTCCTTAACCATTATCTTTGCATATGTGTTCAGGCTTAGTTTATAAATGGAACAAACAGTTTAAGATAAAGAGGTGGAAATAATTCCTCCTCTACTTGTCAAGATTCAGCGTTTCTCCCCAGACACAGTTGCTATCATTAACACCTAAAACAGTGTGTGTATGGCTCACTAAGTTGGTTTAGAACCAATCCTGCAAGATTTTAGTCAAGGAGAAAAACCCAAACCAACAACCCCTCCCCTGCACTCTCTACATTGCTTTCATTGTTAATTATATCAGCAGCATCTTGGGAAAAACAGTGAGTGGTGTTCTGTGCCCAGGTTGAGTTTGCAAGGCTGGCAGTTCAAAAAACACATCTCTGCTTATAAAGCACATTTGATTATGAAAATAGTTTTTTTCCATATTTGTTTGTCTCATAACTATTTGCCATTTTTAGAGTTACTTTTCAGGGTAGTTGGCACTTACATTGGATTTCAGTGTGCTTGGCACCATTAAAGACAATCATTGTTCTGAGGTGCATACTGCCTAGACCAGCGGTCTTCAAAGTTTTTCCGCCGTGGCCCCTTTTCACTCTCCTGCCTCTACTCACGGCGCCCGGGGGATGTCTGCCGAAATGCTGCCAAATAGAAAGCTTCCGCTTTCTGTGGCGGCATTTCGGTGGGACAAAAATAGACTACTTCCAAATTCAGCGGTCTCTCAGGCGGGATCGGTGGTGGCGCCGTGGTCTCGCGCACCCCCGGAGGTGGTCTCGCGCACCCCACTTTGAAGACCACTGGCCTAGACGATGTGGAGAAGCCACATGACTGATGTGGGTTAGTAGTCATTGACCTTGCAGAAGAAGCAAGTTTTACGTAGATTTTGAAAGGGGCCTGATTAGCATGAAATAATTTCGCTAGTCAAAGTGAGGGGACAGCATGAAAGAAAATGCAAAGACTGGAGAAGGAAAGGAGTATAGTGATGAGGCTGGAATCTTTGGTAGAACAAAAGTGGTGAATGGAGACATAACAACATGAAACAAGACCTGAGATATAAACCAAGACAGAGTAGTGTAGGATCTTATATGCAAGGGTAAGGAATTTAGACTTGCTATAGAAAGTTACTAAAGGAATTCAAAGGGGGATAATGCAGTCTGACCTGCAAAGGAACATTATTTTAGCAGTTCTGTGTTGGAGAACATCAAGCAAGAGGTTGTAGTAATCAAGGCAGAAGGAGAGGAGGGTGTGGACAGAACAAAGGGTCAGAGTGAGCAGGTGTTATTCCTCCCTAATCTACAAATCCAGCTTGCAAAATCCAGACTCTCCTCCTCATGTCGGGTTCGGCTGTCTTGACAAAAACAACAATAAGACAACAGAAATATCAGCTCCTACCTTCGCTTAGATGTTGATTCTGCTACTTAACCCACATCCCGTATCCTTTGATTAGAGGATAACTCCCACCGCACCTCTCTTGTATCTTGGTAGATACATATATCAGAGATTCAGCGGGACCCTCTTAACCTTTTAGTAGCAGGATCCACACCTGCTAACAGGGTGGGGGTGTTTCAGGGGGTGTTTCACTTCCAGCGTGTTAGTGTTTGATTTTTCAGAGTGTTGTAATGAGAGAGGGGCTAATCTCAGTAACAGCCTATGTGGGTGAAGAGAAGGCATGGAAGGAATCATAATGGGAATCAGCTATTGTTCTGTAAAAAACGGGAAAAGCACTAAGCTTTGTCTTTTGTTATTCTTTCATGTTTGATTTCAGACATGTGTTTGCACAAACCGGTTTTTGGTGCAAAAAAGGATCCACGATGCATTTGTGGAAAAATTTGCCAAAGCCATTGAAAGAGAACTACGTGTAGGAAATGGATTTGATGAAGGAACTACCCAGGGGCCATTAATTAATGAAAAAGCAGTGGGAAAGGTATATATATCTCACAATCAGAATATACTGATTTCACTTTTGAAATTGTAATTTATATTCTTAGGAAACATTAAACACATTGTATACCCAGTTTTGTCTAATACCTGTTTTGTAAGACTATATTTGCCACTCTACCTGGAATGGTCTCTTACAATATATGCTATTTACTTATGTAAGGGATCCGGCCCTCAGGGCTTTGGATCCCGCCCATGGGATTGCCAACCCTGTGGTGCCGTGGACCCCGAGCTGCTCCCACAAGCAGCCGGCACCACGTCCCTGCAGCCCCTGTGGGAAGGGAGGCAGAGCGCTCCACGTGTTGCCCTTGCCTGTGGGTACCTCCCCCAAAGCTCCCATTGGCCCGGAACGGGGAACCGCGGCCAATGGGAGCTTCAGGGGAGATACCCACAGGCACGCGGAGCCCTCTGCTACCCCTCCCCCAGGGGGCACAGAGACGTGGTGCCGGCTGCTTCCCACAGCAGCACGAGCCTGGGGCTGGGGTAGGCAGGGAGTCTGACCTGCCTCTGCTGCATGCAGCTGCCATCCTGGAGCTGCTCCAGGTAAGCAGTGCTGGGCCAGAGCCCACACCCCAAACCCCTCCTGCACCAACTCCCTGCCCTGAGCCCCTGCCTGCACCCGTCCTACACCCCAGCTCCCTACCCTGACTCCCCTGCCACACCCCACACACCTCCCTGCACCACTATCCTGAGCCCCCTCCTGCATTGTGCACCCCCCTCCTCTGCCCCAACCCCTTGTCCTGAGCTCCTTCCTGCACACTGCACCCCCTCTCACGTCCCGCACTCCCTCCTGCACCCTGCCCCAGCCCTACATTCATGGCCCTGCAAGCAATTTCCCCACCCTGATGTGGTCCTCAAGCCAAAAAGTTTGCCCACCCCTGTGCTAAACAATCTTTTCCACCTTGCGTTTTGCTGTGATGCTCGGAGTACCTTTCCCAGATCTCAAGAAGAGCCTTGTGTGGCTCAAAAGCATGTCTCTCTCATCTACAGAAGATATTACCTCACCTACTTTGTGTGTCTGTATTTGCAGAAAAGATTCTCTCCTCAAAGCCCACAATGATGTGAACAGGAGTAATTACCGACATCATTGCTTCATTAAACTAGGCCGGGGGAAGGGAATAATCTACCATGAACAAGCCTTTCTTCCTAATTATATTCTGACTGGTATTCTTCTGGAGAACATTTTCAAAAGCTTAACAGACTGTGGGAGTTGTATTGGGTGTATTTATGTCTCTAGGTAGTATGACAGGGTTTTTGTTTTGAATAGTCTGTTTTTGTGTATCAAAACTAAGCAGAAAAACAAATTAAGGCTAAAACTATCAGGGCACTGAATGTGGAGGGTGACTTTTGTGTTTTGCATTTGTACATTTTTAGGTATTTTCCTAAAGAAAGATGCCCTCTTATTTATATAAGTAGTTATATTTCTTAACATATATTTATTCAGATTCTTCATTTTTACATTTTTTATTATATGGAAAATGAGGAGTGGCATTGCATTTATTTATCAGATGATGAATATTTATTCCTAATTTCTGTTAAGATGCTACAGCCCATTAGGCCTCTAGCATCTTTAGGTGCCTAAATATCTTTGAAAAACTGGCCCCATCTCCTTCAGATTTTTAGAATTAGTAGAGTTCATCTTCTTCCACCTGGGTTTTTTTGTATTATAGTTTATAGATTGGAAGAGGAACACAAGCTTTCCTACTTTTTCAATTCCCAGTTGGTTTCTTAATTTGAATGTACTAATCCAAAGGAAGAAAATATATTCTCTTCGCCAACTGGCTAAACTGAATCCAAAAGTAAAATAAGGAAAAAGCTTTTCTGTACAACAGAAACTGAAAGTATTTAGATTAGGAAAAATGTCAATACCACCATTCACTCTGTTGTAAAGATTGAAAATAATCTAGATATTTAATACTCATATAACATTGACATATTTATAAAGCTTGAATTGACTTCCACAGTTAAAGATTCTCCTCCCCTTCTCAGTTCTGTTTATACTTTAAAAAGTAGTACTCTTAACTTACAAAAATTTGCCAAGGACTCATTGATGTAAAGTAGGTTTTATTAATTTTTTTTTTAAATGATTTGAATAGATTGTTGTAAGTTTAGGCCTTACTGTAGATTACCATAAATTCAAATTTAATATTAAGGTTTTATTTTTTAAAATGAATCTGATTTAAATTTTAAAAAATCCATTTTTAAAAAATAAATCAGTTTTTATCCACCCTGGCTGGTGTTCATAGCTGTTAGTTTAATGTGCGTTCTGTCCATGTTAGAGTATAGATGGAGATATGGTCTCTCCAGTACCATCTTGAAGACTTGCTATTGAGATAAGATAGTTTTCGTCTGTCACTATGTAAACACTACACGGTCTTTGTATCTCTCTCTGACGATGCTGACCATGAATGTGTGGCGCCGATCCTGCAGACTTACACATGTGCTTAACTTTATATGCTGTAAGTACTTCCTTTGACTTCAACAGGACTAATAGGCATCTATAAAGTTAAGCATCTGTTCAAATCCTTACTGAATTGCAGCCCTGCATTGCAAGCGATCCTGGTCGTAAATCTAAAATTCAGGTTCTAGTCAGGAGGAGAGATGAAAATTCAGCAAAACGGGAGGTTTTAAGCAGTGTCTTAATCCTCTAAATAAGGTGCACAATCAACCCCTTTTGTCTAATGCTCTGTTTAATTTTGGGAAATTTTATTATGTATTCAAGGAAAAGTAGACCAACCCTTTACTGTTAAATGCTAGCTTGAGTATCTCTTTTGCTCATCTCAGGTGGAGAGACACATTAGCGATGCGGTTTCTCAAGGAGCATCCATCGTGACAGGAGGGAAACGACACAGCTATGGAAAGAATTTCTTTGAGCCTACTCTGCTCAGCAACGTCACAACAAACATGCTTTGCATGCAAGAAGAAACATTTGGTCCCTTAGCTCCAGTCATCAAGTAAGAAATAATCCATTCTTCGGATTAACATAGAGTTTAGTAAACTTCAAAAAAGTATTTATTTCATGTGAATAAGTACACAATCTGCATTATTATTATTATTCCACAGGTGATTTTTTGTTAAGCTTCTGGTGAGATTACTTCTCTCTGTCTCTCTCTCTCTCTAACATGCGCACACACACAAAATCTCTTTTTTGGATTTTTACTTGTTAAAACTGTGCCTGTAGTTTTGCCCTGTTAACTTTTATTCAGTGAGGATTTTTTTTTTTTCAAAATGGCACCTGCAGTTTAACAAGGGAGGATAACAGTAAAGACCATCCATTTTCATGCTCCTTTAATGGACCTGAGAGTATTTGCATTTTGTCACATGACCTAATAGTTCTATGTTCCTCTGGTCCAAAGTACACTTGGAACAATTTTTCCTTTCTAGCAGTCTTTTTCTCTTCCCCACGCCCCTGCCCTCCTTCCCCCATATGATTGAACCTGGTAGGACTCAGAGAGGGGGAATACTACTAATCTTTCTCAGGTGTGAGATCTTGTTTAGACAGAGAAAGTGAATGGCGTGTTTAAACCACATTAGTTGACAAGTGTTAACACATTTTAAAATTTAATGTAACTCAAGCGAAATGGCAAAAGCACCCTAGCTTGAGACTGAAAATTAAATAATAAACACTAGAAATACACCAAGGAGAACAAACCTACGTTCACTATGTCCCATTTGCAGTGAGACTGTTTCTCAGTATCCAGAGAACAGGAAGGCAGTAAGGATTACTTTCCTCCTTCGCACCCCTGCCCCCGCAGGTCTCACTGGTATCTCTTTCTTTATATTGGCAGGTTTGATACCGAAGCAGAAGCTGTTACTATAGCAAATTCAGCCAATGTGGGTTTAGCAGGTATGTTCTCCCATTTCAGATAGATACACCACTGTGCAGCTACAAGCTTGAGCTTAGTGTTGTTGCAGTGGCGTGAGATGAAGAATTTCACTTTCATTATTTCTGTTTGCTAATAAGTACCTTTTCCAAAACCTTCTGCTGCCATGTCCTTTTGATTTTTGTTCTGTGTTAACAATATATATTTTACATTCATGTGGCAGGATATTTCTATTCTCAAGACCCAGCCCAGATCTGGAGAGTTGCAGAGCAGATGGAGGTTGGAATAGTTGGTGTTAATGAAGGTCTGTTGTCCTCAGCTGAGTGCCCTTTCGGTGGCGTGAAACAGTCTGGCTTAGGACGAGAAGGTTCGAAGTATGGTATTGATGAGTACCTAGAAATAAAGTACATCTGTTTTGGAGGCTTGTAATAATTTGCAAAAATGACACAATCTGTAAAGGCCTGGAAAATAATGGCCTGATGCGGATGGCCTGTCTGTATATTAATGTGACAGTTACCCTATTCAAATCCAAGTAATGCTGTTGTGTGAGTAAATCTAGAGAGAGATGTTTCATGTAGCTCTATGCTGACACTTGTAAAACAAATATTATTAGTTACATAGATTTAGTTAATACCCAATAATAGTTGAAAGACAGTGCCTCTTAGATGGGGAGCAGAGAGGAATAGCTTCTGTTATTTGGGTTACCCTATGTAAATAGGAAGAATTTGGAGATTTGTTGAAAATGAAGATCATAATTTCTGTTCTGGAGGACACAGGCAATTTTTTTTTCCGGCTGTCTCTCCTACTATTCATGCATTTGTGTCGGGAGCGGAGAGGTGTCAGGGAGGGTAGCCTGTCCCTTCTGGTTTTGTGCCAAATACGCACTTAACGCTCAACTTGCCAACACTGTTATATAACTTTTTCAGATTGCATACTTTTATTACAGTTTGCAGGAGAACTTGGTGCTTATGAAGGGGAGGAATTAATAATAATGGCTGAAGCCAGGCATTCTTACAGGCTAGTGCGCAGCTGTGTCAGTACACATCACTGTCAGTTGCAGCACCATCTGCTGGTGCAGCTTGGGCCCTCTCCAGAGCAGACATCCTAACTCATGCCTAAGATCTTAGTAGTTTGGGGAACAGACACATAACCTATGTGCTACCATGTAAGTCGCAGTAGTCTGTATAAACTGGTTGCACAATGAGTCAATGGAGCTTGGGGGATGGTAGTTTAGCATGTAGCAGAGGAAAAAGAGGACTGTATGCAGTTGCAGGGACACTCTGCTGAGCTGTTGTGGGGGAGGGGCAAAATTTATGTAAATGAGCTCCACCTGACAATATATATCCATTCATTCCTCTGTGCAAGACCAGTATGAGCCCACCTGGGAAAGGGAAGAGGATGGTCAACAACATAAATGTTGGCAACCAACTTTAAGGAGTGCTTTCCTTCCACTCCTTCAAAGAGCCACTTGAGCTTGCTCCACTCCAGAGCCTCAGCAAGCATCCTGCTCCTGCAGCTTTCTGCCTTAAATGCTGACAAGCCCTGGATTGGGCTCCTTGTCAAAATGGGCAGATGTCCCTCGCGGAGTGGGACAAACCCCACATTCATTTAACTTATACAATCCTTATTAGGTTGTAGGTCTTCAGAGGCAGACTTTATATGTCAGCCCCTTAGTCTATGTAGCTTCAACTGAAAGCATCATTAAAAGGTGATGTAAAAGTTTCTTAAGGTGAAGCAAATAATGGTGTATTAACATGGTTTTGACTTAGAATAAGCACTTTATTCACCAAACTAAACTACCTTAGAAAATTGTAAACTGGCTTTTCAGAGACTGAGGAGTAGAAGTGGTGTTTTCATTTTTGGCTAACTGCTGTTTAGCCAGACTTTTACAGGATGAAAGGGAGCTGAATGCTCTCTCTAGCTGAATGTACCCTGTCAAATAGGCCATGGTATTCAGTTAAACCAAGACAGCGGGAAATGATTTTTGGAATGACACTTAGGATTAATAGAAAAGCAAGGTGGAGCGGAGCTTCACAGAGCCTTCTTAAGCGCACACAGAGTAGTGCTGATTGCTACTCAACTTTTTAAATGTTATTTAGGTGATTTTTGTATTACCTTTATTGTCCATGTAAAATGCATGAGTGCATTGTGCTGAAGTGATGCCACAAATCGGGTTTGGAAAGGAGTCATTGCCCTTACAGAAGTGCCTAATGCAATAAACATAAAAATAAAGGCACTGAGGCTTTATCAGTTGCAGTATGTACTTTTGGAGTTAAGAAGACAGAGGTACCTGTTTATATTAACCACTTTTAAACTCTTGCAGATGAGCATACAGAGGTATATTTGAAAGTAGGGCAACAAGAACAAGGTATCTTACTCATCTATTTCTGATTCAGCAGAGTGCTGCACAAAAATACAGCTAGTACTTGCTGCATCTCAAAGTACTATTGCTTAAATACGGCAAGCACACAGGCAATTTTATAAGTACCTTAGCCAGATGGACCCATCTGTCACTTCAGCCAGGCACTCAGATTGCATTGTTCTGAACAGTTGCCTCCATGTCAGATGCAACACTGTTGGTTGTCTTACAATCTTGGTTTCTTGTTGAGTGAGGCTGGATTTTCTTCTCTGAATAGAATTAAATAAAACTTTTAGTAAATTTTTATTCTTTACTCAGCACAACATATCTTTAAACTGTGTCTGACAACAGGAAGCACAAACCTTTTTGTTAAATAACTTTAACAATATCTTAGGTTAACTTTAAAAAAAAAATTGTGTCAAGTTTTCCTCCATTCCTGGACTCCAGTGTTTGAATATGTGTGGTTGTCTAGGTAATGTCTACATCAAAGAGCACAAATTGAGCTCTCTTACAAATGTTATACTCTTATCAAAAACTGATCCTTTAACAAAAGACACATTTCTTACATTTCAGCTTGTGTATGATCAGTTTATGATTGTCTAGCTTTTTTCCTACTGTAATGTGTGTGGGTGTTCAAAGAACGCATACTACTTAGCAAAGAAACTGAACTGTGTTTTCAAGTAATAAATATCTAACATGTGGAAGCATTGAATATTGTGGGCATTTACTTTTTCTGTGTTAAATTGAGATTTAATTAGGCTATTTACTACTCAATTGCTGTTTAAGTCCTGGTTCCATGTATTTGTATTAGTTTTCATTTATTTCAGATAAGCCAAACAGTGGAAGAAATGCATGCTGTGTACATCCAACAGAGGCAGTTTTGTAAATATCAGAGTTTAGAACTACCACATGACAATATCTTGAATTTATCAAACACTTACATCGCTTTGAAAGGCGATGATTTGCACATTTGTCTTTCATTTGAGCATCTTCAGGCATTTTACAAATACTAGGTAATAAAAGATTCTTAATAGCCCAGGTGGTCGGGAATGAATAATACATCAAGCATTCTTAAATCAGGATGGTGGACCTTCACAATAGATAGCTTTTTAGGTCTGCATTGTTTTTTCTCCCAGCTAGGCACAAGAATATTTCTGACCACGGTAGGAATGCTTTTTCAGTAAGTTGCCTTAAGTAACACATTTCCACACCAACAAGCTGCTTTGACCAACTTAGTTCAATTGAGCAAAATGAGTGAAGGAGACTCTTGATCCTAAGGCTTCCCAGAAAGTTGGTCCTGCAGAGGCAATAAAAAATGTATTGCCATATTGTGTGACATTCAGCGTGATTAAGTACTGTAGCTATGTTTACTCTATAATGTGTAAAATTTGCCTAGTATATGTCAGAACCTGAATTCTGCTTGGAGAAAGAAGCTACCATGTTGTGCTGCACTTTGATTCGACAGTGAGGTGTACAAGTCTAACAGGTATCTTACACAAGCCAAGTAATTTGTACTCTGCTGCATATTTACTTCCTAAGGAAAACTTGGAAAATCTGCCCTCTTCATAGACACACATTTCATTTTCTACAATTTAATTTGGTGAAACTTGCAAATGATCTTGTCTGCTAAGTACCAGTTATTTCAAACTGGTATGTTTCTTTTTCCTAGCCTGTAGATGCTCCATGTCGGAAATTTTGCAATCCCGTGAATAAGGAGCTCTTAGTAATCACGGACTTGGCACTAGGATAGCCTTCCATCTTATAATGGCCATTTTCATTTGGGGTAGTCCCTGGGAAGTGACTTTGGCCCTAGCCCTACAATTTGACATCATAAGATACATTCTGTTTCTCCCTCCGCTGAGATGTCTGGAAGACAAACTTCATAGAGAATTAAGTATGGCATACACAACTCGGAGACTAGAGTTTAGCTGTTGTTGGTAGCATCTCTTATCCAAGACCCCTTTTTCTAGGAACCTTTGAGGCAGCATTTGTGTCCAACTGACTGGATCAGGTCATGCTGACTTGATCACCTGTGTATATGCCTACTTGAAATTACAATTCAGAATGAAACTGACTGTAAAAGTAGTTTCTTCTTACTCAGCAGTTCTATTCCCGGGTGTATTCATAGTCATCAGTGGCTGCTGTAGGGATGGATGAAAAGAGCAGAGGATTTGTTTACTCCTTTTAGCAGTACAGAGACACAGTATATGGGGGGAAGTTGTGGTCTTGTTCCTTTCTGTTCATCATCAGAATGTTAATTAAGTTACAGCTGTAAGATCAAATGCTAGCCTGTGGAAGACAACTAACTGCACTTGTATCTTCTTGAAAACAATGGAGATGCACTTGTGTAAACGAAGGCAGAAGGTGGCCAACAACATGTGGAAAAGGAGAGCTTGACTTGGTTTTCAGATCTCAGACTGAGCTTGCACAGCTGGCAATAGAACATTTTACTTCTAAACAAATCTGATCTGTAACTGAGGCAAAAATAGGGACTTTTATGTTTTCGTTGTTTAACAAAGTCACTTTTCAATGCTAGGATGGACAGATCTTGTTGCAGCTGGCCTAGTGCAGAACTCCTGGCAAGTTGGAAATGCCTTGTATGTGAGGATATGGAGAAGCAGGATTATGCTTTCTTAGGTGTTATATAGTTTTGAAGGCCACAGGCCAGGTCCCTATACAGAACACTTAAGAATCACAACTATTCCATCCTCCTACCTGTAGCATGGCACTGCCACATGTCCAAGGGGCTGGCAGAGTTGGGCTATTCCATTTATCTGAAAAAGGGCACTCTGTTATAACACTACTTAGCTTGCAAAAAAGAAAGGTTTTATTTAAACACCTAGTAAAACATTTTGATTTGAAGTTTTGATGTTAATAAACACTGACCCTCCCCCCCGAAAAATGTTTAGTTTCTCAAAATGAAATCCTTTTACTTCAGTTCACTGAAAACTTTGAAAAATTTCATTGTCAGGTTGACCCAAAACATTTTTTTCCTGATTTTTATGTAGTTGCCAGCAAACCAACAAAATCAGTTATTCACACAGCTCTAATATAGACAGCCCCTTTCTGAGAGTTGCAATTATAATTAGAGTTTCTGACTTCTGTCCACATCTTCAGTATACTGAACTCATTTCTACTTCTCAGAGGAATATATTTTCCTTGCCACTCAGCGCAAAAAAGGGTCAAAACAATTAAACTAACGCCTATGGTTTGGTGTATGAACAGAAAAGCTAAAGCATGTAATTGTACTATATTGCTCTGACCTCAGAATTAAACCTCAGACAGAAGAATGCAACATCCACAAGGACACATGACTGAGCCTCATAGAAGGAAAGACAGATCTTTATTAGGAGGGCTACATAAATGTAATAGCATCACTTCAGAAATGGTTCCAGTTATAATTTAAACATTTTCTAGAGACAGATTCCTATTAAAGTCTGCAATAGCTCACCCACACACAGGCCGCCATGCTTCTGGACAGAGGCAAAGTACTGACATGTGGCTGCCCTGCACTTAATTCATTGCCTATGCTACAGGGAAATGTATTTTCATTTGAAGCCCTATCAGTTTCAGACCTTTGGGCTTTTTTCTCTCTTGCTACACCTGGATCTGACTCTGAGTTGTATCCAGAATTTTAAAGTACAACTCTCCCGGATGCTTTAGAACCTTCCATCCTCACTTTCTTATCCCACTCGCCCTTCCCCCTAGAGGGATGCTCACCATTCATCTTGCTATTTCTCAGAGCAGTCTTCCATAAAATGGTCCAGCAGGTGACGATTGTAGTTTTCTCTGCAAAAGCACCACCCAAAGCTCACGGTCACTATAACTGATTCCATTATCATCTCAACATGGCAAAGACCAAACCCCACACTTATTATACAGGCAATATACTCACAAACTTTGACAGGAATTTTGCTTAAATGGGGGGCATGAAGGTTTTGGGCTATGATTGTTTGAAGAAGGCCAGAACTGTCTGAGGAATGTTAAACTCTAGCATTTTTGAGCTGCTCTTAGGTTTGAAGGGGTAGAAGAATGGAGACAATACACACGGTGCTGTTAAACTCTCGGCAGATGAATCCCGCTGTATGGGCATGTGCACTTCTATTTCCTCAAGACAATCTGCTGAATAAAATAAAATTACCATCACATAGGCAAGCATGTTTGGCACATAGGAGCCAGGGGGGTCCCTGAACTACAGCTGTATCTGGTGCACTTGACAATGAGGCTGTTGAAGCTCCTTTTGTCCTCCCAGAAGGTAGTTGGAAATATCTGACAAGTGTGAAATAAGAGATAAGAATTGGCCTTGTCAAATGTAACTTGGTCATCACTGTTAAACAGTTAACAATATCAGCAACAACAGCTCAGTTAATACAGGGGTTGAATTAGAAGACGGAGGTTTTGCTTTTACTGTTCTTGTCAGACATGTCCAGCTAAATTTCACCTTGTACTGCAGAAGCACTTCGTCTGCCATGGTAAAAAAAGGGTTTTGGCTTGCTTGTAATGGTGTAGTTTTATGTTCTGTGAGTATGGATGCCCCCATGGACAACAATTAGTGTGGACTTATGAAATGCCTCTTTGAGTGTGAGAATCTCCCATATGTGAACTGCTCTCAGGGCTTAACTTTCAAGGGATCCGGGCAAGAATATAGTTACCATGCTTGTCCTTCCCAAAGTATTGATGCTTTCGTGTAGAGTGTGAGCATCTCAACCCTCAGCTGCTTGTATAGTAGGTGTGAGAATTTTCTGAGTAATTCCCAACACCCTGGAGGAATTTTTAATATTTTTATTTTGTCTGTCAGAGTGAATCTTGAGTGCTTCAAATCCAGCACAGTCCATTAAAATAGGCAGATTTCCCCACTCAGTTCCACCAGTGCATTTTAACCCTACCAGTTAATAGCCTTTCCCAGGCACAGACTCCAAGAATAAAATAAACTAAAAATTACACTGATCCAAAGTCTAGGGCTTGTTATATTTAGTCCTGAATGCCTGACAAAAGAGTCATGTTAGACTTAAGGACCACTGATGATACTAACATTTGAGATCACAAATTCTCAGAGCCAGAAAGGTATTAACATTTAACTTTAAAAAGGGGAACTACACAAATATGAGTATGCTTGTTGGATGGCATCAAAAGGCGTTGTCACAAGGGTCATATGCCTGTAAGCAGAATGAGGACTATTTAAAAACACCATAACAGAGGCTCAGACTAAATATATACCACACATCAGAAAAAATAGTAAGAGGACGAAAAGAATGCCACCATCGCTAAACAGCAGACGTGGAGGCCGTTAGAGGCAATAAGGCATCCTTTAAAATTTGAAAGTCTAATTCTAATGAAGATAATAGGAAGGTGCCACAAACTCTCACAGGTTACGTGTTCAAGTATAAGGCAGTCAACAAAAAAATTTGAGAAGCAACTTGTTGACGCAAAAACTAACGGTAAGAATTTTTTGAAGTACATCAGAGGCAGAAAGCCTCCCAAACAGACAATGGGACCACTAGAATACCAAGATGCTAAAGGGGCACTCAGGGAAGACAAAGCCATTGCAGAAGAGCTAAATTAATTCTTTGCATCAATTTTCACTGCAGAGGATGTGGAGGCAAGATTGACTTCAGAGCTATCCTTTTTTGACCACAAAATCTGATGTGTCAATAGAAGATTAAAACAGTAATAAGTCACCAGGACTAGGTGATATTCCCCCAAGAGTTCTGAAGAAACTCAAATATGAAAATGCAAAACTATTAACTCTGTGCCAGCTGACTGGAGGGTAGCTAATTTAACACTGATGTTTAAAAAGGGCACCCAAGGAGATCCTGACCAGTGAGCCTGACGTCACTACCAGGCAAATTGGTAGAAACTATAGTAAAGAAAAGAATGATCAGACACACAAATAAACATGGTTTGTTATGAAAGGGACAACAGGCTTTTGTAAAGGCAAGTCATGCCTGCACCAGTTGATTAGAGTTCTGAGGGCATCAACAAGCATGTGAATATAGGTGATGCAATGGATATAGCGTACTTGGATTTTCAGAAAGCCTTTGACAAGGTCCCTCACCAAAGGCTCTTAAGGAAACTAAGTAGTCATGGGATAAGAGGGAAGATAACTGGATCAGTAACTGATTAAAGGATCAGAAACAAAAGCTCAGAATAAATGGTCAGTTTTCACAATGGAGAGAGGTAAACAGCAGAGTCCCCCAAGGTCCGTACCGGGACCTGTGCTATTCGACATATTCATTAATGATCTGGAAAGGGGAGTGAACAGTGAAGTGGCAAAGTTTGCAGAGGATACAGAATTATTCCATATAGTTAAATCCAAAGCTGACTGCAAAGAATTACAACGTGGCAGATGAAATTCAACGTTGATAAGAGCAAAATAATGCACATTGCAAAATATAATACCAACTACACATATATAATGATGGGTTATAAATTAGCTGTTACCACTCAAGAAAAATAAACCAATTTTTTCAATCTTCCCTCATAGGTCATGATTTTAGACCTTTAGTCATTTTTGTTGTTGTTCTCTGGACTGTCTCCAATTTGTCCACATCTTTCCTGAAATGTGCCCAGAACTGGACATAATTCTTCAGCTGAGGCCTAATCAACACAGAGTAGAGCAGAAGAATTATTTCTCATGTCTTGTTTACAACATTCCTGCTAATACATCCCAGAAGGAGGTTTGCTTTTTTTGCAACAGTGTTACACTGTACACTCAAATTTAGGTTGTGATCCACTATGACCCCCAGTGCTCCTTCCTAGCTCTTAGGCAGTCATTTTCCATTTTGTATGTGTGCAACTGATTGTTTCTTCCTAAGTGGAGTACTTTGCATTTGTCCTGATTGAATTTCATCCTATTTACTTCAGACCATTTCTCCAGTTTGTCCAGATCATTTTGAATTTTAATCCTATCCTCCAAAACACTTGCAACCCCTCCCATCTTGATATTATCTGCAAACTTTATAAGTGTACTCTCAATGCCATCATCTAAATCACTGATGAAGATACTGAACCAAACTGGACCCAGAACATATCCCTGCAGTACCCCACTCTATATGCTCTTCCAGCTTGACTGTGAACCACCGATAACTACTTTCTGGGAATGGTTTCCACTAGTTATGCACCCACCTTATAGTAGCTCCATCTAGGTTTTATTTCCCCAGCTTATTTATGAGAAGGTCATGCGAGACCGTATCAAAAGCCTTACTAGAGTCAAGACATGCCACATCTACTGCTTCTCTATCCATAAGGCTTGTTACCCTGTCAGAGAAAGCTATTGAGTTAGTTTGACATGATTTGTTCTTGACAGATCCATGCTGTTACTTATCACCTTATTATCTTCTTGGTCTCTGCAAACTGATTGCTTAATTATTTGCTCCATTAACTTTCTGGGTAGTGAAGTCAAGCTGACTGGTCTGTATTCCCCACGACTGTAGCCATGAACAAATGAAGTTCACATACAAACTGGGTTCTCCTTACACAGATCTCAAGGATACGTGATGGGACATTTCTAATATGGCACGCCTGAATAATACTTGGGTGCTGAACAATAATTATGAGTTCTGAGCCCACTGTTTAGACAGTCTTGCCCTTCTTCCTGACCCAAGAAAACCAACCTCTAGCAAAGATTAAACCAAAACAACCTCTAATATTCAAGCAAGTTTCAGTCAGTCCTAACTAATCCTTGCTGTGTGATCAAAGCTCCCGCTTCCTATATGGCTCTTTGTTACAAGCCTTTGTTCAGTAACAGCCTTGACACAGTCTAACTCTATTACAAGCCTCCCCAGCTGACATATTCTAGTGTCCATCTCAATTTAAGTGCATTAAGGGTCCAATCTTGAACGGTCCTGAGCACCTTAAACTCCCATTTAAGCCAAAGAAAGTTTAGGCAGGAGGCATGCAGGTGCTAAGTCCTCCCTGCCCCTCTCTCCTCTTCATTATGTATCCCTTGTTTGGGTCTTGAGGCCCCAGAGGAAACAGAAATACATGCCTTAATCATCATAACGGAAGAGAATAAAAGGCAGAATTTTTCATCATTTTTTCGATGTAAATATAGTGGGCACGTGCTATATACAGGATACAGACGTATCACATGAGCTTGCAGCTGATTAATTGAAACTGCTAGATAGTAAATGTCCCTTAAACACAGAGGCATTTTCACCTTAGGCGTGCTACCCTAAAAACCACCATCAAAACAGAACTTTGAGGTAAATACTATCTATGGCTCTCCGCTTTCTTATCCAACTTAAAAACTGTATATGAAGATGGAGCTTGTAGCCAAACTCTGCTCTTTGCAGCTAGAAGGGAAACTCTGAATGTTGGCTTTTACTGTTTTACATTAGCTACATAACATAATGGGTGCTCCTCTGAGTGAAGGAAACAGAGTAAAGACACAGCTTGTGTATAGTTCAAAGCCTCGAGCAGTCACCATTGTTAGTAACAGAACACTCCTGGCTGGGGTCATAGCAGTAATTCATTGGTCTATAGGAAAAAGTCTGACATTTATGCATAAAATGTTCAGCACAGACCAAAGGAGGAATTAAATGTGCTTCTTACACCAATGACAAGAGTTAGTTGTCTGTTAAATCCCCCCTCCATTGTACTGGAATTTTACTTCATCTGCTGTTAGGATAAATTTTAGGAAGTGTTTGATTTTGAAAAACAAAAGGTGGATCAACACTTTCTTGGTGTGTCAAATCAGCACGTCCTTTCATTTTACACTCGTTCAATTATCTGTCTTTCGAGCTATAACTGAAGGAAACTCCATTTTTGACAGAACCATTCATGATGTTCTTAGGATTCTCTCTTTCGACCTTTTCTCTGCTGAAGATAGTATCCTGGTCGCTGTCGAACTCAGACTCTGAAACCATCAGACTGGAATTGTGTTCTGTACTTCTGTGCTTTATACCTGAAAATAAATCATCAAAGCAAAAGATTCTCTGGAAAGTTTTACTTTTCAATTTAGTAACCTCTCCCCTGTGTAGTGTTGTGCTGCACTGCCTCTAAGAGGAACTATTCAGACCACCATCCATATTAAAGATTATACAAATAAATGCTACATATTGGGGGCCAGATATCCATTGACTGCAGTGGAGATTCACCTGTTGATACTAGATGAGCAACTAGTGCCTTGTTCTGCCTCTATTTTAGTACAGATGTTCACAATTCATTTCAAGCATCTCATCATGCAGCACAGTCCTTTCTAACAGCTTTGAACCAATCAATGAAATCTATCCACACATACAACTCTAAGACTGACCATGGAAAGTCTGTGCTCCTGGGTGAATTTATTATTTTTTAGGATATCTATTGTTCAGGAGGTTTTCTTCTACTGCACTTAAAGTTTCCCCCTATTAGACTGAGGGAAAATCAAAATTAAAGGCCTTTCATTGTGAATGGAAGCTGTTAACTAGAGGCATGCTCCAAAGCCCACAGAAGTTAAATGGGACATATTTGGGCCATGCAACATTGCTATTTATTAGCTAGAAAAGCAGTTTTAACTTTGTAACATGTAAAAAAACAAAAAAAGTTGTGCTCATGTTTTCTTTTAAAATGAAAATATGCATGGAAGAGAATTTTGTAACTAACTGCTATAAAATTAAGAAAATAAGAATGGCTCTACTGGGTCAGACCAAAGGTCCATCTAGCCCAGTATCTTGTCTACCGATAGTGGCCAGTACCAGGTGCCCCAGAGTGAATGAACAGAACAGATAATCATCAAGTGATCCATCCTGTCGCTTATTGCCAGCTTCTGGCAAACAGAGGCTAGGGACACCATTCCTGCCCATCCTGGCTAATGGCCATTGATGGACCTATCCTTCATCAATTTATCTAGTTCTTTTTTGAGCCCTGTTATGGTATTGGCCTTCATAATATCCTCTGGCAAGTAGTTCCACAGGTTGACTGTGCATTGTATGAAAAAATACTTCCCTTTTATTTGTTTTAAACCTGCTTCCTATTAATTTCATTTGGTGACCCCCTAGTTCTTGTGTTATGAGAAGCAGTAAACAACTTAAACAAAAATTAAGACAAACATAGGAGTTTAATGAGCCACTGCTAAAAAAAAGTCCCAATTAAAAAATAAATCTTACCATACTTGGGCCTTAGCTCCATCCTCTCCTGGTCATCTATGTTATCTAGAATAGTGTATTTGGTTTTCTTTCTAATCTTTGTCCTCTTTCTGCTAAAAGGAAAGAATTACTACTATGAAATCAAGTTCTCATGCACAGTAAATAAATTCACACACATACATTAAACAGGAATAGCCAAAGAGGCCAATTTTCCTCTTATACCATCTCTATGCACATGTAACTCCACTGATTCCAAGAGTCACTCTTGATTGATGCTGATGTAAATGGGAGCAGAATCTACACCACTGAGTGCAAGTCTTCCTTTCATATGCAGAAAATGGGCAAAAGTGGACCTGCTTAACTAGGAAACAGATTTCTACACTACTTAGAGATGGGTCTGAGGCACACAGTTTGGTTCCAGGACAAAACTTTCCCAAAGCATAGGGGTATGTCCAGACCTCGCTTTTTGATTTAGACTTTACAGAGAGCAGATTTCAGATCTGGGTTTCCACCAAGTTTGGTTTGGGCCCATCGCTAACCAAAACCAATCAAAATGGAGATTTCCCCCTAGGCATGGAATCCCCCTACTGCTCAGGTCTTCAAAGACAGCAGTCTTCTCATTTAAATCCTTCTTCAAGGTTCACTTCTCCCACAACACCTACAGAAACTACATCACCTATGAATTTATGTAATGTTTTTAACCTAGGAGTTACTTGCTCATTCACATGGAGGGAAAGGACTGAATATCTGGAGGGAGAAGAATAAGAACACTAGAAGGGAAGCGGAGAACTGCTGCCTGGGAGAAGATGAGGGGGTTGAATATTGGAAAGAGAAATGGGGAAGGGATTTTAGCATGTACAATCAAGGACATATCTAATAGGATATGCATTACTATCACTGATCACTTTGCTTGTATGCCGTATCCCTTTCCCACACCTTTCTCTTGTCTGTCTTTTTTATAATATGAGCTCTTCAGGGCAGGGACTGACCTCCCCGGTTTGATAAGCATGTGGAGGGCACTACTGCAATCTAAATAAATAAATAGTAATAAAAATAACTTGGATTCTGCACTCTCCAGATGGGTTGATTTAATCTGAGAGGTCAATAAAGGGATCTAAAAAACAAGCCAGTCCCTGGAAGCCATGCCATCATTTTCTTATAAGCTCCATGGGGCCAAGGATCTCTCCTACCTCTGCCTCCCATCCACAGTCCTAGTCTCCATGTCTGGACCCGTCAGATGCCTTTTGCACAGTCTGAGGCAAGTGAGTACAGAGTCCCTGAAACAGCTGAGCCCCAGTTCCATGCAGAAGTTCCACCAGTCTCCGCCACGTGCCCATCTGGGAGGTCCAATGCCAGCCCCCCCAGTGTCAGAGAAAGCAGTCCAAGGGGGGCAGCTTTTCAAACAACATCCTGAATGTCTCACCAAAACGTCATTGTGGGAGAAGACTAAAAACCCAGACAGCTCATTTTTTGTTTCATCAAAACAAACTCTCTCTACGTTCACACCAATGACTCGCACTTGCGAGGACCAAATGGACAAATACGTTACTTGGGAGAGAGAATTACTCATTGTCTTGCTGACATGTGATTTACGCTTAAAAGTTAGGTCGACATAGCTATGTCGGTGAGGGTCGAAAAAAAAAAATCACCCCCTAGACCACCATAGCTATGCTAATATAATATATGGAGATATGCCTATCTCATAGAACTGGAAGGACCTTGAAAGGTCATTGAGTCCAGCCCCCTGCCTACACTAGGAGGACTAAGTACTGTCCCCTGACAGATTTTTTGCCCCAGATCCCTAAATGGCCCCTCAAGGATTGAGCTCACAACGCTGGGTTTAGCAGGCCAATGCTCAAACCACTGAGCTATCCCTCCCCACAGCTTATGCTAATGTAACGCCCGGTGCAGATCCATAGCTACTGCCATTCAGAGCTACTGTAGTCCCTACACAAATGGAAAAAATCCATTCCATCAGAGGGCTGCTTTACACTGCATATGGGGTTATGCTGGCGTAATGATGCTGATGTAGCTCAATCAGGTTGGTCTCTCTAGAGTAGACACACCTAAGATTGAGAATGAGACCAGGAAAAGCAGATTAACAAGGCAGACAAAAAAAAGGGTGGAAGCAGGGAGAAACTCGGGGGATAGAGAGTTAGCATACTTTGTACAAACTAGTTTCCTTGGACCCAAGCCAGACCCAACCTGCTGAGCTCTGGCCATTCTCCATGAGGTACCCTCTCCTTCTTTCCTCCAGGTCCACAACAGCCCTAGTTTAGTGACCTCCAGGACATACAGCTTTATCTAGGTGTGAGAGACTGGGAAGAGTCTAAGTGGAAAGATTGGAAAGATCTTAAATATGTTTTCAGCCGCTGGGCTAAGATACACGTTAATTATTCGGTGGAGAGGTGGTGGATGGTTCCCGCATTAGTCTCTTTTTAGAGCTCTATTTTTAAAGTGTGTCAAGGATCACCTTAGGCAAAGGACAGGTCCTGCTCTTTAATGGGATAAGTATATAAACCCAAACACAGAAAAATATCTACCGAGGCCTGTAGAGTGTTTGAGAAGAGCAGCGTGGTTTAATGCTGAGAAGCCAACTCTATGGGTCGGACAGGGTGCAGTGACACCACGTTTAAACACACTGCACTGACGACGACACAGCACACGTACCTCTTGCAGCAGCAGATGCAGAGCCATGCTAAGCTCATCAGGAGCACAAGCAAAATGAAAGTGGATACCGTCACGTAGAGTATGCTCCATTCTAAAACATAAAACAAGAGAGTGATGGTCAAAGGTACCATGAATGTAACTCTCTCAATAACGGATCCCATGAAGTGAAGAGCGGCTTCATTTTTCATGAAGACTAACTGGAACTTGAGAGTTGTTCTCTTAAAAGGGAATCTGTAAAAATGACCTCACCAGAGTCCTATTTTCATTACTGAGACTTGCGCTTCCAGATCAGTCACAGTTTGTAAGTAAAATATATTTTATTCTCCTGCCAGCCTGGCAAATTCTGAAAGTCAAACTGGCTTCTTTCCAGCTTGGGCATTTCACCCAAGTGAGGGGTGTCCCTCTGTGCACCTTCTGTACAGTACAGCTCTGATAGGGCACATGATTGCAGATAGTGTGTCATTAGAAAAAGAATACCTTCATATGAATAAACTGAGAAAATATCATATAGGACCAGGGAGATAAACACGAAACCCCGGAATCACAAAACCCCAAATAGGGTTTCCCAAATAGGGAAACAACCCAACAGGGAAACAACCCCAACTAAGGTTTCCCAAATAGGGAAACAACCCAATAGGGAAACAACCCCAAATAGGGAAACAACCCAATAGGGAAACAACCCCAAATAGGGTTTCCCAAATAGGGAAACAATCCCAAATAGGGTTTCCCAAATAGGGACAGAAATAGGGAAACAACCCAAACAGGGTTTCCCAAATAGGGAAACACGAAACTCCAAATAGGGTTTCCCAAATAGGGAAACAACCCCAAATAGGGTTTCCCAAATAGGGAAACACGAAACCCCAAATAGGGTTGCCAATCCTCCCAATTTTTATTAACAATATTATTGTTATTAATAAAATTATTTATTAAATATTATTAAATATTTATTAAAATATTTTATTAATATTAATTATTGTTATTAATGTAATATTCATAGATACATTTATGGAACTGCTACACATAGGAAAGCGAAATCATTCTTGGAACATACCACACAATGTCATCCAAACTCACCACAATTACTCTCTCCACCATTTAGGTACCGCTGGATCAAGTTCTCCATCCACAGCTGATAGCAAATACAACGCTTTGTGATGGGATCACAGTGGCCATGGCCAGAGCATTTTAAAAGGCAGACTAAGAACAGAAGAAAGGTGAAGATAATTACAGTGTAAAAGAGCAACTTGTAATGCACACTCTGTTGAGGCACTAACGTGGGGGTGGTGAGTTCTCTTGCCCACATCTCCAGTGCAGAGACTGACAAATGAAAAGGTCACTTTGAAATCCAGCGGTAGAAATTTCACTGATGTGTTTCCATGAATCACTGGTAGACAAATACACTCCAATCATTGCTTTTTGTGTCATTAATAAACTGAACCACTGCTGTTCCTAATCTTCCAGTTATCTGCGGGGGGTCTGAGTTAGGCAGATTTACTTTAAAGGCACAGCAGCCTGGTGAGGGGGGATCAGAAAGATGAAAATATATTATCCAACTGAATAGCCAACCAGCAAGCCAATGTTAATTTACTGACACTATACCTGCAGACTGACCCGAGTCAGGGATTTCAGTTTTATTTATGTACTATTTCTTGATATTTCTATCGTGTATATTCTCCAGCATACCGGCTTACTTGAGAAATATTAATGTTCCCAGATACCACCATAATGATCATCATACAAATACCTGAACTAAATATAGCATCAGAACTCCTTAGGGCATCGCATTCATATACTTAATTTTTAATTGTTGTAAGTGCACCGATAGTGTGCTGTGTGCATTTTAATCAAAATATAAAACAGTCAAAATAAAATTATTTTCCAAAAAAAATACATAAAACTTCCAGCGACTTTTTTTTTTTGGCCTTAAAAGCTGCTATGTGAATAAAAATTACATGAATACAAATTTGAAAATTATACCTCCAGTTTTCTTCTATTTCAAAGTGGAAAAACCCCACCTAATTTTTACTGTATAACACTATCATTTTTTCCTCAGGAAGTAAATTCAAAAATAAACCCTATTAATCAATGACTGTTTTAGAGCTACAGCTTCTCTCTTTCCCCTTGCATTCTGATCCTCCCCTTTAGCTATAAATTATAACAAACTCAGATCTGTAATGCCCCAGTGTCGTGAAGTGTTTTAATTCCCAGCAGCACTGCAACTTTACAGCAAATTAAAACTTGAAATTTGGCTTGAAACTCAACGATCATTGTGAAAAGCTCTCTCATTATCAAGAAATACAAGGGGCCTGTCTACACTAGAATATTTACCACAATAAGGGACTGGGTTATAATACAATGATGACCTGACCATTTTGCCTGAGGAGGTAGGAACAAATCATGTTATAATCCTGCTGGGGAATAGCAACTTCAAAGGAACCAGGGATACAACACAAATTCTATATCATAGTTACAGCTTGGTTTGTCCCATTCACAAAGTAAGAACAAACAGTGTTATATCACGGCTGGGACAGTACAGTATCATAACATGGTTTCCCAACATGGTACATTTCCTAGTATACAGTAAATGAGCCTTAGTTTACAAAATGATTGACAGCCATCATACTCTTTGCCACTTGTATCTTTAAAAGGAAAGCAAGTAACTGGCAAAAGTGTGTCCTGATAAACAGATATTTCAGGCATTACCAGCCTCATTGTTCAGAAAACTGAAAGCAAAATGGTGCAGAGAGGAAGCTCCTGCGTACTATACCATGTTGCCTAGGCTAATAAATATTCTGATGCTTGTAAAACTCAAGAAATAGGAAGCAACAGGCAGAACGTACCAGCTGTGTCAACCCGCAGAACTTTAAAAAGCAGGAAGTCAGCCTTCTCCTTTAGCAGCTGTACATGCAGCATCCGTGCGACATCTGAAGCCTTTATTACTTTGAAAGGATGCCCATTCTGTACATAGAATACAACTGCTGTGCTGCGGAGAGAACGCACAAACAAAATTAAGATTGATGTTGCTCAAGGAGCTAATATTTTTCAATTTGATTGTAAGAGCCCATACTCTGGAAATCAGAAGTTTAAAATCGTCGTCTTTGGTGTACAGATATTATTTAATTCATCACAATGACATGGCTATTGCACTACCACACAGTTCAGGAGCTGTAACAGTTCTCTAGTTCCTCAGCTTCACGGGAGAAAGCTGAGGAGAGTAGGACCGACTCTTCCTTCCCTTGTCTTCCCATTTGTTAAACTTCCAGGTCCACTGCAAAGCCCCGCCCCCCCCTTTCCCACAAGCATCTAAGGTCTGATCCAACACGCACTGCAGTCAATGGGAAGACTGGATCAGGGCACTGGGGGACTGGCAATTGAGAGGGAGCCCATCTAAAATTACTATGCTGGATTTGGGTGGAATACTTTGCGGTTTTTGGGGAGTGGGGTAGGGCAGGAGATTTTTAATTGGAAGTCAGTCATTGGGATTTGAAATATTGTAGTAATGGTATTTTTAAATTTTGGGAGGTGCATAGAGCTCTGAATAAATGCCAAAAATGCATCAGACTGTGAAATCTGGTCTTCCCCCAGGAAATCTGGTCTTATTTGCGCTTTTACCTTCTACTATACAGGTTTCACGAGGGAGACCAGTGTTTCTCAAATTGCGGGTCCTGAACCAAAAGGGAGTTGCAGTGGGGTTGCAAGGTTATTTCAGAGGGAGGCGCAATATTGTCACCCTTCCTTCTGTGCTGCCTTCAGAGCTGGGCGGCCAGAGATGGGTGACTGACTGAGGGCCCAGCTCTGCAGGAAGCAGTGCAGAAATGTGGGTGCAATACCATACCATACTATCCTTACTTCTGCACTGCTTCTGAAGACAGTACCACCACCAGCAGCAGCAGAGAAGTAAGGGTAATGGTACCGCAAACCCCACCCCTGCACAATAACCTTGCAATCCCCTCACAATTCCTTTTTAGATCAGGACCCCTGCAATTATAACACTGAAATTTCAGATTTAAATAGCTGAAATCATGAAATTTACTATTTTTAAAACCCTCTGACTGAATTTGAGGAGCAGGATTTGGCGCTTGCCTTGCTCCAGTGCTCCAGCTGGCGGGGGAGGGGGACACATCGCATACCTCCCAGAAGAGGTGGCATGGCCCTGCCCTGGCTCCTATGCACTCCAATGCTGCAATGGGAGCTGTAGGGGTGGTGCCTTCAGATGGGGCAGCGTGCAGAGCTGTCTGGCCGTGCCTCCACGTAGGAGCTGGAGAAGGAACATGCCACTGCTTCTGGGAGCCGCTTGAGATAAGTGCCACTTGGAGCCTGCACCCACGAGCCTCTCCTCAACCCCCTGCTCCAGCCCTGATCCCCCTCCCGCTCTCCAAACCCCTTGATCCCAGCCCAGATCACCCTCCCACACCCCAAACTCCTCATCTTCAGCTTCACCCCAACCCCCAACCAGAGCCCTCACCCCATCCCGCACTCCAACCCCAATTTCGTGAGCATTCATGGCCTGCCATGCAATTTCTATTCCCCGATGTGGCTCTCAGGCCAAAAAGTTTGCCCACCCCTGCTATATACACACTTCTTCATAATACTCAGGAGCCAGGCACGGTGCTGAGCATGTTCAGTGACCTTCTGCTCATCACTTACCCAGGGGATAAGGTCCCCAATATGGATTGTGAAAAAGCATCTAAAGCACCTGGGGCATCAAAAATTTGAGAGGGGAAACAAAAAAACTTTGATCACACAGCTCTGGACCAGACAAGTACGTATTTCTAATGAACCATTTGCTTATTGTAACTGTCTGTCTGTCTCACTCCATCTAGCCTTTGGAAGGCCAAAGACAGTAAATGAAAAAAAGACATCAACAGAAACAAACGCAGTCTCTTTGAAATAGAGGGAAAGATGTGAAAAGGGTCTGCAGGAAGGTTTTTTAAAATGAGGTTCTCCAGTTCTAGATTCCTAACTCCGGGATTTTACCACCTGTAGAAGAACTGCTATTGCTAAAGCATATGCTCCAGGGAAATCTCTCAACTTCTCTTTACTCTTCCATGCAGCTGCACAAAAAGCTACTAAGGTCTGAGCTTTGGCAGAGTCCAGCAGGACCACAAAGCTCATTTACTACTTTTGAAAAGTAAAAATTGTCATTTAAAATCTAACTGCCACTGTCCTGCAGCTCCACAAAATACAGTCAGTGAAAAAGGCCATCTTGGAAGGGAAAATATGCTTGTAGTATTTTACTGATAATTTATATCAGTTCTTCAAGCAAAATAAGTTATACTAGCAAAAGCCTTACTTTAGGTCCAGCCTAAGTGGACCTAAAGTAAGGCTTTTGCTGGCATAGAAATATTGTCACAAAAAAAAAAAAAATTAAACACACAACTGACATTGCTAAACTAGCAAAAGTTCTTGGGGAGATCTGGCCTCAGTGTAGCTTATTATTTCTTTGAACAGAGCTGGTAAAAAAAATGGCACATAGACATCTCCCTTTTACAGAAAGCTCGCATTAGGCTCAACTGCCCTGTCCCAAGAAGCAAGTACCTTGAGTTGCCTCTCTTTCTGATGCCCCTTTTCCTCCCTCAGCCTCATCACTTTTCACCTGGGAAACCCCTAGTCCAATACGCCCCCTTGGCCTGCAAGATTTAGAAAAGAAAATGTGATAATTTTGTGCAGCTTCTCTGCGACACAAAAGAAACTCAGAAAGGTCTAATAGCCCAGACAAAGAAGAGAGCTTTAAGCTGCACAGTATCCCTTAATGACTCTCTGGGTGCAGTTACTGTAGAGTTTCCCTAAGTACTTATACACAAGTGACCCCTAACATGCAACCTTTTAGCATCTATTACAATAACAACAGTTTAACTTTTCTTTTAGGATGTCCCAGGGGAGCGGTCACCTCCATAATCTCACACATCCTGAAATATGCATACCTTAAATCTGAATAGGCTTGTATCTTCTGAACTTTGATGTCTGAATCCAAAACGTTAAGCAGCACTGCTAGCTGTCTCACCAGGGTGTCTTTTTGTTGCTCAGTCAGCTGGCCAACTCCAACTTGCAAAATCAACTCCACCAGACCATTTTTTTTAGGGTCTGAGAAAGCAAACACCACACTGTTTTTCAGAGACTGACAAACATTTCAGTATGGACTGAAGGGCGTGATTAGTAACCCAGGTTCCCTTACCCTTGATCTTTATGGGGGAAGGTAATTTGGAAGGGGACTTAAATATTCTGATATGTTTCAAAATTAACTAAATTTCTATCTCATTGCCCTCCACCCCAGTTAGTTACAATCCAGCACTGTTGCTACGTACAGGAATGAAAATCAGTGAACCTTTACAGCTAACAAGAAGAATGAATTATAGTCGCAGTGGGGGAAGTTTAGGTTGGATATTAGGAAAAACCTTTTCACTAGGCGGGTGGTGAAGCACTGGAATGGGTTACCTAGGGAGGTGATGGAATCTCCTTCCTTAGAGGTTTTTTAAGGTCAGGTTTGACAAAGCCCTACCTGGGATAATTTAGTTGGGGATTGGTCCTGCTTTGAGCAGAGGGTTGGACTAGATGACCTCCTGAGGTCCCTTCCAACCCTGATATTCTATGATTCTAATGCCAAGTCTCTTCACCAGCTGTCCTGCAGGGGTTGCTCATGTATAAAGAGACCACACCCAGTCAGTTAAGTTAGTGGTTCTTAACAGGGATATGTGTACCCATAGGGATACGCAGAGTTCTTCCAGGGGTACATCAACTCATCTAAGTATTTGCCTAGTTTTGTAACAGGCTACATAAAAAGCACAATGACGTCAGTACAAACTAAAATTTCATGCAGATAATGACTTGCTTAGACTGCTCTATATACTTGTTTATACTGCTGAATATATTATACACTGAAATGTAAAGACAATATTTCTATTCAAATTGATTTATTTTATAATTATATGGTAAAAATGAGAAAGGAAGTAATTTTTCAGGAATAGTGTGCTGTGACACTTGTATTATGTCTGGTTTTATAAGTAACCAGTTTTTAAGTGAGATGAACTTTGGGGGTATGCAAGACAAATCAGATTCCTGAAAGGGGCACAGTACTCTGTGATTTAACCCAGTGACTCTCAACCTTTCCAGTGCTGGAGTTCAGTGCTTGAAAACATGATTGCGAGTTCACTCTCGTTTATATGTGATCCATGTAAAACAAGCCAGATGTCACCTGCTAAAACCCTCCCTAAATGCGGTCTCATCAGTCTTTAAGGCCCAGGGTCAGGAAAAGCACTTAAGCGTGTGCTTAAATCCATCACTACTGGGACAGCATGTGTTTAAGTGAGTCTTAATGAGGAATATAAACTTGGGACAGAAAAGTTAGACACATTTTTGAGGCAAATTTAACTCGATAATTGTAGGTTTTGTTAACTATACTGGGTCAGACCAAAGGTCCATCTAGCCCGGTAGCCTGTCTACTGACAGCAGCCAATCCCAGATGCCCCAGAAGGAATGAACAAAATAGGAAATAATATTTTGCCCTTCTATGGGGCTCTACAAACATCACAAGCCTCACAGCAACCTGGTAACATAGTAAGAATTATCTTGATTGTACAGATGAAGAAAACATGGCATAGAGGCTACGTGACTTGGTCACAGTCACACAGGAAATCTGTGGCAGAACCAGGATTAGAATTAAGATCTCCCAAGTACTCGCCCCACGCTTTCATCACAAAACTATCCATCCCCAAATAAATTTTATAAAAAAAACCCCATAAAACCAAGAGAAAACGTTTCAATTTTAAATTACGTATGTATGTGTGTGTGCGTGAGACGGTGCAGCCCATAAGGCTCAATGGAAATATGCTTACAACTGTTTATATGACATAACTGGAATATGTTTTATGCTACATATACCATGTAACATATCTCTGTAAAGGTTATGATCTACTGAATATACTCCTCCTATTTGTATGCATGTATCATTTTTGTGTTTGAAGTTATGAACATTGGCTGTGTACTTGCTTGATTTCTAAGTAGCCTTAGTGAAAGTATTTGGTCAGCTTTCTGAGAAAAGGGAGCTTGTGAGGCCAGATGCTTCCCCCCAAGGTGTGAGTGGGTGAAGAATAGGCAGAGGCATAGATCACTTACTCCTCTTCTTCTCCCCCTCCCTCTATCCTACACACACGTTAGTCAGTGCAGCTGGCTAGTTGCAAGGGGTGAGGAGAAAGTTTGCTACATCCCAAAAAGAGTGTTACAAGTCACTACTCTTCGCTGTCTCCTTCTTCTTTCCCCCATTCCCCACGCCCAAAAAAACCCTCACAATGCAGCAAAGGGTCTTGTGCAACAAATATGGAACAGAATGAATTTTTATCAAACCTTGAATTTTTTTTTTAATTTTGTCAGAGAGTGGTCCTGCTTTGAGGAGGGAGTTTGAGCAGGAGATAACCTCCTGAGGTCCCTTCCAACCCTGAGTTTTCCCAGGAATGTGGCTTGGCTTGTAAGGAACTCAGTTGTACAGGGACATGTGACTTGCCTCATGTGACTCCAAAACTCTATTTTGTAACTGGATTCTACACAGGGGGAGGGAGTAAGGGAGGGGTGTCCACCTAGAAGAGAAAGTCTATAAAAATCCCGGGAGACCCCTCCATTTTGTCTTCAGCTGGCTCAAGAGATAGCCTGACCACCCCTAAGGATACCTGAAAGAAACTGGAACAAAGGACAGTGACTACAGGGGGGTATGAGTGATTGCTGGACCCAGATTAGAGGGAGATTGGTCTGTAAAAGGAAGCTTACTGGAACATCACTGAGGGTGAGATTTTATCTGTAATAGAGATAAATTTGCGTGTTTTATTTTATTTTACTTGGTAATTCACTTTGTTCTGTCTGTTACTATTCGGAACCACTTAAATCCTACTTTCCGTATTTAATAAAAACTACTTTACTTATTAATTAACCTGGAGTATGTGTTAGTACCTGGGAGGGCAAACAGCTGTGCATATCTCTCTATATCAGTGTTATAGAGGGCGAACAATCTACGAGATTTACCCGATATAAACTTTATATGGGGTAAAACGGATTTATTTGGGGTTTGGACACCACTGGGAGTTGAGCATCTGAGTGTTAAAGACAGGAACATTTCTTAAGCTGCTTTCAGTTAAGCCTACGGCTGTTATGGGACATGATTCAGACCTGGGTCTGGGTTTGAAGCAGGCTAGCGAGTCTGACTCAAACCAGGCATGATACTGGAGTCCCAAGCTGGCAGGGCAAGGAAGCAGGGGCAGAAGTAGTCTTGGCATATCAGTTGGCAGCCCCAAGGGGTTTCTGTGATCCAACCCGTCACAACAGAATTAAAGAATTCCAACAGAAATGAAGTCTTATTTAAACAAATGAAGATTCCGTGGAAGCATTTTTGCACCAAAACATTGCAAGTGGATGTGAGAACCAGGAAGTGTAACTGAGCAGTAAGTGAGTGGTCTCTTTGCATTGTCCAAACTGACTGAAATGTAAAACTGAAACAAATGATGGAAAATAAGTAACGTAGATATGTCTTTCAGTTTTAACACACAAAAGGTGTTACCTGTAATATAATCAAGAAAGCAACATGTTTTTTTTTAAACTACGGGGCCTGATTCTCCACTGACTGAAAAGAGTGCAGGCATTTATACCTGTGCAAAGTGGATGTACAATAGTATCACCAATGCACGTAAAGGGAGAATTCAGATGACAGTATTTTACACCCACTTTAAATAGGTGTAAATAACTATGCAAGGCGGTGGTGAATCAGATCCATGATTTTTAACCTGTCAGGTTCTTGCCAGCAGCAAGGAAACGAATGTGGAGGTATACACAGTTTATAGATGACCTTTTAATGATCATACCAGGCCGCACTTCAACAGTTGCGGTGTCAATAGCTGAATCTCCTTTAGCATTAGTGACTTTCAAGTGAAAAGTATAGAGTCCTTCCACAAGATTGGTCAGCTGCAGAACTGCCTCATGATCTGAGCCACGTATCACATCCTGAAAAAAAAAAAAAAAAAATAGAAGCAGAGAGTTATACTCCTTGAGAGGACAGAGGCTAGTGAGCCGTACATCAGTCTAGCTGCAGAAGGTAAATTCTTAGGTTCCAGGGCCAGAATGGACCTCTGCGATTTTCCAGTCTGAGCTCCTGTATAACACAGGCCATTGAGCTGCTCCAAAATAATTCCTAGAGCAGATCTTTTAGAAAAACATTCAATCTTGATTTAACAATTGTCCACAACAGAGAATCCACCACAAAGTCTGCCCTCGGATCTTCAAAACAAACAAAGGGTCCACCCCGAAAGAATCCCAGAATTCCCAGGGTTTACAATGGACCAGTGCAAGTATAGGAGGTGTTAATTAGGCTGCAACTAAAGATGTAATCTGCAGTTTGTGCAGACAGACCCGTGCTAGTTTTAGTCTAGTTAGCCCTCTAAACATTGTAGTGAGGACAGAGGGTTTCAGCATGGATCAGACAAGCCACACCGCTGCACCCCCTCACTGCTATTTTTAGTAAGATAGCTAGATTAGAGATAGCACGGGGATGTCTACCCATACTGCAAATTACACCCTCAGTTGCAGCACAGACATAGCCTTAGGGCTGTGTACATGCCCGTGCAGTGTGGACACCTTTGATAAAGCTAATAAAAGGAGATTGTGTGTTCAAGGCAGACACACAGTACTGAGATGCACATCTGTTTGAAAATACAAGACAAGTCTGCACTTTTGTTTTTCCATTGTATCCCAATATTCTTAATTCTATCTCCTTGGACTCTAAACAATTCCTTGGTGTTTATCCCTTCAGATATATGCAGACTGTTATCACTTTTTGAATATCTGGGTTTCACATTATTTTCCCTCGGGAGCATTACCTTGTATTTTCCCCAGATGAATCTCATTTTACTATCACATGGCCACATTTCTAAGCTCTCTATCTTGTGTCTTTGGCATCTCTGTCCTCACTCGTCTGGCCCTCCATACAGAGTATACTCTGCAAATGTCATTAAAGTGCCATTTACCCCTTGCACCAGCTTATTAATATAGAGTTGTGAAATAAAACCAGATGTAACACCAATCCCTATAGTGACTGACTGGACATATCTGCCAGCATGGTACATTGAAGGAAGAGGGCAGATTTTGTCCCCAGTTAAATACTTTCAAAATACTTACACCAGCTGCTGGGCTCTGGCCATCTCGAACCCACAGATATGATACAATCCCTTGGTCATCAGTAGACTGTGAGCCATCCAACGTAATGGAGTTATTAGGAAGCACAAGAACATGTTTGCCTCCTGCATGAGCCCGGGGAGGACTGTTGTTTTCTAACCACAAAGACAGTAAAGCAGGAGGGTTTTCTCTCAAAAGGTACAAGACATAAATGATATACAACTGCAGAGAAACACACACAGCCCCTTCTTAGTACAATCATCTGAGTTTCAGACAAAGACAACAAAAATTATTCTGTTCAAAAGTGTCAGCAAGGGAGTAGGTGAAATTCAGCCCCAGTGAGAGAAGGCGGACGAGTCTACTGATGTTAATGAAGCAGTTACAGCAGGGCTGAATTTGACCACAGGATTACTAAAGTCTGGAAAATCAGCTGCATTACTAACAGGATTAGTATTGAAGGGCGAGCCCACTTTTAAAAGTGATCCCATGGCACTGTGGGGTTCTATATTTATTGTCTCTCAATTTCCAGATTAGATTTTTTCACTTTACAAAGAAAAAGATTTTTTCCACAAGGCCTAGCCTCATAAACTCAATTTGGGATCTAAGAGTCAAGCTGGGTTCTTCTCTTCTGGATCATCACCTTCACAGCTCAAATGACGCCCTCAGGGGTGCTTGTGCAACCATGTGGCCTTCAAATTATGCCCTCAGCAATACCTGTTCAGCTCCTTTGCCACAGGTGGGTTTGCACAGGTGCCACCAACTGGCTCTGTAATTGGAATATGGTAAACAGTTCTGTTGATGATGCGCATGAAGGAAGAGACACCAGATTTTCCCCCACCTGTGCTGGTGCTGCAGTGCTAATCAGAGCAAAAAGCATTAAAAACACATTTTTGTTACTAAAGCCAGCTCTGTTGAGTAAGGAGGTGCCATATTTACAGAGTGGAATGGCAGGTAACTTGGCAGAATACGCACAAGCACATTTTGCAATAAAGGCCTCTGCTGATTTTCATGCAATAGAACACAGTGCATCTTTAACACAGGGATGCAAGCCCATGGAGATCATCAGCCCCTAAATATTCAGACCAGGAGGGAACAATAGATACTTGGATTGGCCAACCCAACCCTCTGCATCGCCTTATTAAAGATGAATGTAAGCTGCAGGGTGAAGTGTAGATTGCATTTCTCTCCAGAGTTGTACTTGGGCCACTCCTGTGATATAGTGCAGGACAGCAGACAAACAGCATTGTAACTACAGCAGGGCTTTCTGCAGGGCTGAGCGTGAGGCAAAACACTGTTTCTCAGTCTCTGTCCTATAAATGAACATACACGTACTTACTGTGAGATTTTAGCTGGAACCTGAGCCTGTGTTTCTTGAGTATTATTTTAACCACACAGGCAACTGCTGCTAAATTTGCGAGAATGCAATATTACTCTATTCACATGCTGAGGTTCACACATTTCCAAGGACATTTATTAAACAATTAATAAATATATTAATTTGTATGCAATTAACTTAAAGAAAGTCCTAGAAGTAGTCACGTAAGAAACAATAGATCTTGATTAGATATTGGTTTTAGTCCAGTAGGTTTTTCTGAGTTCCCTTGAAACCAGATCTGTAATCTAGTTCCGTACTAATTTCCTCCTATTTTCTAAATGATCAGCATAAGTCACACTGCTTTGCACATGAAGAGGTGATTTGGCTTACCTTCCTTAACAGTAACAGAGAGTGTAGCTGTGCTGCTTAATCCCTGGTAATCTTTCACTGTCAGTTGGAAGTGATAGGTACCAATCTGTAGACTACTTACAGTTGCCACTGCTTTGTCCATGTTTCCCATTTGCACAGTGGTTGGCCCACTGAAACAAAACACCACAGGAAAATAATCAGGACAAATTCTCCCCTTGGTGTCACTCCATCATTCATTCTATTTGCATGTATAAAGCACTTATAATCACAGTGTCTAAGTACTGACTACTGGAATTACACCAGACATGAGTTTGGTTTACAGAATTTACATATTTATACCTGTTTTACAGATTAACTAAGGCATACAGAGGTGCTCATGGTCACACAGCAAGCCACAAGCGGGAAAAGAATCCAGGAATACTGATTCCCACTCTCCTGCTCTAAAATTTCAACAACACTTATGGACACATTTGCTGTAATCATAGGAGTGCCACACAGTCTAAATACACTGAGTGCCAGCAAACCAGGTGCCTGTTGTGTCACAAGTGTGATAGCTGAACGGGTTCTTATCTGTTACTTTTGATTAAGTATCTGATCACTCGCTACATAAAAATGCAATTACAAAATTTTGTAAAATATTGTAAATCACTGTCCAAAAGATGTTAAAGTTAAAATACTTAAACATAGAAACAGTCCAGTCCAGTCTGTTGATAAAAGCCTGGAGTCAAACATATTGGGGATTTAAGCTACCATTCAGTCCATTGTATTCACTGGGAAGTCTAGGAACATACAGAGCAACTGTGGACATTACTGATGTGAAAGACTCTTCTTCACTTTTTAATGGGAAAAGTGTGAGTTCCTGCCATTCTTTTTTTTTTTCTTTAAATAACTTTTGTTTGTACTGATCTGCCATAACTCATTACAAGATGCAAGCAGAAATCTCACAGGCTTTCAAGTTGAATCTGACATTCCTGTAGGCCACTGGTTCTCAAACTTTTGTACTGTTGACCCGTTTCACACAGCAAGCCTCTGAGGGCGACCCCCTTAAATATATTTAAATGTATAACACCATTATAAATGCTGGAGGTAAAGCAGGTTTGGGGTGGAGGCTGACAGCTCGTGACCCCCCATGTAATAACTTTGCAACCCCCTAAGGGGTCCCAACTCCCAGTTTGAGAACCCCTGCTGTAGGCCACTACCAGACCCACTGCTAATCCCACTTAGCAGAATTGCAGGTAGGTGCAACAGCATAACATGGCATCCAGGAAATCCAACACCTTTTTGCTTTCATATTTTGGTTGGAGGTTGGGAGGCAGAGGGACTTCGTATTCTAACACAATCCTTCCTTTCTTCCCCCCATCTTCCTGGCTGTGTACAAACAGTGGTACTTTTCGTGTGAGTAAAGTTACTCCAGTTTCTAAGTGTTTGTAGGATGAGGGCTGGTTTATAGTGAAAGAAACAGGCTGAAGGGTTTTCCAGTCAACACTGTGGGGCATTAGCTTGTTCCATTTAAACCCTTTTCATATTCTTACTGCCATAAAGTCTCCATCCCATCCTCCATCAAGCAAAGCAGCATGCATCCCAAAGCTATTCTCAGTCTTGCATCTCCTTTATAATAGGGTTGGGTACTCTTTCAGCCAAGCTATTGGACTAACCTCATTTTTACTAGATACCTGATATTTTCCCAGTGATAGAAAACAATGCCTTGGTCATCATGACTTTTGCTTCCGTCCAGTGTAGTGCTTTCTACTGGAAATGTTAATTCCTTATCTGGACCAGCCACCGCTACTGGAGGACTGTTATTTTCTGTAAAAATAATTTTTAAAAATACAACGCATTTCCTAATCAGTCACTTATGGGGGTTATCAATCACTGGGGCCATTTTTAATGAATACAGAGATGTAGATTTTATATGTTAAACTGTGCACTTGCTCAAAGAATATGAAGGCGAGGTTCCCCACGGTCTGGTTTATAAAACAGTCTGCAAGATCCTCTAGGGTGTTAGTAAGTAGTTCTGCAGAAACCCTACAGTGGGACAGATTCTGTCTGGCACTTAAGGGGTTCACAGAATGGGGCAGGGCATGTGAAGTTCTCCCCACCCCTGTCATTTTTACAGTCACTTTTCCTGGCACAATCACACTTAAAGAGCTTTTGCATCATCTCATACACAACATCAAAAAACGCTTTGCCCCATCACTGTCAGGATATTTTTTCCTACTTTATTTGTGTTCCACTTAAATATGCTCCTAGTGGTCATGTGGGTTCAGATTCATCCAGCCCTGTGGAAGTCCACTGACTTATAATCAAGGGCCATATTCATATTGGTGGAAAAGACGGAATCTTCAGCTACACCCAGACTCTTCCTGACTCTAGGACCCAGTGAGGTGGGAGGGTCCCAGAGTCTGAGTGTAGCTTTCCAAAGATTTCCTCTTTCAAATGACCTTCTGGATTTGAAGCTGACTGGTGAACACCCCAAATGGTCTAGGTCTCATCAGATTTTCATGAAGGTTTTCTCTGGGTAATGAGTTTTCCAGACTCTAGGACCCAGTGAGGTGGGAGGGTCCCAAATGCATTAGCCAGAGAAAACCTTCATGAAAAACTGATGAGACCTAGACCATTTGGGTGTTCACCAGACAGCTTCAAATCCAGAAGATCATTTGAAAGAGGAAATCTTTGAAAATTCATAGTGCAATTTTCCAGAAATACTTATCTAGCAAGCCTATTGAGATTCAAACCATGAAAGGAATCCCAAAAGTGAACTGCAGAGCAAAACGAAAATTGAGTGAAGCACTGATTTATGTGCCAAAGGACCTCGCTAAGTGGGCTGGCTGTGCAGGAAATTCAGCACAGAACTGCACTCCAACTTTCCAAAAGTTGGTTAAAATGTACCTCTGTGCTGAATACCTTATGCAATCTGCTTAGCGGGAGCTTTCAGCACAGATGTGCTCTAGTCTATTTTTATTTTGCTGTTCACCTTTAAAAGAAAAAGCAAGAGGGTCTTTGATGCAGCAACCATTGGACACACTGTCTCCCAGCTGAGAGATTCAATACAAAAGCGACTCAGGTAAGCAGGGCCTTCAAGAACAGCTGTAATTATGATGCTGATGTATCAGCTATAAAGCTAAAGCTGTTTCTAATCTACCTACCAGGCTGTACAATCACGGTGACCTCGGCTGTGGACTGCTGTCTCGCTGAGTCTGTAACAGTCAGCTGAAATGTATAATCTCCTTCCTGCATTGCAGATAACTGGAGGTAGGGAGTGCGGACTCCCTAGTCATTGGGTAAAACAAAGGATTATAGGAGATAAAGAAAGAAAAATAAAAAGGTACAAAATGGTCTAAAAAATGCAACTTAGTACAGTAGCCAACTTACAGTTTTAATTCATAACATCAATAAACATTTTGTCTGATCAAATATTGTCTGAAGGGAAGAATCGATTTAAAAGCAAATTTCAGATACACTATTCAGACTGTCTTATTCAAACAGACTAGTATTTCATTTGTAGTCAAATTTAAATTTCTTATTGTGCTAGAATTGCTGATTTTTAAAATAATGGCAATGAACAATAATCATTTCTTGTAGAGCACGTGACATTTACATTTATAACCAAGTTAAATTATGATCATTATTACAACTTGTTTCATGTCCTTGATGATGAATCTTTTTATTTAAACACAGCAAAGCTGTTTAAATGTAATATTTCTAAAAAGAACAGCTTCTTTCTCTCAGTTAATATGAACACATAGTTGAACTAAAACGTCATTAAAATGCAAAAACAGATCTGATTGCATTCATGTTGGGAAGATAGTGTAGGTTTATAAGGGCATCTATTTTATATCAATAAGACGTCTTATAACATTATATTGTGTATTATACATTGTCTTCTAGTGAAAATGTCAATGAAGAAAACATTCAGAATACAGAAGGACTAAATCCTGGGCCTACTGAAGTTAATATCACTAATATCATAATAAGTTATGTCGCTGACTTTAGTGGGATCAAGTAAATTGCCCATCAGGTATTCTCTCATAATGCCCACCACACAATTAATAGAGTGGTAATCTGATATTTAAATATAAATGTGTAAAGGGCCCATTACAGCTCACCTCCCAACCACCATATTACTAAATGATCATTTATGGCATAACAATGCATACTGTAGCAAATCATGATGCAACACCATCTATGTCTTTGAATAAAGATGTCATTTCAAACTATCTAAAGTATAATTTTTATTATTAATTAACCAGAGCTCATTTGTGTACTAAAAATCAGCTACTGGCAAATGCGACAGTCCTCACATCCTCAGCTTTGTAGCCATGAAGACTATTCCCAGTTCTTGAGCAGAAATTTTAACATGCCTTCGCATTTCAGCATCAGATAATCAATGAGCCCATTAGACATAGCGAGCCAGTGTCCCATTCCCACCGGGGAGTTGCTTTGGGCTGTAGTAACTCCCAGAGTTATAGTTACAGGTTGTACAGACATCCGATTTCTCAGGCTTAGCACTTGTCTGCACACTTTCTGTAGCACTGTATCAATTTAGAAAGCTACAGCTAAAAGCAGTGCAATCTTCTATTATGAACAGTTTTAGTTGTAGAAAGCTGCTTATATGAATATTAAGGGTTTGTCCTAATTTAATTATAATCAGTTTCTAAACTAATATAAGTATAGTGGTACACAAACAGTGTAGGCAAGCCCTGAAATATTCTCATTCTCAACATGGACAAGCCCATGTAGCCTACAAAAGTGGCTGCTGTGGTTCAGCTGATCTGGGAATTAATTAAGTCCACTCACTGCAGAGTTAAGATCTGTGAATTTGCAGAGTGCAAAAAGGCCTGGACAATTTTCATTAAAGTGAGTTCTCAAAAGGGAAAACAGCCATAAAAATGAATAAAGTAAATTGGATTAACTTTAATATGACTGTACAATTTTACTGAGAGTGGAAGTTACTGTTATGACGAATGCCAAGGAACTGAAGCTGATGGATCTAAAAGCTGCCTTCCATTCACGACAAATGTAATAAGCAGTTAAGCTGCTTTTTGGAGTAAGATTGCTTAAACAATAGAAGCCACCACCCAAACAACAGGCCACATGACAGGCTGGTCAGAAGCTGATCTATGTAACTGGAGAAAGAACAGGAAGACTTGTGGCACCTTAGAGACTAACAAATTTATTTAAGCATAAGCTTTCGTAGGCTATAGCCCACTTCATTGGATGCATGAAGTGGAACACACAGTAGGTAAGATATATATACACACACAGGAAATATGTAAAGGTGGAAGTTGTCATACCAATTCTAAGAGGCTATTTAATTTAGATGGGCTATTATCAGCAGGAGAAAAAGAAAATTGTAGTGATAATCAAGATGGTCAATATGTAGCTGGAGGGGTTTCACTGGGGATTGAATGCAAACATAGGGGCTCGGTATTGTTTGGTGAAACCTCTCTCTCTGTGGGAGAAGCAGCCAGCAAGTGGTCATGTGTGTGTCAGAAACCATGAGGGGGATGGAGCAAGATCATGGCTGCAGCAGGTTAAAGCAGGTAGGGGAGAGCTCTAAGCCCTGGAGTGACACCGAGCAGACTGAGCTACTGTTCCTCATGTGAAGCATATATACCTTCCATGAAAGTCACCAGACCAGTTCCTGGATTGTGGACTGGCTGTCGCCTAGCAACAGGATGACTCATCAGTGCTTGCGGCTTAATCAGACTAGTTCAGGAATGACTCATCATCTTACAGTGTGGCCCTGAAAGAAAGCCAAGTGAGAGCTTTCTGGGCAGAGTACTGGCTGGAAAGAGGTTTGGAAACGTGAACAAAGAAACTGCCCTCTGTAATCTGTTCCTGTTGTGTTCAGGGAACCAGGACTTTGTGTACATTCTTTGTACATAAACAGGATTGTGTCAAAGAAATACTTGACTCCATCATCAATTTCTCCTCCTAATGGAAACAACTTACAAGACCCTGAATGCCTGAGTCAGAAAGGATAATGCTGCTGTTAACAGCTGGATCCAAGGAGGGAAATTGGGAGCTGGTATTCCTGTTGAACCAAGAGGGAACAAATAATGGAGCTGCTCACAGAAATCAAAGACGGCCAAAAGAAATTAAAACAACACCAAAAAGGAATGAAAACAAGATCTACAAACTTTAAAAAGAATTTAATACAAGAGATGTATACTCTGCATGGGGCAAAAGGGGTAACAATGCATTTTAAATAACAAGTAGCAAATATGGTGACAATTTCTAGGTATTTATTTGCTCAAATTAGAAGCAAAGATAAAACAAGCTTTTGATATTAAACAAAAAGTAAGCTTACCTGCATTGCTACTACTTTGCCTTTACTTTTGGGGCTAAGCGACCACTCGTAGCTGACAATCTCATGATCATCACTGCTCTGGTTTCCATTCACAGTGATGAAGTTTTGGGGCAAAGTTATTGCCTGATTTGGTCCTGTGTTGGCAATGGGTGGGTAATCCACTGGTTTGTTGACTGTCAGAGACGCAATTGTGGAGTTAGCTGCTCCATCTGAATCAATTACTGTTAACCTACAGGAGGAAGGAGGATATTGAAAATCCATTAGTTTGGATTTCTGCCAAGTCTGATAGCACCTAAAACAAAGCAAAGTGAAGAGCACTTTCCTACTCTAATGTAAAATGTTTCTAATGTGATGAACTACTACAAAGGAAATCCAGATTCCTAAACTCAGGTCTTAAGTAAATGCTGAGGAAACAATTTCCAAACATTGCCTTGAACTATATGATATGAGTCAACAGTGTGTCCTTGTTGACAAGAAGGCTAACGGCATTTTGGGCTGTATACGTAGGGGCACTGTCAGCAGATCGAGGGACGTGATCATTCCCCTCTATTCAGCATTGATAAGGCCTCATCTGGAGTACTGTCTCCAATTTTGGGCCCCACACCACAAGAAGGATGTGGAAAAATTGGAAAGAGTCCAGCGGAGGGCAACAAAAATGATTAGGGGGCTGGAGCACATGACTTCAGAGGAGAGGCTGAGGGAACTGGCATTATTTAGTCTGCAGGAGAGAAGAATGAGGGGGGATTGATAGCTGCTTTCAGCTGCCTGAAAGGGGGTTCCAAAGAGGATGGATTTAGACTGTTCTCACTGGTACCAGATGACAGAACAAGGAGTAATGGTCTTAAGTTAGAGTGGGGGAGGTCTAGGTTGGATATTGGGAAAAACTTTTTCACTAGGAGGGTGGTTAAGCACTGGGGAGGTGGTGGAATCTCCTTCCTTAGAGGTTTTTAAGGTCAAGCTTGACAAAGCCCTGGCTGGGAGGATTTAGTTCGGGATTGGTCCTGCTTTGAGCAGAGGGTTGGACTAAATGATCTCCTGAGGTCCCTTCCAACCCTGATATTCTATGATTCTATACTGAAAATATACCTAAAGTTTTTAAACTCTCCCAGTTCTGGACCACAGGTGAAATTTTGATTCCATTTAAATCAATGGCAAAGCTCCCATTGACTTCAACAGAGCCAATATTTCATCCCAAGTCCCAAATTCCTAACACCACTTACTGAGTAAGAACCCAAAGATTTAACTCTCCATCTGAAATGTATTAATTCTGGTTAATAACTGAAGAAAAGATTGCTTGAGAAGTTCTGAAATTAGACACCAGACACAGCAGAGGTGAAGTAATTAACATTCATAGTGCTCTCTTTCCTTTGTTTATTTTAGTGAGATTTAGCATCATCCAAAATTATTGAAGACAAATATCAGTGGAGGCTAAGTCACAATACCAAAACAATGAAGTTATATTACTGCTAACAACAAGCAAATTGGAAATCCCATTATATTTTCAATTAAGATTGAGATAGAGTTTCACTCACTGTAGATTTATGAGGTAAAGCTATTTGGTTTAAGCATTTATACTGTGCTCCTCCTTGTGATATCAGAACATATCTTTAAATGAGCTCAGTTGTGCTAATGTACATAATGGAACACTTGGAGGGAGTGCACTTTGAAGCTTTCCACAAAACTGGGCAAAACCAGTATAAAGCGATTCTATCATGAGGGGAAGGACAGTTTTGCAGTGAAAGCAAAAGGACTGGAAGGTAGGCGCTCGGAGTTCTGTTCCCAGCTTTGCCACAGATTGCCTTTGTAACCTTGGACAAGTCACCTTAATGTCTCTGTACTTCAGTTTCCCCACTTGTACATGGGTATAATAAATGGTCACCGGACATACAGTAGGTCTTTTGAGACTTAATTCATTATTGTATGAAGAGCACTTTAAGATCCTTGCTCAGAAGGCATTCTAGAATGGTGATTCTCAAACTTTTGTCCTGGTGATCCTTTCACATAGCAAGCCTCTGAGTACGACCTCCTCCCCTTATAAAGTAATAACACTTTTTTTAATATCCTTAACACCATTATAAATGCTGGAAGCAATGCAGGGTTTGGGGTGGAGGCTGACAGCTCACGACCCCCCACATAATAACCTCATGACCCACTGAGGGGTCCTGACCCCTAGTTTGAGAACCCCTGTTCTAGAAGCATCCCCAATATGGGCAATGGGTCAATTTCTAGACTCATTTACACCACTATTAATATGAAGTAACTCCTGAAGTCATTAGAGCAGCTCAAGATTTACATCTGTTTAACTGAAAACAAAATATGGACCTATATGTCAAAGTAAGTATTAGCACACAAAGCTTGCACAGAGCACCACACTTTACACACACACGTATGAGAACTCTTTAAATTCCAACACCTCAGTGATGTTACGTTATTAAGCAATTTCATAACAATTGGATTTTATATAAAATTTAGGGCTTGCTTCACAAGGCAAATCACCTGTTGAAGTCCATGACAGTTCTGCCCATAAAGGGAGTACAAGATTGGGCCCTAACTTCTAGAAGTTGCTAGAAAATGGAGAATTTATCATACTGAACAAGCACTCAGAATTCCAGTGGCAATCTCTGCTGTTGCACAGAAACCTGGATTGGCTCCAGTTTTAGCAGGCTATGTAGGGAGGCAAATGGTAACAGTGAAAAGGCTTTACTGAAGAAGTTAATGATTCTTGCAACATTGACTCACTAGAGTGCTTTGCGGTGATCAGTCTCCTAATTCCATTCTGTCTGCAGTTTGTTCTAGAACAGGGATCGGCCAGCACCGTGCTGCTTCCCGCAGCCCCCATTGGACTGGCGTGGTGAACCTGCGGACGTGGCAGGTAAACAAACCGGCTGGGCCTGCAGGGTGCTTACCCTGGGGGGCTGCGTGCCAAGGTTGCCGATCCCTGTTCTAGAACGAACTGCAACAGCTGACTACATACGGACACCAAGGACACTTGCCAACTTGTGGAATGAAAAATAATGAAATGAAAATAGTCTCTCCTCAGTTATAGAAAATATGGAGGAGGTTTTGAGTTTCTGATATATCATTTTGCATAACACCATGCTGCAAAGCAAATTTTGATTTGCTGCAACATGTCAGTCTTGTGAAATCCGTGTAAGTGTTCCTGCATTATCCTACTCCCTCAGATTCTGCAACAAGCTAAACCGAGGGGAATAAGTTGCCAAAGACATAGCCCTCTGTTTCAGGAGGCAAACATCACCACAGAGAATATTGTTTATTATTTGTAGTACCACAGCACCTAAGAGCTTTAGTCATGGACCAGAACCTCAGTGTGTCAGGCACCATACAAAGACAACAAAAAGATGGTCCCTGCTTCAAAGGACATACAAAAAGAAAAAATTCTTGAATTGAAATCATGATGTGAAGCTTGAAACACAGGAGGAGGGAAAGTAGCCTACTTACCGGAAAGTGTAATTTCCAGGAACAAGGTTAGACAAGTGCAAAACAGGTGTGTCAGCTGATGCCTTCTGTTCTCGCAAGGGACCTTTAATTTCCTCCCAGTGGTAACTCAGTATCTTAGCGTCATCTCTACTTTCTACACCAAGAAAAATACCAGAGTCCAGTATTAATGCTATGAATAGTACAAATTCTCATACTAAAACTTTAATTGGTTTTCTATATTTATCCTCTCAGACATATTCTCACGCACATGAACATACAGAGCAATCTCAATTTGCTGACAGGTATTAAACCACAACATCTGACCCACAGCAGTATTTCCCTAGAATAAGATCACTCCTGGTTATGTTGAGGTAAACACTGATTTTTTTAAACGGCAAGAAGTCTATAAATATGAAAGTGTATAATACAGCAATTACATTTAGAAGGGGGTATATTTAGCTTCCTTATTCCATTTTAAAAAGGAAAAAAAAGGCTATAATATACCCAAGAGACCATAGGTAATTCTATTCTAGCTCTTAGGGTAGCTACCTATTTAAACCTCAATCCTGCTTAATTTTAAAATATGTAAGTAGTTCCATTGGCTTTTTTGTGTTCAATGGGACTACTTGTGCATGTAAAGTTAAGCACGTGTGTAAGTGTTTGTATGATTGGGGTCGAAGGGTTGGCAATTAAACAACACCAATAAAAACAGAGAGGACAGCTCAGATGATGATGAAGAGTAAGACTGATATTCAACACAAAACAGAGACAAAGCGGAAGGAACAAAGGGAGGCAGGAGCCTTCAGAAAGCTTAACTCAATACTACAGCTGTGAAGAGTAGGAGCAGCTAGAAAAGTCGTTGTACAAGAGGTCTCAGCATCTTCTATGTCACATACTGGCCCTGAATAGATTGGCATGAAGGATAACAATGGGAACTGGAGGAAGGACAAGCCCTGAGATTAGTGTGTCTGTGGATCCAATGGCCCGCAACACACTGCTCAAGTGGAAAAGCAACTGAGGGGCTGCCCCAGAGCCCTGCACCCTGGCCCCCAGTTGGAGGATGCATTTCATCTTCCCAACTTCCCCGTGCAACTTGATTATGTGAAGTCTGATTGACTGAGCTTTCTGTGGGTGAAGAGAGTAGAAGGAGAGGAAAAGGATGAGAGCTCAAGCGGGGATTATTCCATAACGAACTATATTCAGCCTCCCATCTTACACATATTCAGCCTGATTATCTCCTGCCATGCACCTTATTTAGTCATATATGCCCCGATTCAACAAGATATTTAAACACATGCCTAACTTTAACCACATGAATAGTTCCATCGATTTTAGTGAAACCACTCACATGCTTGAAGTTGGGCATGTCTTAAGTACCTAGGTGTATCGGGGCCTTATCCCTGTGCTTAGTGAACATAAAACACTATCATCAAGAAGAGTGAATGAATGCTGACTGGATAGCATTCCCCACTCACAGTCCCAGGCATAAATGACTGCAAAGTGGCAGAGAATCAAGGCCAAAGTCTATGCCCATGTTGGTTTCCACTTGAAAATGGATCTAGAGCAGGCGTGGACAAACTCTTTGGCCCGAGGGCCACATCGAGGTTAAAAATTGTATGGAAGGCCAGGTAGGGTAGGGAAGCCTGGCCTCGACCCCATCTGACCCCCTCCCACTTTCCATTCCCCTCAGAACCCTCAACCCATCCAACATCCCCTGCTCCTTGTCCCCTGACTGCCCCCTCTGGGATCCCCTTCCCTAACCACCCCCAGGACCCCACCCCCTATCTAACCCCGTGCTCCCTGTCCCATGACCACCCCCTTCCAAGACCCCCCCTCGCCCCAACCACCCCCTAGGACCGCCCCGCCCCATCTAAGCCCCCCTGCTCCTTGTCCCCTGACCACTCCCTTCTGAGACCCCCCCAAAGTGCTGCCCCCCAGAACCCCACCATCTAACCCCCCACACTCCCTGTCCCCTGATTGCCCTGACCCCTATCCTCACCCCTGTCCCCTGACAAACCCCCGGGACTCCCTGCCCCGATCCCCTTACCATGCCGCTCAGGCCCGCCAGTGCAAGACACGCTGCCCGGCTGGAGCTCGCAACCCTGCCCACTTACCATGCTGCTCAGAGAGGCAGGAGCTTAGACCCCACCGGAGCCAGCTCTGCCTGGCTGTAGCTGCATGCCAGAGCACTGGCGGAGCGGTGCGGTGCGCTGGGGCTATGGGGGAGAGGGGACAGCAGAGATGGAGCCGGAGCAGCCTCCCCTGCCGGGAGTTCAGGAGCTGATCATGAGGGGCCTGCGGGCTGTAGTTTGCCCACCTCTGATCTAGAGAGAGCAGCTTTCATATTTTTAAAAAATAAAAGGTAATCAAAAACAAATAGAAATGATGGGGCTCAAAATTTCCTGACAAACATCATAAGCAAGTGTTACTTCGTCAGCAGGACAGAGATAGAGGATGTAATGTTTTAAACATATAGTTCAAAGGCTCTTATATGATAAGTAGGAGATGGTGGTAATACATTCAATTTACCATCCATAAGAAACAACACTACAACTCTATATAAGGATCATGGCATAAAAACAAACAGTTGCCCAGTACATACGACTGCCATCAATGAAGGTAGAAGTTGTAGGCAAAGACACCTCCTGTGTGTTGGGGGAAGCAACTGCAACGGGTGGTTGGTTTACTCTAACTGCTGTGTGAAAAAGAGGAACAGAAAACTATGTTTAAAGCAGACCTGTGCATAGAACTCTATTCTGCTGAGATTGCTATCTGCCAGATCTAGTGGGAAGAAACAGCATCCAACCAGTGAGCAGGAATATTAATGCTTCTGCAGTGGGGAAAATAATGCAGGTTGTGCGTGAAGTCAGATAGAAACTTTACATCTAACAATCTGTTATTTCCTATGGTGAGAAACTAAAGAACAGCACTTAAAATGGTGTTTTCTTAAAGAACTATGAGCTAGACAATTGAACAGGAGATAACCGCTCAGCTTTGCTCAATATATTGTCAATATACCATCAGAAAATTAATTTCCTGCAAATTTTGAGAGTCGCAATGCAGTTTGTTGGATACACGAAGGAATCCATGCAGCTTTGGAGCCATACTGCAGGTCTCTAAAACAACACTCCCTATAACCCTAAATTTAGGATCCAGACTGTGAGTGATTAGGGAGAAAGAATGAGGTGTTCATATACCACTACTAGTCCAGATCCTTACCCCAGGCAAAGTCCCCTTTGTGCCACTCTAGCAACACAAAGTGCATTTAAAGGCAGCCCCATTGGAGTATCTAGGAATTTCCCTGATGTATGGGAATGCCCTAGTGACATAAAACTAGCCCAGGCAGCTCTAGAATACCTGGTGTACATTCTGGGGCACTGTAGGGCAGGACAGGGGAACAGATGTTAGGTCAGAGTGCACTGTGCTCCAGCAGCCCTACGTTGGGGAGAATGTTTCAAACAGCCTAAGTTAGATCAGTTTTCTGGCTGCTTTAACTTGTGGAAGGGGCCAGTTCAGCCCCCCACAGAGCTCAGTCACTCACTATTGGGGAAGGCGGATCTACAGGGAGACAGGCAGGTGAAATAATGCGACCTCAGCTCCTCCCCATAGGTGCATGGAGCTCTGGAACAGTTTGGGATTCTGCACACTGCACTTACTTCAATTTAGAAAAGATTCCCTGAAGAAATGCATGGGACTGAATACAAATGTGTGTGGGGTTAGGAGACCAGTTATTCTTCTAAACCACTAACGAAGTTTTTTTAAAAAGGTGGTGAACGAGCCCTTGTACTGAAAAATTTAGTTACTATTCTGGGAAACTGATTTACCTGCTTTGACGGTGACATTCACAAATCCTTCTCCAAATGCGTTTTCACCAGAAACGGTCACTTTGAAGGCATAGTGGCCTACTGACAGCTGAAGCATAGAAAAGGGTGTTTCCAGTTACAGGCAGGAATTTCACAGAGATCATCTGAACACTTAAAGATTTACCCACCAGACTGTAAACACGCAATTTGAAAATCCAGGGCTCCATCTATAAAGGTACGCACAAAGTGTGCTGGTCATTGCCTAGTGATGGGGATTAAGAAGGAGCCACTTAAGACACATTTACTTTGCCCTAAAAAGCAGTTCTCAACCAGGGGTCCGAGGCACCCTGGGGAGCCGCGAGCAGATTTCAAGAGGTATGCCATGCAGAGCCAGCATTACACTCTCTGGGGTCCAGGGTAGAAAGCCAAAGCCTGAGCAATTTAGTTCCACAGGGCCCTTGTGGGGTTGGGTTCAGGGCATTTGCCCTGCAGGCTACTTCCTAATGATGGCCCTGGCTTTCATATGCAGAAAATCAGTTGCGGCACAGGTGGGCCATGTTGTTTTAATAGCATGTTGGGGGCGAGGGGGTTCAGAAAGAAAACGGTTGAGAACCCCTGCCCTAAAACATCATCAGACTCTTCTGAAAAAATTTATATGCCTAGTGAAGGCTTTGACATGGGCAGAGGAAACAAGGAGGGAGCCTTGACAGTCAGTAAAACAAGAATAAACTTCTCTGTGATGCATAACATATAAATTAGGACAGGAGGATCCCATTTCACTTTAACACTATAGCTCACCAACTTTTTCTTTCTGTTCAGGAACATTAGGCCAGATCCTCAGCTGATGTAAACTGAACATGTAACAGCTCCACAGTCTTCAGCAGAGCTCTGCTGATTCACTTTAGCTGAGGATATAGCCTTTTGGATAACAGGCAGAATTGATTTATAAACCAACAATCCTAAAGCCACTCTGATAACATGCTGAGGGAAGCATAACTGAAGTTCTTGTATCAAATCAAAGATGCTTCCAGTGCAGACTGCAAAATCTCATGCAGTGATGATGACAGAGAAGTGGGGCTAAATTACATCTCGCTTACTTGAGAGAGTTTCAGGGTCCGTGTACGCTTCCGCTCCATTTCACCCTTATAGTCAGCAGGGTGACTGATCAAGCTCCACTCATAGCTGTAGGCTGTTTCTGGGAGTGAAAAATCGTAAAGTAAATATTAGCCTTGCCTTCAATATAAATAACTATACAGGCACATAGGGAAACAATGAAATGAAGTAGAATGTTTACAATGCAAAATAGTGTAGTAAAAAACAATGACTTAATAAAAACATAAGAACAACCATATGGGGTCAGACCAATAGTCCACTTAGACCAGTATTCTGTCTTCAGACCGTGGCCGATGCCAGATGCTTCAGAGAGTGAACAGAACAGGGCAATTATCAAGAGATCCATCCACTATCATCCAGCCCCAGCTTCTGGCACTCAGAGCATGGGGTTGCATCCCTTACCATCTTAGCTAATAGCCCTTGATTGATCTATTCTCCATGAACTTAGTTAATTCTTTTTTTAACTCAGTTTTACTTTTGGACTTCCCCTGGCAATGAGTTACACAGATTGCCTGTGTTGCATGAAGAAATACTTCCTTTTGTTTTAAACCTGCTGTAGATTAATTTCATTGGGTGACCCCTGGTTCTTGTGTTAGGAAAGTGTAATTTACTGTCTTCACATATTTATTTTCTCCACACCATTCATGATTTTATGTACCTCTCCCATATCCCCCTTTAGTTATCTTTTTCTAAGCTGACCAGATCCAGTTTTTATTAACTTCGCCTCACAGAAGCTGTTCCATACCCCTAATCAATTTTGCTGCCCTCTTCTGTACTTTTTCCAATTCTAATACATCTTTTTTGAGATGGGATGACCAGAACTGTACCCGGTATTCAAGATGTGAGCGTACCATGAATTTATAGTGTGGCATTATATTTTATGTCTTATTATCTATCCCTTTCCTAATGGTTCTCAACACTCGGTTAGCTTTTTTGACTCCTTCTGCACATTCAGCAAATTATTTCAGAGAACTACCCACAATGACTCCATGATGTGTTTTTTGAATGGTAACAGCTCATTTAAATCCCATCATTTTGTATGGATAGTTAGGATTATGTTTTCCGAATGTGCATTACTTTGCATTTATCAACACAGGGCAAGAAAACAGCAGATGAAATTCAGTCATCCAGTTCTGCGAGATCCCTTTCTAATTCTTCACAGTCAGCTTTGGACTTAAATATCCTCAGTAATTTGCCTCTGTGACGTTTGTGACATGAATTGTGACCGTATAGATCATTGTTGCACCCAAGGTCCTACAGTTGCACCAAATCTTATACAAAGGAAGTCAAGTAAGGTATCTATGGAAAGGTTGTAATTTGCTAGTTGTGAATATGCTGTCTGTATGTGTGTATCATTTTTTGTATTTGAAGTTATGAATATTGGCTAGGTACCTGTATCTCAATGTGTTTGAGTTTAAGTAGCTTCAGTGATGCATTTGGTCTGCTTCTTGAGAAGGGAATATTCTGAGTAAGTGCCCAATCAAGAAATACTTAACTGACAATGGACTTTGGGAGATGCCAAATCACATCTGAGCTTTCCTGGGAACATTCAAACTAACATGTAAAAAATGGCATCAGCCTGCAAAAAGCTAAATCATTCATGCACATGTGACTTGCCCAGGTGGCTATAAACTCCATCTTGTTGCTGTGATTTTGCACAGAAGAACAAAGGGGTTTCTGCCCACAAGAGAGAGTAAAGGCCCTGGGAGCCTTTCCATTTTGTCTTCAGCTGGCTCATGAGATGGCCTCTCCTCCCCAAATTGATGCCTGAAAGAAACTGGAACAAAGGTCTGTAACTACAGGCCTGTGAGTGATTGTTGGACCCAGACCGTAAGCCACAACGTTGGTCTGACAAGGACTGGGCCCAGACTAGGAAGGAGTATGGTCTATGAAAGAAGCTTACTGGGACATCTGAGGGTGAGATTTACCTGTATTCAGTTTCCCACTGTATTAGGCTTAGACTTGTGTGTTTTGTTTTGTTTTGCCTGGTAACTTATTTTGTTCTGTCTGTTATTACTTGGAACCACTTAAATCCTACTTTTTATATTTAATAAAATCACTTGTGCTTATTAACTAACCCAGAGTAAGTAATTAATACCTGGGGGAGCAAACGGCTGTGCATATCTCTCTATCAGTGTTACAAGGGGGGACAGTTTATGAGTTTACCCTGAATAAGCTTTATACAGAGTAAAATGGATTTATTTGGGTTTAGACTCCTAGAAAGACTGAATACTGGGTGCTGGGAAAGTGCCTGTTAACTCAGAAACTCCTGGGCTAAGTGAATCTTAGTTTCTGTGCACTGCAGGGGGGTGTGCTGTAGCTGGTCTGGGCTGTAGCTGACTCGAGTGTCTAACTCAGCAAGACAGGAGTGAAGGGGAATCTTCTCTGGCAGGGGGCTTTGCTCTCAGTGGTATCCCAGCACATCAAGTGACAGTCTTGAGCAAGTTTCTGTGACCTAACCTCTCACAGTGTCATCTGCAAATTCTGACACCTCACTGCCTACCCCTTTTTCCAGAACATTTATGAATATGTTGAACAGCATTGGTACAAGCTCATGTCCTTCTGGGACCCTGCTATTTACCTCTCTCCCTTGTGAAAACTTCTGAGGTTTGAGTCTGTGATTTGAATCACTGCTCCATACAGTGGAGTACATTAGTTTATGCTTAGTCAGTCTTTAAGGTGCCACAGGACTCTTTGTCACTTCTGCTCCATACAGTATGTGTCAAGCTGCTGCAACATGCTGTAACTCATTGATATGAACGGTGGTGGGGGAAGAGGGATGTAAATTAATGGACTCTGCAGGTATTTTAGCATGAGTACTTACTCTCCTCACTGTCACTGACACCAGCTCCTGAATGGTCCTGGTAAACGTTCGTGCTCAAAGAATTCATTCTTTGCACCAGGAGACGACAGCATTAGGAAAAGTTCATCTTACCGTTTACAGCCTAAATTTGTTTCTAGCAGATAGTGTAAGTGGATACATTTGTTCAGATCCTTCCTAGTGTAAATCTGTGTAGCTTCAGAGGAGGAATTGGTTAATTAATTTGCATGCTGAACATGAAAGCCACACCCACTAATCTCTAAAACCCCCTTCAAAATGCCCCTCTGCAGCTGGTGCTACAGAGAACTGTGTCTACAGATTAGAAGGGGAAGTTCTGCCCCCTGGATTCTCTCCTTGCGGTGGCTGTACATACAACCTCAAAGCCATACTGTGCTTGTGTGTCAATATTTTATGCCTCCTTGTTTGAAAAGATTGTTAAATTCACCTGTGCTGGGTGGCGGCACAACAAAGGCATTCAGTTCAACTTCATTTTTTGGTAGAGTCACCTGTAAGTTATCTCCAGCTGACACCAGGAGTTCTTTTACTGTATCAGAAGAAGATAAAAGCATTTCATTTTTAAAAAACACAATAAAAAAAGAAATTGTAATAGAGATTACATATTTATTGTACCTCATCTGGCAACTTTGTGGGGAAAGATGGGGGAGAATTACATTTTTTTGATAAATTATCAAGAATAATCATAATTACAGATTAATCTTCTCTTACCAGCCTCCATTTGAGAATGGTTCCCCCTGAAGCTGAAATCAGAATTATCTCCTTTTTGTTTTAAATCAATGTTTGTGATGTTTCCAGTACACCGCATATTTCATTTTGCTTTGAACACATAAAAATCATAATTTTTCTCTCCACACTGCTGATGTGTTTTTCCTTAATAAAAGTATGGAAATGTGGGAGACTAAAGGGTAAAAGCAGTGAATTAGAAAAGACAAGTATGAGAACAAGAGCATGGCTGCATTCAACCTCTCTGTAGTTTTTCTCAAGTTTCCCAGACACTAGTTTTCCATTTCCATCAGATACCTATAGAGGGGACATAATTTGCTGCCTAAGGGCTACATTTTGGCTAACCCTGTTCATGTGCACTACAGAAAGAAGAGAGTAAAGGAAGCCTCCTCCAGCCTCCAAACTCCCATACATGGTGCTTCCAAAAAGCCATTGCTCATGTTCCCTGAGTACAGACCAGGAACCAGTTAGCAAATTAAGAAGCAGTCTAAATCTCAAGAAAGGCCTAGCCAGGCAGACTCGGGAGCAGTCAGTTCTTGCGGACCTGCTAGCTCCCAGAGGTCAGAGCTTACTCTTTTTACAGGTAAGTGTTACTGATACATGCACTCTTCCTAGCATGCCCTGATGCACTCTCTTTTTCTGCAGGAGGCCTCAGATTGCATCTGCTCTGCCTCTATAGCTCTACACAGATTACCAAACCCAACTGTGTCTGTTGTGCTTAAAGGCACAATTCAGCCCTAAATTCAGTCATAATTGTTCTTGAGTCATCAATCAAACAGCTCTCAGTGATTCTGATAACTGGCTTCTGAACAGTTTCTAATGGCTTTGTTCTTGGAAGCATTCCAAAGACATCACAGCCAACTGAGTTAGAACTAAAAATAGATTACACCAAATAAAGTAACACAACACTTATTAACACAATAGGAGCTCACTTTTCCACCAACTGTTTACACCTTGGCATGATGCTGCAATTGACGTGATTAACATGTCATTCATAGCGTCACATTTTCAACGTCCATGAACGTAGCAGGAGAACATGGAAAATGCAGCTTGGCTAAAAGGTGACCGTGTGCTTTGCATCTTATTTCATGCTGTGCTCCGACTAGGAACAGTCTTTCACTTCTTGGCCACAAGGAGTCTTTCCTCTCTTCCTTCAAACCACTCTTCCATCTACAAGGTCCACAGATCCTTTAACCAATGGGGTTTGCATAGCACTGTACCTTCAGGCAGAGTTCAGTCAAACAGAACTATATATACCCAGGGTTTTATAATCCTTCCCCGCTACTGAGAGACCTCAGCCTGGAGCACCCTGCTACCAGAGTCTGCATTTGCTGATGCCCAAATGTCCAGTTTGTAAATTTTGAGCAGGTATGCCCAGCAGACCTCATCATCTGGAGCAGAAGATCCCTCTTCCCATCATCTGCCCACTCTGCTGCTACCACTCTGAACAAGTGGACTTGGATGCTGGTTGCTGGAGAGATTCTTATCTGGAAGGCTTCCTATGCACTATCCCAACCATCTTGAAATAGAAGATGTTGAAGCTCTCTTTTCTTTGGATGATAGAGAGCAGATCAAGCACTGAACTTGCAAAAGACCTATATGCAGTTGATTTGGAGCTGAGATCTCCCTGAGCATCCAGTGTATGCCAGGGCTTCTCTCTTGCACAATTTCTTCAGTTCTGAAAAACTGAGTTAGCTTTTGGGATATAGTCTGGGTCTTTTTGAAAACCACCTCTTCATTGTGGAATGTGCTACATTGCCCCTCAATAGGTGAAGCCCCAGGCTCCGACACTCTCTGGGTGGAGGTGATGTCCATCAGGAAGGCATCCTTGGTGGAGAGGAAATACAGGGATACCTTCCTGAGGGGTTCAAAGGGATGCAGAGTCAGTGTGTTAAGAGCTGTGGGTCCATGGCAGCACTTGATTCATCTTAAAAGTATGAAGTAAAGATGCAGCCCTGAGGAAACACCAGGGGAGGGAGGTTCAGTGCTACCTGTCCCTTGTCTTCTCCCAAGTCCATCTTCGAGTCCCCTTCAGCCCTCTCCCTCCCTTGGATGCTACTGAGGAGAGGCAGAAAGGAACAGGAAAGAACTGCCTGACCTGAGGTGGGGCTCATCCCATTGATCAGGGGCCTCCTTTGTATCTTTCTTCCCCTTTGTCCTGGTAAGGGGGGACTGAAACCTGCTTCAGTGTCTTGCGTTCCTGTGGGTTGGGTCCAGGCTGGCTGTGCCTGGCTCAAGAGAGAAATTTGGCAAATATCCTTGCCCCAATGGCTCTACTGAGATGTGCAGGGTTCTTCTGCCAGGCACTCCATGAGCAGAGTGGAGCAAACTGCACACATTCAAGCTTTCCCCTTCTTCCCATTCTCCTCCATGTTGAACTCGAGTTTTACTGTCTAACAGTTGAGCAAAACACTGACTTTTGGAAATACATCTTCACATCGACATTATCATCATCCTCTCCATAGCAAGTAGGGAGTAAATGTCTACACTGCATACTAAGCCTGGGCTCTGACACGGGTTTGAGTCCACGCCCCCTGCTGTCTACATGCAAACCAGTCTGACTCAGGTCAGCAAACAGGACTGGGTCCTAGGGCTTGCTGAAGGGGTGGGGCAGAGCCCAAGTTCTGCTGTGACTTGGGTCCAGGCCTGCCATTTTGCAGCGTGGACGCAGCTCAAGCCACATGCTCGAGGCAGAAGGTCTGAGCAGTGCAGTAGGGATGTGACAGCATGGCTGAGACACCCGGTTCCAGCAACTGTTTGCCCAAGCTTACAATGCAGTGTGGGCTTGAAAACCCTGTTTTCACATGTCTGCGTCTCCTAGGACCTGGCTCAGAGTGCACTGTAGATATACCCAGAGCGAGAAAGCTTTAGCCAATGGGGCCAGGCTTGCAGCACGCTGTAAAAGTAGTGAGACTCTAAGTTAGCCTGCTCGTCTCTGGAGGCTCATTTCACAGCCAATCCTTCTCAACTGAGAGCAGCTTCTAAGCATTTCCTAACTATCCACTGCCAAAATGAACTCTGGCTTTCAGCGGGGTGTTCATGCAACCTGTGTCATCACCTTAAAGTGCTGGTATAAAACCTGCACTGCCCCACTGAAGTTGATAATCAGAAATGACCAGAGCCACCAATATGGCGCTCAAAGTCAGCACTGTCTGGGCATCAGAGTCGGGCTATTTGCCTTAGGAGGACTCAACATTTCTCATTTTATTTTTAAAAGTTCTACCTTTTTAGAAGAAAAACGTTACCTGCTTTGGCAGCAGTGGTGGGAGACGTGACCTGCTGCATGCCAGTGGCCTGGGAAATGACAGAACTAGCTGGAAGTGGTGTGATCCCATCTTGTGTCAGATTCCAGGGGGCAGTTGTTGGGATTTGGATTCTCTCTGCTTGGGTAGATGCCGGATTGTCTGAAGAAGGCTTATGGGAAGGCGTTAAAACCTGTAAGGGGAACAGTAAGGGTAAAAATTATTATGAATAAATCACTTTTCCTCTTCAGATATACATTATTTATAATGCATAAACTGAGCCCAGCGATGTGTGTCATTGGGATATCTTGAACGTGCAGAAAAACATTACCAATGAAGGCCCACATTCTCTCATCAAATTTTTAAGAAACTGCTTTCCACCTCAAACACGAGTTGGAGGACAATAAAGCTGGAGAATAATGGAAGGATATGGCTATTAACATACATTTGTCACACTCGCTTGTGTCTAATCTTAAATCAAAATTAAGCTTTTCAGGGCAGAGGGCATGTCCGCCATAGTGGGTAACGATTCTTATTTACTGAGAAGTATCGGAACACTGTCCTTCTAGGGTTAAAAGCAGTGTTTTCTGTAATTATGCAACGTCCATTAATACTTAGCATTGATATGGTGCTTGATATATTCAAAGCACTACACAAATACTAATAAATCACCACAATACACCTAGAACGTAGGAAAGTATTAGTATCCCCATTACACTGATTTATTTTATGGACTTGAAATAATTTGGGCAAGGCCACACACTGATACAATGCTATGGCCTAGATTCAAACGCATGAATTGGGGATCCCTATACCCTTACTGTTTTACTCCTTACTGTCTGATAAATCCAGGGAAAGCATTCAGATATCTAAGTAACATTGCACTGCAATTACATTAGCTAGGAGAAAGGTTGTTTGTTTGTTTGTAAAAAGCACACTTTTTTCTGATGCTGTCATATGACATAAAAAGGACCTAACAAAGCAGAACATTATGGTGTACACTTCACTGCTTCTTCTGTGATCTTGCAGCACCCCTACCTCTTTCCAAAGGTCGTCACTGGCATGTATAGGTGGTTGACTAGTTGCTTCGCTTTCAGTGGAGTCGACTGTGAATGGAGTCACCCCAGCGAGAGATGGCAGATTCTCCTTGGTGTGTTCAATAGAGGCAGAGTTTGAATTGGACCCACTTTTAGTCATGAGATTTTCTAGTCTACTGCCTCCCCTCTGCTTTTCAGCCAGATCCTCATGGTTGTCTTCGGTATCAGCTACTGTAGAGTTGAAGCCATTTTCCCTGGTCCCCATCAGGCTCCAGTCCATGTAATCAGTGCTCTCTTTCTGCTTGTGCTTGATGCTCAGCTGAAAGGGGTCCTGTTCCAAGTCCCTGTAGTCATCAGGGTATTCAGATATCTCCTCAAGGCTGTGATCTTTACTCAGCAAAGACAGCTCCTTCAGGTTACTCACTTCCTCAGAGGGCTCACCCGGTAATCCCACAGCGTGAGCCATATTTGGCAGCACCTGTCCATACCCTACGAATGTACCTGGCCTCTGAGAAGGCCTAAGTACAAACGTAAGGTAAGACTTCACTGTTTCAATTTTCTTGGGTTCACAATTTTCTTTATGCTGGCAGTTCACAATGTAGCAGCGTCGTTCAAACATCCAGGACAAATCACAACCCAAAAGATCGCAGCAAGCCGCTATGCAGTCTGACATCGACATGGCATGGGGAACCCTCATGATTTTAGTGGTGTCTAAATTAGGAGAGATCACTGCATCTGCGTATGTGGCTCCTTCCATGCAGTGCTCACAGAAATACCCTGAAACAACATACCCTGACGTTAGGCAGAGAACTACAGTCACACAGCTGTATAAGCTGCCATCATGCCTTGGAGGCACTTTTCACACAAGGGCAACAATGTAAACCATATGAAGATTAAATATAAATCCTTTTACCGTGCACAAATTTTGCTCTTATTTTTCTTACAAGGTTTGCTAATTCTTGGAGATGTGCGTGTGCATTAAGAATGGTATTTTACATGATTTGCCAAACATCCTACAGCAAGCTAGTGGCCGAGCAGGGAACAACAGAACTTGGATAGCACAACTTACATACTGAGATGCTAATAGACCAGATGCCAACTTTTGCCAAGGCTGTAGTCGTCAGCTGAGCAGAGACAAATTCAGAGCTGGAAACCAGACCAGCTCACATGTATGTTAGTATTAGGGTGACCAGATGTCCCGATTTTATGTTTTTTTTCTTATATAGGCTCCTATTATCTCCTACCCTCTGTCCCAATTTTTCACATTTGCTGTCTGGTCACCCTAATTTGTATTGTTCAAGACCAGCGCCGGATTTACTTTTTTAGCTGCCCCAAGCAAAAAAAAAAAAAGGCCACCCAAACTGCCGAAGCAAAAAAAAAGAAAATGGCGGTGGAATTGTGCCGCCCCAAGATTGACCGGACTGCCACCCCTTAGAATGTGCTGCCTCACGCACGTGCTTCCTCCGCTGGTGCCTGGAGCTGGCCCCGTTCAAGACAGGTGTTAGACTTTTAAGACATGCTCAGTGTTTAGGTGATATAAAATGCTTGTAAGTTGCTGTATGCATTAATTTTACTTGTAATGCCTGTATCTTATGTTATAAAGGCAGTATGTCACTTTTGCTTTATAACTGTAAAAATGCCTGCTCCGAACCTGTGAACCCAGGCAGGAGGAGTGGTTCACCTGCCCATCAAGGAAGACAATCAAAACTAAGTCAGCCATTGTGAAACATCACAATACAAAGACTGGGTTAATGGCCTTCTCACACCTGGGAAAGTGCTAAGTGCAAGGAAGCTCATCCCACTAGCTTGAATTCTGGAAGAAGGAAATAAAGGGAGCGGACATGAACATTCTTCATCTCTTTGCTGTTTAGACTCTCAAAAGACTGGAATTAGGAAACAAGAGCAGGAATCCCCAGGAGCCTTGAAAGACATTCAGTGCTGACAGATTACCACAACTCCTCTTCCTAAGAGAATTCTGCACCAAAAAATTAAAAATTCTGCACATGATATTTTAGAATTCTGCATATTTTATTTGCCAATATAATCATGCCAGTTTCAATTTTGGTAATTTATTTCTCAGTACCTGTGAGCAAGTATGTCTGGAACAATACAGACGACCAAAAAAGATTCAGGAAATTTTTTTTGATGCATAGATTCCTTACTAGGCATATTAATACAGAATGTTGAGTAATAATTCATTTAAACTACAATACAGAAACAGATTTCCCTCACCCCTCTGAAGCAGTGCAAAAGCTTGGGGGAGTCAGGAGTAATGGAGGCGCTGAGGGAGAGGGAAATAATTGGTGGGCAGGAGCCTGGGAGTGAACCTGGAGTGTAGTTGGGTGGGGTAGGAAACTATGGAATGGGGAGGAAGAGTTGTGGGAGGCAGGGAGGGGAAAGGAGAAATTATTAGGAAGTCTGGGATCCTCACCCATGTAGACTCTGGCTGACCCTTAGCCTCTCCCATTCAATCAGGCAAATCTTCCCCATCTCCAATTCTCCCTGCATTCCTCTTCCCTTGTTCCCATGAACCCTAACTCATCTGCCTCACCTTCCTCATGTGTCCCTGCACCCTTCCTCATCCCCATGTGTCCCTGCATCCACAATCAACCACCCTTTCTCCCCGCATCCCCATGTGTCCCTGCCTGCCCACTCAGCCACCCCTCCTTCCCCTAGGTAGCAAAATAGACTGAAGTGCCCAAGAGAACTGTCTGTGACTGCATTGTAAGACTGTTATAGTGCTTCAGGAGTTCACATTTATTACTTGGTTTGTGAAATCTAATTATATACATACAACTAGTTTGGGGTGTCTGCCCTGCTTTTCGACAGTCTGCCCTGAGGTTGACAGTCATGGTCCTGCACCACTCCAGACAGCAGGACACATACATTTTTTAAAATTTAAAATCAAATTCAAAAAGTAACACATACAGTTTCATTCTGGTAAGAAAGAAGAAAAGCGCCACATGACAGATGTTAGTCACATCACTTAATGAACCACAGGAAGGTGCTCACATACCATGTTGACGGGCATGTACAAGAACCTGGCTGGAATCTAATCTGACTCCTAGCCCCCTGCTTTAATCACTCCTGTTGCTTCTCAGGAGCTTGCTCCTTCCAACATCACATTTCTTTACTACTGGATCTTGCAGTGACATCATGATCTGCAAGTGTGACATAAGTTATTTCCATAACAAGAGAATATTAGGTCATGAATGCAGGATTATGACATCGCTGTAGGATTAAGTAGAAGGGGGGGAAATCTTTCAATTGAGCACAAATACAGACAATACTTAGCTCAATCAATTACTTTTTGTAAAAGGAATTGTGTTTCAAGTTTGCTCCAGTGGGGAAAAAAAAATTCCTCTTCAGATTTGATTTGCGTAAATAGTCTCCTCAAAAATGCAGTCATATTTAGAAACTTTGCTATGTAAAAATGGCACATTCTTATTAACATGGTTTTGAGTCACACTTCCTGACTTAATTGATGAAACCAAGATGTTACAGTTAGTGCTGCAGAACTAACACAATTTTGGAAGAGTGAGCTGGATTCTAGTCTGCCTCATGCATCTTTGACAGAAGTGTCAGCTGAGTTCTGATGACAGAATCTTTATCACTGGTGATGGTAAAAGAGGTGGAAAGAAAATAGCTTGAATGTCAGATCCATGGTTAAGGATAAAATCCTACCTTCTATCATACTAGTGGGGGGAAAGGGAGTAGGAAGAGAGGCCAGCATATAAATCTGGCACTTCCTAGAGTGCTAAGCAAGGGGGCTGAGAACTACCATGCCTGACAGTGCTTCATAGCTCCAAAGAGACATGGTCAGCTTGCCTATGCTCAGGCCCTCATGAAAACATGGTGAAATTGGAAGAAACACACTGGAAAATTGCCCACAATTCTTTCTACACCTAATTTGGATAACCTTATTTATGATAAACAGCACCTTATCCCAGGAGCAGCCCCATTGACTTCTCGGGACTCCTTGTGGAGTGAGGTGCTGCTTAATGGGAGTAAGGGGATCCCAAAATGGACCTGAACAAGCAAAGTGCACTGCAAAGTATGATATCCCCAGTCAGCACTGGCCCTTGGGCAGGCAGACCCTTTGCTTGACTGCTACTCTCCTCCATCTCCCCACAGCATGACAGAGAGATGGCAAGGCAAGATTTTTCCCTGCATTTGCAGTTCTGGCACTTTGAGAGAGAAAAAATCTTTTGCCTTGCAAATGGACAACATTTAATAAGATACTAAAAGAGCATATTTACAGCAGCACGTTTCTGACTACAGCTACAGTTTAATATAGTGCTGGGGTTTTGTATGTGCCTGTATTTGACACTTCCCGCAAGACGTCTACTCAAGGGAACGTGAACTTAAAGTAACAGTTCCTGTACAACATAACTACAACGTGTGCGATTCTTCAGCTTATCAGTACCCCAGGAGACACTCTTCTTTTCATTCTTCTCTCCCACCCCAAGCAGACTATAATTAGTTCCTCCACATTCCCATTCACCTCTGAGACTATCAGGGATGATGTTGCAGAGGTCCATGAAAACACTTACCATGAATCATTACTTTAAATGTGCTACCCAGCTTCTGACAGGGCAGCCGTGGGTGCTCATGGTTAAAGGAGAGGCCTGGAAGGCAGGAGACCAGTTTAACTGCTGAGTGATTTAGACATATTTGTCCACTTCGATAAAAGCATAATAAACGGGAACTTGAAAGAACAACAAAACCTCTTGCAGGGTAACACAAAAGCCTGCCTCAGGTTCGTGTACAATAAGAAGTAAACAACCTTTCATTAAAAACAGGTATAAAGACCAGACTTTCAAAAACTACTTGTTACTTGGATGCTCAGCACTTTCTATGAATCAGGTGCCTTTAAGGTTTCTCAACTTGGGCACCCAAATATTCAGGCACCCAAAAGAGCAACAATAATGACATCCAGCTCTTATATAGCATTGGTCATCAGCATTTTACCCAAGAAGTCAGCATCACTTCACGGGGGGAGGAAACTGAGGCACAGAAAGGTGAGGTGATGTACCCAATGCCACACAGCAGATCAGTGGCAGAGCTGAAAACAGAATCCAAGTGTCCTAAATTCCAGGCTATTGATCTAGGCACTAGGCCCTACTGCCTCTCCTATCAGTAGTCACTTTTGAAAACTGTGGACTATATTTTTTTATAAGAGAACTTCATGCTGATGCAACATGGTGGATCAACATTCCGACAGACTGAAGTCCTCCATTTACCCACAGCATAGGTACAGCATGGATCCGTTTTACCTGTCAAACTATAGTTCAATTTCCATGCCCTAGCCAGCCCTGTGCCTCTCAGAGTGCAGTAAGTGTTTGAGATCAGTGATTCTCAACCTTTTCTATATTGTGTCTCCAGGTCACAAAAGCAGGAGTTTCAGGACCCCTTCCCGTCCATTCATTCAGAAAGGAAGAGTAGCAACGACTTTCCTGGACCTGTTCACAGCCCCCAGGTGTGAACATCTATGTGTTAGATCTTTTACAATTTCCCCTGCATAAGCAGGCATTCACCCTGTTATGTCTAAGCGTTACAGCACAGGTCGGTAGCTTGTTTTTCAGACGGGCTGAGTATCCAAAGCTCTTGTGGATGTCAAATCTGGCCAATAACCAAAAAAAAAAAAAACCCCTCACAACAGTGTCAAATCTGACCAACTGAAAATCAGCTCAAGAAGTTCAGTGGTGCCCAGCATCGAGCAACATGCGTCACTGAGGAAGCTCTATACTTAAAAAGATGCAACAGTTCAGCTGTGCCACTGTAGCACTACAGTGAAGACACTTCTTCTCCCGTCAGCAGAGTTAGCCCACCTCCATCAGAAATGGTAGCTATATCAGACGGGAGAAGCCTTCTGGTTGACATAGCATTGTCTATGCCTGGGGTTAGGTCACTATAACTGTGTTGCTCATGGGTGTGAATTTTTTACACTCCTGAGCGACACAGATATATACCCATGGAAGTTTATGGCCTGAGTGTCTTGGAAAGTCAGCTGCTGCACTTCCCAATGGATACTTCCATATGGATGCACGGTATCCGATTTTTCAAGAGATGCAGCGATAGGCATCACTCCTGACAAGGAAAAACTGAGCCCACTGGGCCTATGCCAAAGCCCCCAAGAAGTCAAAGGAAGCTTTGCCACCAACTTCAGTGGGAGCAGCAACGGGTCCATTGTAGAGTCTGAAGCAGTAACTGGGCACAACTGGGTGATACAAGGATGAAATTTCAACCTCAACACTACCTTTCTTGGTTGGTTGGTTTCAGCTGAGATATGAAAGTCCAGCTTTCAAAGAGGACTCAGTTGGATCACCAGTTTTCCCATCTGTACTTCACAGTGATCTCAAGTGAGAGAATTTTGATGTCTATCTGATTTGTGAGAAACTTGCTGAAAAAATTAGGTACTTAAATGGTCACGTTTTAACACCTGTACCTGCAAAACTATGACCCCAATTGACTGCAGGCACAAATTTAAAGCAGTTTTTAAAAACGACTGTGCCTATAGTCAGTTGTGGTCGGAAAGTAACATGCCATTCCACTCTGGAAAGTGACTGTGCTAAAATAGCATCATGCAGTTCCATGTTTATAGCTCCTGAATGACTACAGTTCTGACTACAATGACTACATCTTTTTAACTACAGTTAAGAAGATGGTTTTCCTAGTTGCCAGTGCTGCAAAGTCATGCTGTGAACTTTCTGGTTCATGCAGCATCACCAGCAGTAAGGTTCTGTGGGCCAAATACACCTATATCCGTGCTGCCCAGAGGTGAAAGAAAGCCACTACGTCCCGGTAAGCCATAAGGGCAAGAGCCGCTGTGCCGTACCCTTCCGGCTTCCCCAGGCATTTAAAAGGGCCCTGCAGCTGGTAGCTCCAGGGGTGATTTAAAGGGCCCATGGCTCCCAGCCACCATTACCACAGCCAGAGCCCCAGTCCTTTAAATCTTGATTTAAAGGGTCTAAGGATTTAAAGGTCCCGCTTCTTCCAGCTGAGGCCACTACCCCTGCTCAGGACTCCAGCGAACTGGTAAGTCCTTTAACTTACTTTCAGCCCTGATGCTACCTTATACCTGCAGCAGGCTTGCATAGGCGTAACTGAGGGCATAATTTGGAGATATTGGAGTTGCACAAGTGGCCCTGTCACAGATGTAATAATTCTGTTGATAATGCGGAAACTAGTAAAGAATAATCTCACACTCCCAGAGCTGTTTTGGGCTAGCTTTAGGAAAAAGACAATCCCTCTCCCTCTTCACCCACTCTCCTCCGGAAAAGTCAGCAGACATAGCTCTATACATGCAGGGAATGGATCTGCTGAGTATGAAGGCACCATTTTTACAGTCACTCAGCTCTTCATCCTTCCAGGATAGATAAACTGAATTCCATGTAGTTTATTACATGAGCATCTTTTGAAACAGACCTTAACTGAGGTCACATGGGCACAATCGACGTGAACACACAAGATCCAGTGTTAGTTTTCATAAGGGTAGGGTAAAGTGGGGACTGCCCTAGTAGCCTAGGTCAAAATCTCCTTTCCCTACACCACTGTGCTGTGGGCTGGCTGGCTTCCACATCCAGAGGTGGGCTGCATTTCAGTGGTGTTATGCCTACGTTTATTTTGGTCAGAGCTCTGGAAGCCTTTGAGAGAAAAGATGCAATAGAAGTGCAAAATACTGTATTTTATTATCCTTCTCCAGCATCATAAAGGGCTGAGACACTTCTGATGAAATTCTGGAAGAAAAAAAAATAGCTGTCTCCCAAGAAGAGAACTTTAATTCCATCTTTCAAGCCAGAGCCAAATTTTCACAGATGAGTTATAAGCCTCTGAAGAATAGGATTTGTAACATAAATGCTGACAAAGGCTCAACTCTAGCAGCCTTAGCAGGGACCTATAAAAAAAAATCACTATCCTCAAAACCAGAGAAGCCAGATTAGCCAGAAGGTTATCAAAATCTAATATGACACTGCATCAGTTTCTGAGGGGACAGTGTACACCTCTGTACATAAGGAATAGGATTTCATTCTCTCCCCGCAGACTGCTTCCACGTTATTTAGAACCTCCCCGTCCCTGAAATCGTGTAAGCTTTTACACAGAAATACTTCAGGGAAAGCAGAAGGCCTGTTTCTTGTTTCAGAGACCATTCTAATTGCAGATTAAACACTGGGGGAGGAGTAGAGCAAATAGAGAAAAATGCTAAATTACATAAAAGCAAATCCTTGACACGGGGACAAAACCAAGAGTATTGCAATTAGATTTACAAACAATGGGCTGCAAAGCTTTTACAGCAATTAGAGCTGCAGTCTGCGGGGATGTTTGTTTACAGTTCTGTTATAGGGCCCCAGATCAGGGGCTGAGCCTCTCTAATTGGTTCACTCATCCTGATGGTTCACTTGACGGTTCCTCCTCATTTCACAGGTTGCCAGGATGCTTGTTTGTTGCTGATAAATCAAGAGGTACTGGAGGGTGGAGTAGATGGATTTGATTTTTCCCCAGTACTCTTGAGCACTTGGTGGGATCCAGGGTGACCAGACAGCAAGTGTGAAAAATTTGGACATGGTGTGGGGGCATAATAGGAGTATATATAAGACAAATACCCCAAAACTGGGACCGTCCCTGTAAAATCGGGACATCTGGTCACCTAGTGGGATCTTTCGCTGCAGCTGTGCTTATGCTCTGGGACGGAAGAGGCTACTTACCCACCTCATCCGCAGTATCCCTACGTAATATTGGGCAGGATTTTGAGAGACATGGGTCCAGTTCTCTTCTCTGCTACTGATTTTTTGTATGGCCCTGGGTAAATCACTCACTCTCTCTTTGCTTGGGTTTCTCAACTGTAAAACTGGGGATAAGGGTACTTCTCTAACTCATAGACTGTTGTGAAAGTAACTACATTACAGATTGTGAGATGCTCAGATAACAGGGGCCACATAAATACCTTAAATAGATTTAATCGTCTTTTGTTTTTAATTGTCAGTAATTCATTCAATTTGAAATGTACTTAAAATATGTCCGTATGGTAGGTGCTACGGGGACAAAGATAGTCCCTCCCTGAAATCCTGTAGCCTAAAAAGACCAGCGCCACAGAGACAGGACTCACCATGAAATCCAGAGGAGGAAATAGCTTCACATGCAATTCTGTTCTGAAAAGTGACTCTGAAACGGCATTGTGGTGTTCCGCTATTATTATCTCTTGATAAATTTAATATGAAACAACTAAAAAGTTGGTCTTTCCAAGTCCTGCACGTACAATCTAGTCCCTGAAAGTCAAGCTGGGTTCTTTCCTCTCCAGGCATCATCAAACTCTTAATTGTTGCTTTCAGGTCAAATTATACTGTTTGTTGTGCTGGACAAGCCCACTATTTTAAAATTATGCCCTCAGTGACCCTTGCGAAATCTCACTGCAAGCAGGCGCCCTGCACAGCTGTACTTGACTGGAACTCAATAAACAATTCTGTTGATGCTCTCAAGAAGGAATAGACTCTAGTCCCCTCTCAATAAGCTATGTGGACTCCACAATGCTAACAGCTATAAAAATATACTTTACTCACTAGAGTCGGCAGCTCTATTTACAACATAACTGATCAGAACAGACTGACACATTTTGTTTACAGTGTTGCTAACTCTCAGGATTTTATTGCGACTCGCAGCATATTTGGAGTTTTTCTTAAAGCCCCAGGTCCTGGAATCATGTGTTTCATGAAAATCTTGGCTTTCATTTAAAAAAAAAAAAAAAGAGTTTCTAGTCCCTGAGGTTGTGAAGAAAAGTTTTTAATGCCCTAAAGCGTCAAAAATCAGAAAGCAAATAAAAAGAAACCTGATTTTTAGGCTAACTGCGATATTTTGGGGTTTGACTCATGATTTTTGAGCACATAAGGCTGGCAATAGTGTGCTGAGAACTCACAGCTTATAGGAATCTCAGGAGAAGTGTGTTATTAAATAGAGAAATGGGAATGGTGCCTTTGTAAATGGCACTGGGAAGTTACTTCATGTATGCAGGACTGCATTGCCCGGAGCAAGGAGACGGGAGTTCTACAACACCTGTAATTGTGACTACACACTAAACTATCTTTGTGATTTTGTTATAAAGGCTAATCTCAGAACAAAGCACCACAGCGTGAAAATGCAATAGCTGAATATTGCGAGTCAGGCACGATGGCACCTCTGAGCTTTATTACACCAGTAGAAATGAATTGAAATAAAATGATTTTGCAAGATCACTGTGATGCCAAGTTGGAGAATGTCTCTGCAAGAGTGCCAATTTAATCCAATATACAGTCAACCAAACAGTTGTGTCTATGATGGTAACCAATGCATGCTGTCTTTATCAATGAGAGAGCTGTACATCCCCCACTTTCGTTCAGCTGGTATGGCATTTTGTAGTTACTCAAGATATAATAAATATAAAATCAGTTTTGGAATGCATTAGCACAACCACTCCTGATAGTTAGAATGACCAGAATAATTTAGACCTCATTCAACACAAAATGATTTTGTCAATTAATGGATATCAGTGGCAACAGACTACAATATAAGAGACTCATACATACATTAAAGGCCTTGTCTGCATTATACAGTTTTGATGAAAGCTGATATTTGTTACCACCACCACCACAGTGGAGGTGCACACACTGAAATGCTCCTCCCACCAGTGTAATTCCCCTTTATTACTGACATAATAAAACTATCTCAAGAAGAGGCGTAAGGCTTAGGTTGGTTTAGTTCGGGCGAAGCAATGTCTGTAGACGCTGTGTTCCTTACATTGGTGGTTGGTCATCATTCTTGTCAATTTCATGGCTCCCGGCAAGAAAGCTGGCTCCTGGCTCCCCAGCCAGGCCTCCGCTCCCAGCTTGGGCTCCCCGCTGGGAGCCCTGCTGCCCACCAGGATCCTGGTTCCCCACTGGGAGCATGGCAGCCAACCAGACTCCAAGTGCAGATCATCCCTCTGGAGGCGAGATCAAAGCTCGGAGGGGAGTGGGGAGAGGAGAACTCCGGAGAGAGGCAGCTGGGCTCCCAGTGGGGAGCTGCACAGAGCCGAGAGCCCCGGCTCACAGTCCTCCCCCACAGCCCCTCTTCAGTCGGTGGAAGTGCTCCTGGCAAGGATGCACACCACCGATGGAAGGAGGGTACTGTGAATATCAGCACCACAGTAATTACTGCCGTGGCTGTAACTCATAGAATCATAGAAGATTAGGCTTGGAAGAGGAGACTTCAGGAGGTCATCTAGTCCAACCACCTGCTCAAAGGAGGGTCAATCCCAGCTAACCCATCCCAGCCAGGTCTTTGTCAAGCCTGACCTTAAAAATCTCTAAGGATGGAGACTCATTCCACCATCTCCCTAGGTAACCCATTCCAGTGCTTCACCATCCTCCTAGTGAAAGAGTGTTTCCTAATGTCCATCCTAAACCTCCCCCTCTGCAACTTGAGACCGTTATTCCTTGCTCTGTCATCTGCCACCTGATAACAGCCAAGCTCCATCATCTTTGGAAACCGTCCCGCCCCTTCAGGTAGTTGAAGGCTGTTATCAAATTCCCCCTCGCTCTTCTCTTCTGCAGACTAAACAAGCCCAGTTTCCTTAGCCTCTCCTCAGAAATCATGTGCCCAGCCCCCTGATCATTTTCATTGCCCTCCGTTGACTCTCTCCAGTTTCTCCACATCTTTTCTGTACTGGGTGTCCCAAAACTGAACCCAATACTTCAGATGTGGCCTCACCGAATGGTGAGGAATAATCACTTCCCTCAATCTGCTGGCACTGCTCCTACTAATGCAGCCCAGTATGCCATTAGCCTTCTTGGCAACAAGGGCACACACAGGTCAATTTAAAATTGTAGTGTAGACAAAGCCTTAGTGAGATACAAGGAAAAATTATAAGCTGCAACCAGAGTTTCATGAAGTCAGCTGATTCAAGCATGGGAGGAGCTGAGTGTCAAAGGCATGATACATAGCAGTGACAGTAAGACACCGATCTTCATTGCCACACCCGGCTCAAAGCTCATCACGAGTCAGTGTTACATATAGTCACAGAGCAAGGGTCAGTACCGACTGATCTCAGTGTCTGCTGTTATATATCCTCTTTACAAAAACCAAAAATGCTCTCAACAAAAAATAGCCACCCCAAACTAATTCAGCCAACTAACAAAAAACAAACACAAATAGAACCATCCAGAGTACAGGTCAAAAGTATCTCATCTCAAAGCCTTTGACAAAGGAGAGGACTGTTCTGCCTTTTTTTTACACCTTCCAATAACTACCATTCTCTCTCAAACACACTCCATCACACCCTTATCTTGCAAAGTCAAGCCAGCTAGTGAAAGAGTCAGCTCAAATAGCAAACAACTTGATTTAAAAAAAATAGCCCTGGAAGACTTAACGCAGCGGTTCTCAGACTGGGGGTCACGGGCCAATTCCCGGGGAGTCGCGAGCTCCCTGTGCCACTCAAGTGCCGCTGAATAGAACTCTTCCGCTTTTGGCAGCATTTCAGCGGACATGCTGCACGCTTCAAAGTGTCCTCCGAAAAGCCTCCAAAGTGAATGTTTCCGGTTTCAGAGGCTATTCGGCGGACACTGCGAGGCACACAGCATGTCCACCAAAATGTCACCGGAAGCATTCTATTTGGCGGCGTTTCGGCGGACATACATGGGTCGCGGCGGCCGGCAGGGAAGACACAAGGGGCCGCCGCATAGAAAAGTTTGAGAACCTCTGACTTAACACATCCATGCTTAGGACTGTTAGGAAAACGCAACACACTTCATAATTCTTTAGAATGATCATTAGTTCAGAGAACCAGAGACAAAAAAGCTAAAATCTTTAGCACAAACATCTAACAAGCTTCTTGAGCCACAGACAATTCACCTTGAAGGAATTACAAAAAGCTATGCCACGGTCACGCACTGGAGCGAACATACATTGATTTGTTAAAATGAGCATCTCCTGGAAGACACTGTACACCCTCCAATGCAATTGGGGTGTATGGCACCTTACAGAACCACATCCTTACTGAACAATTTTGATAGGGCACTGAAAGGGATAGTGCCTCTGAATTTTCTGCCAAAGCAAACGGAAGTGTTCAGGGCAGGGAAGGGACACAATCAAGATCCATTAACTCAGGGTGGACAAACTTGTTGGCCTGAGGGCCACATTGGGGTTCAAAATCGTGCGGAGGGCCAGGTAGGGAAGGCAGTGCCTCTCCAAACAGCCTGACCCCGCCCCTTATCCAACCCCCACCCACTTCCCGCCCCCTGACTGCCTCCCTCAGAACCACCAACCCATCCAACCCCCCTCTCCGCTCCTTATCCCCTGATTGCCCACTCCGGAGACCTCGCCACTCTAACTGCCGCCCCAGAACCCCACTCCTTACCTAAGCCCCCCTGTTCTTTGTTCCTTGACTGCCTCCTCCCAAGATCCCCCTACCCTAACCACCACCACCCGGACCCCATCCCCCATCTAAGCCCCGTTGCTTTGTTCCCTGACTGCCCCCTCCCAAGATCCCCCCACCTAACCACCACCGCCCAGAACCTTCCCCACCCTAACTACCACCCCTTACCTTTCTCAGCTGGGCACCCCTCAACCCAGCCCCCAGCCAGGGAGGATGGGGTCCCGCAACTTTCCACGCTCGGCTGGGCCCTGGCCCAGGAGCGTGGGGCCCCGGGGCTCCCGGTGCTCAACCCGGCTCCCGGCCAGGGAGTGTGGGGTGGGGTGGGCCCGGCCAGGGAGCGCGGGGACAGGCGGCACGCTGGCCCGTCCCGAGCTTGCGGGCCGGATGAAAATGGCTGGTGGGCCACATGTGGCCCGTGGGCCATAGTTTGCCCTCCCCTGCATTAGCCCTTAATTTACTGTTCAGAGCTATTGCCTCAGGGACAGAGAGAAGTTTGTAATATATACCTTATGATGGTGCTTCTCAAACTTTTTTTTCGTGGACCACTCTAAAATTGCTGAGGGTCTCTGTGGACCACTTAATGATCTTTCCAAATGTTGTTTGTAACTAACTATTGTAATGTGCTTCCGATAAAAGCACTATATAAAAAAAATCTTAATAATAAACAACATTGTTTGTTCTACAAATGAAAGCACACAACTCATATTTTAATATCAGTAATCTTACCTTTCTAATGTGATGGATGTGCCCTCTCTTCCCTGCCATGGCAGCCTTTGAGATGAAAACGGGAGGGAGAGTCTCTTCCTCTCTCCCCCACTATGGCGGCCCCTGATCTGGGGCTGGGAAGGAGGTGGGTCTCTCCCTCACCACAGCAGCCACAGAGCTGAGGCTGGGGTGGAGTGCCATCTCTTTCCGGCAGATGCAGCCACAGCCCTGGAGCTGGGGAAAGTCGCCTCTTTCTCTGGCCACCACAGCCCTACACGTCCCAAATTCTCCCCACCCACTCTTCTTACCCCACTGCCTCCAACCATCTACTCCCTAGTCCCCAAAGCTACCACCTCACCTTACATGTACATCTTCTCCAGGGTCCAGATACAAGCCTGTGTATCTCCACTAATTAGGTGGGTGGCCCTTCATTCTCTCGTGTGCAGCTGCCCAGGTGCACACCTTAGAGGGAACTATCTGCAGACCACCTGAATGCAGCTTGCTGCCCACTGGTGGTCCACAGACCACACTAAGAACCTCTGCCCTATGACGTGAGAGATGAGTAACAGGTATGCTTTGGAAAAATAATTGAGATGTGGTAACAAGATAATTAATGAACAAGTCTTTTCAGATGTCATTAAGGACTTTTTAGCCTAGTAATAACTAACTAGAACCATTATAATTCACTCCTATAATTTGGTAACACTCTTAATGAGACAAATTCATTATTCCTTACACACAAAGAGCTCCCACTAAAATTTTCTTCACCAAAGAATACCAGTGTGGGCCACATATCAGGACCTCAAATATTGCTTAAATAGGATTGGCTACATAAGTAGACACATTCATCCACTGTTTACTATACAAAAACAGGCACATCTTTCCCTCAATGGAGATACAGTATGACAGTGTCACAGTGTTCTAGAGGATGGTTCTAGACTCACCACCAAAATATCCTGGAATTAATGCCATCTCATTCCCAAATTCAGCAGTTTTATTACAGCTAGGCATACTAGCAAGAAACTCCCTTATTAAGCAGCTAATCCTGCTTGTATCTCGAAAGACTTGCTGGAGTCCAAATAATTCCTCTATTAATTTATTGAATACCAATCACGTAAATTCTGCCAGTATCTCCACAGCCACAATTCCAAAAACTGTTAGTCCTCTGGCAAAATAAAGATCTTATATGTGCATTTAACCTTTGTTCTGTAGCATCTGTGCAAACACTGCCAACATCTGAAATAAAATGATCGACAATAGTGAGGTAGTATTGAGAATCTATACGACTTTTCATTTGTTTGTTTATAGCTTAAAAAAAAAAAAGTCACCAGTGTTGGATGACAGAGGGGGGAGAATTGGTAGCATTTCCCTAAACTGTGTCTTTGTGAAAAGAAATTCTACTTACCTGAAAAAAATACATTTTTATTTTCCATGCACTAGTGGCTTGATCTGGTCTCACCTCTCAGGACTGGAAACGCTGATCCTTCAAAACACTGTGTCTTTCATAGGCACCTGTGAGGACCTGCGCCACCTAAACAACAGGTGCAGTTGGTGCTTTTTCTCTACCATGGTGCTGCAGGTGCATATGGGCCTGCCCCTATCTAGATATGCCTTTTTGTAGTGTTCCATTCCCTTTGCATGCCCCAGCACCTGAACCTAATCATGGCTGATCCAGAATAGATAGGGAAGAGTGTTTTGCAACCTTTCCTCCATCCTCACCTGCACCCTAGCTGTAGTGACCAGAAATTAGTTTTGAACAGCTTCTGTATAAAGTCCTCTTTCTGCTAGCAGAGAGAGTTATGTCACAAGAACTCTTCTCAGTGAGGAACAGCAACAGTCTCCTTTCCTCAGTCTATTCCTGTTACAAAAATCAGTAACGTTTGCTTCATTCGCTGTGCACGATTCAGACATTAACACAAGAAGTAAACTCCTACCTGTTATTGCCCACAGCAACAAGAACAGTGTGCTGAGCCCAAATGCCATTCTACACCGGACAGGCGGTGACAACCAGGCTTCTGGCCAGCCGTTTGGAGAGGATATATGACCTTAATGTAGGTTTCCTCTAATACTGTTTAGTACCTAGCAGGAGCCTTGGAGGGCTGTAATAGACAGCAGAGGAAGAAATAGGTCAGATGTTAGCATTTTAGACTGTCACAGCACAAGCAGAGGGTATAAATGTAGGCTTCACAATTACTTCCTCAGCTTCTGTGTGATGGATGAAATAGGAGATTGGGCAAAATGAAGATAAAGAACCAATTACTTACCTGTAACTGTTGTGCTTTGAAAACATGGAAATAGCCTACACACTTGGGTTCCTGTACCTAAAAAACATCAGAAACCCCTCTATGCACGTATTGAACAAAGGGAGTTTATTTCTGCCTAAGTGGAAAGCAAAATCCAACCTTCACTGTGGAGCCATAAAAAACACCTTCAGTATTAAAATTCCAGGCTTCAAAGAGAAGTCTGTTAATTTATGGGACTTCTTGTGTAAATAAGGCAAACAAAGTCCTCTTTGGGATTTTCAGGAAGAAGACCTTTCTTCTCAGGATCGTCATAGTTCCTCCAGGAAACCTGAGCAACTAACATATGGGTTTAATGGGGAAGAACTAATTCCAACATCCCATTTGAGAAGGAAAAACAAGTTTTATTTACCCAGCTATTAGCTACAATCTACTATGCATACAAAGGATACGGAGGCATACCCCATTAGGGAAGGGAGCTGAACGTTTTGCTTGGGTACTATAGCCCTTTCAGAACAGAGAATCATAGCTAGTTTCCTTTGATAGTCAGTGAATGTTACTGGAGTTTGTTACCTTTACAAGTCATTCACTGAGCTGGTTACTGTTACTGATATGCCCCTTACAACTTGGTCTTTTGTACGGCAAGTGACTGGCCTGCTACAAAACAAAGAGAAATACAGAAAGAAGAGAGCTGTTTTGACATGGTTCTTTTACACAGGCTGATCTAAACAGGGCAGATATTGAAACAGCTCCAGATTCCAGCTGGACTTCATCTGCTCCACATAAAATCCAAGTGGCGATGCAGCACCAATTCATTAGGAAAGGAAGAATCTCCAGGGTCCCAACAAACAATCTGCAGTTTTGGAGAAGGGGAAGGTTAAAGTACAAAAACATTTTACTGAGAATCTCAAGTCTCACATGTGAAAAGCAGTGAACTTGGCAAGCTGCCTGCAAAACTGTGGAAGGTTATTTCCTTTTCAGAAGCCCAACACTCATTTTAAAATATAGTTTGACATTTGCAAGCCTAATTCTACCAAACAAGCAATAAAATTCCTTTCTGAGAGACACACTATTACAGAGAATCCATGGCACTGAGTATCGAAACGGTTATCCTGATTTATTCGAATGATACAAAACCAAGGAAAGAACAATCTGTCACAAAACAACAACTACTTTCTGCTTAAGAGAGTTTTGATATTTGCAATTACAGCTCCCCCTCCAAAACAGGATGAAAATGTATTAATCAACAACTTCTTCCCATTCTGACCACCCTTTGTTAAGCACCAACTATTTTAAAAAAAATCTTTATTTTAATCTAGCACTGCAAAGTTTGTGCAAAGGTGTGGTGTTTGAGTTTTTGTAATTATTCAAATAGACTAAATTCAACCCAGGTGTAGCTCCACATAGGGCAGTGAAGTTATATTAGGAATTAATCTGGTCCAGCATGCTTAACTGAGAAGGAAAATAATGATACCTACTTTGTTCTTAAGCAGCATTCTTTTCCAAAGGCTCCCCAAACACTTACAAGCATTAGTTAATTCTCATAAGACACGTGTAAGCTAAGCAAATATTATTAAATCCATTTTACATTTTAGGAGCTAGTAATAGTGACTCCTATTAATAAAGTTGCCAACCATTTCCCATTTATAACCCCAAAGTTCAACTACTTATAACTTTGTCAAACTTTAGCTACTGGTACTGAAACTCTTCATGTTTTGTCTCTGTTTCGGGTTTAACTACTTTGGGATGTTTCAGCTGTTTTTGAGAACAACATTAGGGAAAAACAGGAAGTTTTGCCAACCTTAACAGTTTTTCCAACTTAAAAAAATACTAGCACCTCGAGGTTTGAAACAGAAACTTGAAGTTTGCCAGAGAGACAAGTTCCTAGAGTCAGAGAGATATCTTTTTCTGTGCCTATAAAAATCCATCCAGAACGGGACAAGTCATAAGCCACAGAAAACTGCCATTTGTGCATGTGCAGTAGTACTTATTTCAAGCTTGATACTAAAATCTAACATCTGGGCATGCTTTCCACCCCTCACTGATTTCCCGAAGCAGTCCCACAAATCAGATGTCAAGATGTCAAAATACAGGGTCAAGTTTTACTTCTTCTGACTGGCGTTAATAATAAGGATGAAGTATACAGAGTAATTAAGCAAGGCCTTATACCCTGGCCCCCAAAGGGAGGTAAGTATCAGTCCCTTCATTTTACATAAGCAGTAAGTAAGGGTTCCACAAGGTCATATCAGGAAGAACTGGGAATAGAATTCCAGTCTCTAATACAGAAGACGCAAGGCTTAGCCACTTAGCTACACTGCCTCTCACAAACAATATACCAATTCTAAGATGGCTTCAAAATGGAGCTCATCCTGTATACATAAGCCATTGCTTCAGTGCACTATATTCCCCCTCTAGTGGCTGGTTCACAGAGGTTAACAGCTTGATGCTGATGCCAACTAATATAGATACTGCTTTAGCAAAAATTATTAATATCTTTGCACTGTTGAATCTCTTGGGTTCAAACCCTACTCATGATGCTTGTGGAACACGGGGTTGTTTATACAATAGAATTTGTATTTTTCTAGAAAATTAAGTTTTTATAAACCTACATGATAAATACGAAAGTAAGGGTTCAAATATAAGCATTAAAAAGCAACAAGCTTAATTTCACCCAATTTGCATATACATTATGATACAGACTTTTTACCCTACAGGATGCCTGCCTCACTCAGTGTTCTTTTCTGATGACCAGTAACAGTTTTTATTTACTTTTTATGTAACAAATTGCCAAAGCCTGCTCCCACTGAAGTCAATTGCAAAACTACCTTTGATGTCTATGGGAGCAATATCTGATCCAAAATGTGTATAATGCTAATACTAAGAGCGCAGCCTTTCCTCCCTTAAAAAAAAATAGAAAACCTGTTTAAAAATAATAATGACTTTAAATGTCTAAATAACTGGGTCCATGAACTCTCTCCAGAGGGAGCCATGGGGAAGGATTCCGAGGTTAAGCAAGTTCTGCAGACGTGCCACTAAAATGTAACTATTTTTTTTCATAGGAATGCCCTGTACCCTCACCCCTCTGATTTACCCCCACTATATTACATGGTCTGCATACAAGTGACATCAGACACACTACATCAGAGCTTGCTGACCTTGATGTAGATAAATCAATAAATGCATATATTTAAAACATAATGTGGACGAAAAGTCTGGTTTAAAATCTAGACAGCCAGGTGATCTGGTATTATAGCTGAATCTCTGCCTGCATTCGCACATCATTGAGCCTTTTTATTTTCATAATGATGTGAACAGAGAAGATAATGCTGCTGGCATTAATTTTGAATTTTCTTGGCTTTCATCGGCTTAAGTCAGTCCTGTAATCTTATTCACATTTCAGAGGAAGAGCTGCTCAAAATGGACTGTATGCGAGTTTATATGACAGTAAAAGTATATATTGCCTTACATTGAAAACCACTTATTTTTTTTCTGAGCCAGCTTTCAGCTTTGCTTGAGCCAAATGGAATTCTATATCTGGCAACCCGAGACAAACATTTCCACTTCATGATTTTTAACATGCTCAGCAGCAGGGCAGACAGATCCCCAGCACTATATTGTTCAGAGGACAAAAAACAACAACAACAACTCAATTTCCCCCAGAATCTTCCTCTATATTTCAATCCTCCTGGGTTTTAACATAGTCTAAAATCATTTCCCTGTTAGAGAGAGAAAGGGACCAACCGACCAGTAACACATTAACATTCCCTATACATAAAAGTTACTCCAAGGTTAGAACAATAAAAAAATTGTACAGACTGGATTACCTAGATTAGGGACTACATCTAAATCCTTGGTCTGCAGAATGATGAATATAGCATAAGGCTGCATACCCAGGCCCTATCTTCCTCCCATTGATGTTAGTGACAAAACTCTCAATGCACTCAGTCCAGCCCATATAGGAAAGCTCAGAATCTCAAAATGTAGCTCACTGTTGGTACTGATGGTACTTGCATCAGCTGTGAGAACAGTTCACCTTCAAGGTAAAATAATCAAAGACTGGAAAGAGCGCGTCAGTTAAGATAGTCACAGAGCATCTCTGGAGAACTGCAGATCAACCGCCAGTGGAATGACAGGACTCTGACTACTTTGTTTGTTACCAACAACTTTACTCCTGGGGGGGGGGATTCTGTGCCAGAAAATTAAAAATTCTACAGACAATATTTTTAAATTCTGAAAATTCTGTATATTTTATTTGTCAAAACAATGCAATAATCACACTGATTTCTATTACTTTGGTAATTTATTTAAACTAGAATACAATGGATGGAGAATGGGAGTGGGGAGTACTGGGAAAAATCCTCAAACCCTCTTGTCTAATAGTAATGCAGCTAGGACTTGCCCTGCACTGCACATACCGTGGCTCTGCGCGGCTCCCAAGAAGCAGCCAGAATGCCCCCACTCCAGCTCATATGCAAAAGGGCAACTAGGGGGCTCTGCATGCTGCCCCCATCCCACGCCCCGCCCCAGCAGCTCCCATTGACCACAGTTCCCGGTCAATGGGAGCTGCAGGGGCAGTGCCTGTGGACAGGGCAGCATACAGAGCCCCCTGGTTGCGCCTCCATATAGGAGGCGGAGGGGGACATGCCGCTGCCTCTGGGAGATGCTTAAAGTAAGCTCTGCCCAGAACCTGCACCCCTGAGCTCCCCACCCCCGCTCCAGTCCTGATCCCCCTCCCACCCTCCAAACCCCTTGATCCTACCTTGGAGCCCACTGCTGTACTCCCAAACCCCTCATCCCCAGCCGCACACCAGAGCCTGCACCCTCCAGCCAGAGCCGTCACCTCCAGCCCCAGCCCTGATTCCCCCTCTGCCTTCCGAATCTCTCAGTCCCATCCTGAAGCACCCTCCTGCACCCCAAGCCCCTAATCCTCAGCCCCACCCCATAGCCTACACCCCCTGCAGGAGCCCTCACCCACTCCTGCACTCCAACCCCAATTTTGTGAACATTCATGGCCCGCCACAAAATTTCTATACCCAGATGCGGCCCTCAGGACAAAACGTTTGCCCACCCCTGATCTAGCCAATGATGGAGATTGAGTCAAATGATCTGGAGGAGAAAAGTCTCAGTACAGAACTGAATCATAGAATATCAGGGTTGGAAGGGACCTCAGGAGGTCACCTAGTTCAACCCCCTGCTCAAAGAAGGACCCACCCTCAACTAAGTCATCCAGCCAGGGCTTTGTCAAGCTGGGCCTTAAAAACCACTAAGGAAGGAGATTCTACCACCTCCCTAGGTAACCCATTCCAGTGCTTCACCACCCGCCTAGTGAAAAGGTTTTTCCTAATATCCAACCTAGACCTCTCCCACTGCAATTTGAGACCATTACTCTTTGTTCTGTCATCTGCTACCACGGAGAACAGTCTAAATCCATCCTTTTTGGAATCCCCTTTCAGGCAGTTGAAAGCAGCTATCAAATCCCCCCTCAGTCTTCTCTTCTGCAGACTAAACAAACCCAGTTCCCTCAGCCCCTCCTCGTAAACCATGAGCTTCAGCCCCCTAATCATTTTTGTTGCACTCCGCTGGACTCTTTCCAATTTTTCCACATCCTTCTTGTAGTGTGGGCCCAAAACTGGACACATTACTCCAGACGAGGCCTCACTAATGCTGAATAGAGAGGAATGATCACGTCCCTCAATCTCCTGGCAGTGCCCCTACTTATACAGCCCAAAATGCCGTTAGCTTTCTTGGCAACAAGGGCACATTGTTGACTTATATCCAGCTTCTCATCCACTGTAACCCCTAGGTCCTTTTCTGCAGAACTGCTGCCTAGCCATTCAGTCCCTAGTCTGTAGCAGTGCATGGGATTCTTCTGTCCTAAGTACAGGACTCCGCACTTGTCCTTGTTGAACCTCATCAGATTTCTTTTGGCCCAATCCTCTAAATTGCCTAGGTCCCTCTATATCCTATCCCTACCCTCCAGTGTATCTACCACTCCTCCCAGTTTAGCGTCATCTGCAAACTTGCTGAGGGTGCAGTCCACGCCATCCTCCAGATCATTAATGAAGATATTGAACAAAACCGGCCCCAGGACCTACCCTGCTTTGATATTGCACGGCACTGTCAGCAAAAACAAAATCCCGTAATTTAGACACATATTTATTCCATCCATAGTTCCTTGCAGCTGCTTTTAGACATGACTTCTGTCTCAGCTGGATTTCACACATACCTTTCGAGCTCTGAGTCTGAGTTTACATATGTATGTATGGAGGGAGAGAGATTAGATACATTACCTCGGCAAAAAAAGTTTATTTGCCCACTCAACCAGGGCAAGTGTCTTTTGTTTCTCTTTGTTATAAGTATAGGAATTCCTCACTTAATGTTGTAGTTATGTTCCTGAAAAATGCGACTTTAAGTGAAACAATGTTAAGCAAATCCAATTTCCTCATAAGAATTAATGTAAATGAGGGGGTTAGGTTCCAGGAAAAAATTTTCACCAGACAAAAGACTATATTATATATACACACACACAGAGTATAAGTTTTAAACAAACAATTTAATACTGGTACACAATGATGATGATTGTGAAGCTTGGTTGAGGTGGAGGAGTCAGAGTGTGGGATATTTCCCAGGGAATGCCTTACTGCTAAATGATGAACTAGCAATTGGCTGAGCCCTCAAGGGTTAACTCTCACACTCTACAAGGCAGCAGGAAAGGAGGGAGGGCAGATGCGCATTTCCCCTTTAAGCACACTGCCTTGTTAATTACATCAGCAAGCTGAGCCACAGCTGCTGCCAGGGCACTCTCCCTCCCTCCTTTGCCCTGTCCTGTCTCCCTGCTGTATGGAAGATGGAGTAAGCAGGGTGCAGAAGCAGGGAGGAGGGGGACACCATGACATTAGCCCCCCTCTTTCTCTCCACCCCGCACACACAGCAAGCAGGAGTCTTGAAGAGCAGCTCCAAGGCAGAGGGCAGGAGCAGCACATGGCAGTGGGGGAGGGACAGCTGAACTGCTGGCAACTGATAGCCTGCTGGGCAGCTGCTGCACAGGGAACTTAGGGGAGCAGGGAACTGAGGAGGGGCTGCCAGTTCACCCTGGTTCCAAGCCCCCACCAGCTAGCTCCACCAGGCTGTTCTTCCTGCCAGCAGTGGACAAAGCAGGCAGCTGCCAAACGATGTTAGAAGGGAGCATTGCGCAACTTTGAACAAGCATGTTCCCTAATTGATCAGCAATGGAACAATGTTAACCAGGACGACATTAAGTGAGGAGTTCCTCTAAGTAAAATATGACTGTGATATTCATTATCTCCAGTTATTCTGGGAAAGGCTAGAGAAGCATATCTCATGCCTGTGGACAGTTTTTCAAGGCTAAGATGGACAGTATTCCCCATCATCCCAAATCTGGAACATAAAACACAGTATGGAAAAGGTTATATAATATGCAACGTGCTCTGCGATCAGATTGCCTAAAAGAGTAAATCACATCATGTGCAGTTAATAGAAGGGTGGGCAATTGACATGGAGCCTGCTGGTCCTAGGACATTTCGCAGTTTATCAAAAGGCTGCAAAACTATCACAAATGTGGTCAAGTGGATGAGACAGAGGACATGAAGATATCCGTGGTGACCACGACTTGATTGACAGGCCATACATAAAGCACCATCCACTACCAATAAGCAACACAGCATGGCAAAAGAAGATGTGCCCCACAGGTAGGTAATAAGCATTTCCAGGAGTGGCCTCAGAGAGGCGATAATATAACAGTGGGTTTTGGGAGGTGCTGCAGAGTGAACTGAAGATGAATTTGACTCTACTGGCACTGGAGCTGCATGGCAGGAGATGCATATCACAACAGCATGCTGAGGGGCAAAACGGAGAATATTTGGATGTTCAGAGGTTAGGCAAGGAAGCAGTTGATCCATACAGACAATCAACTGGAGCAAAAAATAATCATATCATAAATAGCCACAGGTATGTAGGATTAACAGAAGTGTTTATTTTAAGACAATGAAGCTAAAGGAAGTGCTATGCACAAGTACAATCACACAGCACCACAACCAGAGCTGGGTGTGCCCTTGGCAGTGATTAAAAAAGAAACTTTAAAAAAAAAAAACACACACACACTTTTTTTTAACCTATGGAACTCATCACTACTTTATATAAATTGGTGTAAAGAGTTTAGTAGTGTTCAGAAAGGGATTAGACATTTGTAAAAATAACAGGAATTTATGCCATTAAAATAGATAAGGATACAAATTATCAAGGAATAAGCCAACCACTCACTGCCTCAGTTGAAGGAGGAACTTTTTGCATGGACATATTGCCTATTATGAGGGCTTTGTACCTTCTAAAGCATTTGGTACTGGACGGTGCAGGACACAGGATATTGGACTATTGTTCCAATCCAGTACAACAATCCTTATAATCCTAATAAGAACACCCAAGTAGTAACAATATCAAAACAATCGACCACACCACACCATGTAAAGTTACACACCTTCAAAAAATAACATTCAATAAGCAATGCCCAGGCAACAAACATGCAATGGAACCATCAGCAATGCCCAGCATAACCAACAGCTGTGTCCGCCATGTTATTCAAATGGATAGCCACTCTCCCATGATGAGAGACGCCATGCATGATGAGAGCTCCACTGGATACATAGCAATACTGAGACACACACAGTAGCACTGATAAAGTCACCGGTAGACAGTGGATCCCACACAACTGATTAGGGAGCTACACAACCAACAGAGGTAAGACAGAATTGCATCCAAGCATTTTCCCTGTGGAAATTAGAGCATCCAGTGACTGTTGCTTTATTCGCTCCTTGCGTGTCCAGCACTCATTTTGGGGGAGGGTGGGGAAGGATAAAAGCAAGGGTGCTTTCCAGAACACACCCATGTTCCTTAGGTCAATACCCCTTAAAGGACTGAGCCTACACTCATGAAGTCTATGGCAAAGCTCCCATTGACTTTAATGGTGTGTAGAATTAGGGCCTTGCTATGTCGTCCTTTCCTTTGCACTCAGGGGTAAGCATGTCACCCCAAGGCTTTGTGTGCATACTCTATTCCTCTCACTTACACCACTCTTTCACACAATGTGCCTCCTCTCCCATCCTTTGGGAGATGTGCCACTCTGCACACATTGACTAAGCTACTAAATTAATCTATCCCTTTGTATAGGGAATATTGAGTACGAAAGACGAGTGTGGTACAAGGCTAATAAGAGGTTACAAATGTCCTGAGGTAGGTCAAAAATTATGGAATATCCACTTGAAAAGTCAACCTCCCTCCCCCCCAAGAAAAAGCTAATAAAAATGAATGGGCATTATACAAATAAAAGGAATATATTTGTGCAAGTCTACATATATTTGTGCTAGTAGATGAAAGCCCATGCTGTTGCGCAGGTGTAATTCATAATTGTGTGTAAAAAAGCCAAAAATGGATGAGAACATAAAACTGGACTGTAACAGATCATGAATCTCAGTGATGATTAAGTCACGGTGATATTTAAACAAAATGAGTTGTCCTCTATGCTTGTAGTTATTTCTGTTGATTAATACTGACTATAGACCTTCTCGGCTTCAGAGGGATGGTTGGGGTTATTGTGTCTTCTGACTGCGTTGATGTGTGTTTGAGAGGGTTGTGCTGTGAGATTTGTGTAGGTGGCATTTGGGCACATGGATGTGGCAGCTGGGCCAGGTTATCCATCATCTGGGCAGTCTCTCATACACCCAATGAAATGGTTGCATATAAATTAGCTGTAGAATAACGCTTGTGATTGGTTAAGGTACCTCACAATGGTCTAGGACTTTGGGCACACATAGATACATGCCTTACTGTAGCTGAAAAATGCACAGGGATAATTTGTAAAATCAAAATGGCTGAGAACTTAAAAGTTGGACAGTAAATAATGGTGAATCAGAGTAATGTTTTCAGCCTGGTGATGTTCTGAACAAAAGCTGCTCTCAGCCATGCTTGTAGTTGTTTCTATTGCTTCACGCTTACTTAGGGTGACCAGACGTCCCGATTTTATCGGGACAGTCCTGATTTTAGGGGACTTGTCCTACATCCCGACTGATTTAAGATCGGGACACCCTTTTGTCCCGATATCGGGATTGCAGGAGAGGCGGCAAGGCGCCGCTGCGCCTCTCACCACTTCTGCCTGGGGCAGCTCCCAGCAGGAGCTTACAAATTGGCCCCAGGCAGGCACAGAGGCAGAGAGGAGGTCTCCACGCCGCCACCTGCTGCAGAGATGGGGCTCGCAGGCCCCGGCAGAGGGCAGACAGCCCCCGGCCGCCCCCCTGCAACTCCGCTCCAGCCACCGCCCAGCCCGACTCGACCCCAGCAGGAGGCAGAGGGAGGGACCCACTTGCTGCTGCGGGACACTTCCCCAGATGCCTCAGAGCCGGGGGAGGGGGGCATGTCCCTGCACCGCCAGCCTGCGACCTGGACCGTGCACCCGGCCCCGGTGGGGGTTCCTGCTCTGCCGGCCTATGCCCGGCCCCAGAGCTGGGGGTGGAGGGGGCGTCCTGCATGGTGGGCAGGCGTTGTATCTCCCCCTGCCCCAATGCTTCCAGTGGGGTGTGGGCGGGGGTGAGCCTATGGCTCCCCGCTCCCCCTCTCCTCTCCCCTCTCTTACCCCTCCTCCCCCCATGTGTCCCGGTATTTCCTTGTTGTCATCTGGTCACCCTACGCTTACTGTACCAACATCAGAGGCTCCAGAGTGACACACAGAATAACAATCCTAGATTTTTATGATTTGGATTACAGTTATGCTGTTCAGGGTCAGGCCTCTTGTGATAGATGCTGTACAAACAGAGATAGGAGACAGTCCCTGTCCTAGAGAGCTTAATCCATAAATGGCTTGGATTGTAAATTCTTCAGAACAGGGACAGGGACTAACTGTTTGTACAGCATCTGGCAGAAGAGACCTGGTCAGCACTACTGTAATACAAATAATGCACACACACCTGGACTGGGCGAAGAAGAAAAATAGACTTTTGTTGCATTTAATTTCCAACTCATCTTTTCATCTATAGGTTGTTGATTTAGACTCTATGCTGTTTGGGGCAGGAAAAGGTTTTCTGTGTTTGTAACGCACTTAATATTTACACAGCACCCAAACTCTGCTAGTAGTGAAACTATTGATAATGATTTTTCCTTATATTGAAATGGGATAAAACATTTCACTCAGCAAATTTATAAGTGCTCACCATAACGTAAATACATATTTATAACAAAAGCATGCACTTCAGTAGTAAATTACGAATTTTCATAGGCTCTACAACTGTAACATTTGCAGTACTGAGATTTCTCAGCTCCATCACGTCTACACAATTCCAAAGCAACATTTGGAAGAGACGTTTCCATTTTTGACCCTTTTTAACCTAAGTGGAAATTGAAAAGAAATGCCCTCACTACAGCAGTGAATCCATATTAATTGTTTTTCTTTCTAGTCCAACAGGTGGTATACATTTGCCACATTATATTAGGGAAATAAAACATTACTAACACTGAGCAATTGCTATAGCATTTCCTTTATTCTTCAAATGACCCTCACAGTCATATCATAAAACCATTTTGTCCAGTATTTCTTTACACATAGGCATTATATGGCTCTGTGCTACTTCAGCAGGAGGGGGAAGGTATTTTCCTAAGAGTAGAGACTGAAAACATATTTGCTAAGGAGCATACATTTCCTTCCTTCCTTGTTGCTGTGAGACACACAAGTGAAGCCAATCAGTCTTGTTTTTCAAGATCTAGACCAGTAATACATTTGTGAAATTCTTGGAGGGTGCAGACCATAAAAATCACTTTAAGCTCTCAATCAATGTAAACTGGTTGTCCTAATATATTTAACAAGTAATGCACGTTTCAAGGCAATATAAAGAGCAGGGGAGAACATCCCTTCTCTGGCTGGGAAGTTATTGAATGTTCACAGCCAGAGGGGTATGGGGATTGGAAATTCCATAGTTTCCTAACCCTTTCAAATAAATAACTGATCTATGCAACAATGAGCTTGTGCAGCACGAGGTCCTTATTGCACAGCACCGACGCAGACCCAAACAACACTGAACGCCCCAGCTCCCGAGCTCAAACAAGTGCTAGCATCGACAACATCCTTTGTTGTGTCTATAACAGCCATCTGCGAGACATGCGTTACCTGCAGGGTTAACTCGATCGTCAGCACCTATACTATAGATCCTATAGGCAAGCGGAGCAGATATGATGACCGTACCTGAGATTGCTGATGGAGATGCTGCCACTGTCGCTTCCCCAGGGCCTGGCAGCATCCTTCAGTGCCCCATCGATGGAACAGAAGCCACCCGAGAGGAGAGGCGTGTGCGCTGGAGGGCGGTAGCAAGGCACCAGGCCAAGATGCCCAATGTCTTCTTGCTGAATCAGGCTTCTGCTGCCCGGATCCCCAGCGCGGCGGCGGCTGCAGGAGCACGAGCGAGACTGCGAGGACCGTTCCCCCTTCACCTTCCAGCAGCACCGCCCGGAGCCGCCCCCTAGCGCCGCATCCCAGCCCCGCGCCAAGCAGCCCGGGGCTGCGGGGCGCGCGCTGAGGGTTGCACGGCCCAGCCCGGGCCGGGGAGAGCCCGGGAGCTCGCGGCGCCGCTCGGAGCAGGGGATGGAACCTGCCCTGGGCTCGCGCTGCAACGTGTCACGCTCCCGCCCGGACCGGCCTCTGGGCCGTGCACAGAGCGGGTGGGCGTCTAGCCTGGTGCCCGCTTGGGTGGGTGGGTCCACGGTGCAAGAAGCGGAAGGGCGGGAAGGGGGAGGGTCTCTGCGGGGGGAGGGTATTTAACGCATTAAAGCAGATGTTTAAAAATAATGTCGATAATAAACAGATGTGGATGCAGATTCCCAGCTCCTCAAAGGTGGGGAGTTGGTCCCGCCCAAGAGAAAGAGATCAGCTATAAATCCCTCGAAGTCCTGGGTCTTCAAACCCGCTGGGATATTGATTCAGAGGCAGCTCTGCTTCAAAGTGCACTTAGGCTAACAGTCAGGTTGCACTGTTCCTCCAGGGAGCTCCACCCCCTTTCAAAAGTGAACAGATATTATTCTTTCCCATTTTACACATGGGGACACTGAGGCCCAGGGCAGTGCTATGGCATGACCAAGGCAAAGCTGGGAGTAATACCCAAAAGCCTGGTTTCCCAGTTCCCTGCTCTAGTATTTGAAAGACACAAAACGGAAGTGGTGGTGTGACAAAGATGGGTTTTAAAAGGTGCTTGCAAGCAACAGAGCTGAGTCTGGAGCGGACAACCATCAAAACCACTGTGAGGTGAAAGGAAGGGAAACTGTAATGGCGATTACCTCCCATCTGCAAGCTGGGGTCAGGTCCTTAATCCCAGGGATGGTGTGAGCCAAGCGGTGCCAATCCTGTAGATTTCAGCTCATGGAGAAGTGGCAGTGGAATGAACACTGTTGGTTTGCTGGCAAGCTTAAATACAAGGGACTCAAAGGTCAGGGGGACCCTTTGTTCTATATCCTCTTTTTCCACAGCAGTCCTAGCAATATCTCTTTACCATTGCTGCCTTGAAGGAGAACAGGGAGGCCTCCTCTCTGGGTCTTCAGGGTCTCGGAAGGGAGAGGGGTTAGTGGCTGTGTTCCTCCACCTTTTATCTTCTGCTAGTGTCAGCCAGGCAGAACGTCTTCCTCCATGCCCAGGATTTTGGGGGGGAGTAGGGGGTCAAGAAATGGCCTCATCTCCCCTTGTTCCTACACACACACACACTCTCCCTCCCCCATTGCACTGCTACTGGGAAGGAAAAGGGAAATGGGAAACCCTGTTTTGTACATGTAAAATCTGAGTTTTAACACAGTATTAGTTATTTCACTGTCCAATAATGTGCATGGGGCAAAATGCACTCTGGGAGCTGCCATCTGTAAAAGGCAGTATTGCCAAGCTCAGGCATTCAAAAACCAGGAGCCAACCCCACTCCCCTCCCAATTATTAGGTTTTTTAAAAATACATTTGGGAGTGTCTTTTTGTTTGCCTTCAAGCTTTTCTCCACAATTACAAGGACAAGAAACTTACTTATTCCTATTAAATGAAAGCTGACATTCTCACAAATTAACATGACTCCAGAAACTGGGGTTTTAAGAAAACCACCAGATAGCGCAAGACTTGTGATACAATTTGCAAGACATGGCAACACTTGAAACTGTCACATCAAATAATTAATAGAATCAATAATATAGCAAATCTCATCCCAAAGCACTTCATAAACCATATATACACACTACTGAAATGCAGCTACTTTAGGAGTAAAGCATGATAGCCTTCTGGCTTACAGTACCCTGCAGAAAAGAGTTGTGGTAAGAGAAATCTTACCCAAGGACACCAGGGTAAACTTTGTTCACCAAAGCAGACAAGACTTTGGTTTTAAGGTCACATCCAGAGATCATAGACACAGTAAACTGCTTGGAAGACACACACACACACATATAGCTAGTGTGACAAAGCTCCAAGTCTGTACTTGTGGGTCCTGCGCTTCCTGGCAGATTTAGGGGCCTCAGAAACTCATCTAGGCCCCAGAGTGACCTCCCTTTCTCAGTATAATTGGCAAGAGTCACCACCTAGTGAGTTGCCTTCATCACAGGCCAGTATGGAAGATGGAAAAAAGGGGGGAGCCCGGGCCTGCCCTCTACTCCGGACTCCAGTCCAGGGACCCTAATAGTATCAGCTAAGATGGCTGACCTTGTAGGCACAAAACACAATACAATTCCCTGGGCTACTTCCCCACAGCAGTCCCTGCTTCTTCAAACTCCACTTCACCCTTACCTCAGGGCCTCCTTCCTTCAGTATGATATGTTGTCCTACACTCAGTCTCACCAACAGCACAACTTCCTCTCTCAGCTCCTGACACCCACAGCCCACCTGACTAACTGGGAGGTTTTTATCTGGATTCAGCCAGTCCCTGATTGGCTTCAGGTGTCCCAATTAGGCTAGCTGTTTCTACTCCTTTCTAGAAGGTTCTTAATTGGCCCCAGGTGTCTTGATTGGCCTGGAGTAGCCTTTGTTTGGCTATCCAGGGAACAAGGACCTGTACATCCTGAGACTAATATACCTGCCTTCCAGCACTCTCCTATATCCTTCTGGTCTGACTCCGTCACACTAGATAATGTGCATATGCATACCTAAAAAGGATGAAGGTTTAAGGTGACCCTGGTGGCATTTGAATTTTTGCTTTCACAGAATGCTGAAACAAGAGGGTTAAAATTTAGTATTATAGATTCTTTGCAATTAGTATGATATGATGATCAGCACCAGTAATACTCTGGTCCCTGACAAGCTTCAACTTGGTTATTTTATCCCACATAGGATTATCATAAGAAGAGTTATCTTTCCACAGACTTGACTGGACCCAGGTTCTGCAGCTGCACATAAAATAGCAGAAAGCTCATGCAGCAAAAATCTTAAGGTACTGAGCCTTTGAGTTTTAAGCCTGTAATAATGATTCAGATTTATGAATTTGGAATAGAAATAATGGATCAGACAGCATCTGACTGAAATTTCCAATGTGGCTGTGGGGAAAGAGGGAGGTATTAGCCTAACTTTGCCACAGATTGAAAAAAAAAAAATGGACATGACCACCTGGAATGGTACCAGGGTGTCAAATCCAACACCTCCATCTGAGCCTACCAGAACAAAAGAGAGCTTTTGTTAGGATCCTACCTAACACAACATGGAGGTCACATATACTGCTGCCCAAGGTCCAACACTTTTGAGGACTCGTCTGTCAGTGTATGACTTCTAGCATGCACTTAAACCTCCCATACCTTGGAAAGATGAACCTTTGGGCCCAAATCTTTCAAGTCCTCAAGGATGACAACTCCCCACCCCCGAATCCCAATCCAAACCTCCCCCATCAGTTGCCAAAATTCACCCAACTCCAATGATTAGAGACTGTTCCCTCCCAGCTGACAAATCCCTGTGCCCTAGGGACAAATGCCTCCAACTAATATCTATGTAAAAATCATAATTTTTTTGTATTACAGAGTTTCTCACTAAAATAGTCACCATTTTTTTCATGAGATTTCACACTCCCTAAATGTTGCTTCATTTGCATTTTCAGCTCAATGGCTATTGCATGTTTGCATTGAAAATCTGCAGAAATGTGAATTTTCCACAGATTCACTCCAAAATAGCTGGTCCATTTTCATTCTTAAACAGGGCCATTTCTGCTCAACACCAGGTCCCACAGAAAATAGACCTGGTTTTGCTTAAAGAAATCTGCAAAGCTTAACAACATTTTAAGCAAGTAGCTTCACTTTCAAGTAGCACAGTGCGAAGAGACTTGAATTTCAAGTAATTTAATTATAAATAGATTGTATAACTCTGCTCCAACCCACCTACGTGCCAAACCCTCTCTTCTACCTCCCTAGCTCTATTCTGCCTAGTTCTATAGCTATAGTTTCTCTAAGGCACCTATAACTACTCACTGTTATACAGTACTTACGTAACAGTTAAAAAGAGTGCCCTAAAAGGAAAACAAATTATCATCTTTCAGTGTACAGGAAATTGTTTTCTGTCTTTTTTCTTTCCTTCTACCTCCTCCCTTTCAGTTTTCCCAATTATAAGCTGGTCCTGGGAACATGCCATTTCCTGAGGCTTCATAGCTACTTTTCCAGAGGACCATCAAGAGACAGTTAGGAATACAAGTCTCCAAACTGCAATATTGAATTATTGTTAAAAACATCTCAGTGAGGCCTAACCAATTAGCCAATTCACAGAAATTAAATTACAAGTTATACAAAATATGTTGTGCTGCTGGTTTTGCCTCCTAGTTCTGTGATTCTCTGTATTTGCCATCTAGGTCAGTGTTTTTCAGTCTCTTCAGCTTGACAGCCCCTTGTTCCAAGTAAAAATCATCACAACCCCCTTACATTTACTGTAAAAGTAAGAATAAATTTTTTATCCCTGATAAGTCTTTATAATTTGCGCATTTTAAGAGGTTGACATAGAATACTTGACCTTGAAAGGGTCAAGGGTATGCATGTGTGTATGGGGAATAAGGTTTTCTTGGCTTTAGGTTGTAACAAAATTTTCAGAGCCTCATGACCCTCCATTGGCTTGGGGGAGAGACAGGTGTTGTGACACATTGACTGAGAAACACTGGTCTGGTTGCTTTACATTGTTATGGAAACCTGACTTTACCACCTGCAACAGCTTGGTGCACCCTCTAATAAATGTGGCAGACATATTTGCACAAATTCCGCCTTATTGTTAAAGTAGATTTTCACTTATTTGCTCAACCACTTTCTGGAGAGCCTAGGCAGCTGCTTCGTGCTGCCAAGACATTCACAGGGTTGGGGGACAAACCCTGTGCTCATCCTTGAAGGGGGAAAATCCCACCGCCCTAACAAAAAAATAAAGCCGCAAAGGCCCAGGTTTCCTGATGCTGTGTGTTCGCTTTCTTCACAGAGGAGAATCTGGTTCACATTCAGACTCAAAGGTGTCGCAGAAAAGAGTCCTGACTGCAGAGATCCAACAACAGCAGTTATTGCCCAGTCAAAATTTGTAGCTCCAGAAATGCTGTGCAATGGAAGAACAGGACAGGAAAGCAGTTTTGATGAAGATGGTAGAAGTCGAGTTGACATTTCCTGGCTGAGTAAGGTCCTGCCTTTCAAAACAGTGATGAAATAAGATGATCTGTATCCAGTAATAGTATCTGAGGACTGCTACAGTTTCAAAGTGTAAAATTCTATGTGATGTTGGCCAGGTTACCAGTGCTCAATCTTCCACAATGAATTAATTTAATCAGGATATGACATCAGTACAGTTCAGTCTGCAAAACATTCAGTTATTCCAAAAGCTTGGTTCTAATGTGCACCTCTCATCACAACTAAGTGGTACACTGGCACTGCTGAGCTGTGTTGCTTTGATTTTGATAATGGAGAGGGGAGCAGCTGCTCCATAGTTTAGTTTTTCACAAGCCTGATTTTGTCACTCTCCTTCCAACTTGCCACAACCAAGCCAGCCAGCTTGAAATGTCTCCTATGATTCCATGACCTCTATGACACAATCATAGCCTTAACTGTAGTGTACATGATACCTTAATGTGGTCATCTTCACCATGACTGTTTCACACCCTAGGCTCCCCTTATGCTGCAATGTGGTCAGCTAACATGGTTTCAAGTGCATTAGGCCTGGTCTGCACTAGGAAATTAGGGCACTATAGCTACATCACTAACCTTCTCTAGGTATAAGAGTCTGATTTTTTAAGGTGATAGGCACCTACTGGAATCAATAGAAGATTCAAATATTGAGGATATTAGGCCCTGCTTCTTTCAGGGTATGTCTACATTACAATTAGCCACACACTGCTGGCCCACACCAGCTGACGCAGGCTCTTGGAGCTCAGGCTAAGGGGCTGTTTAATGGAGGGGCCCCACAGGGCCCTAAAGCCCAGGCTCCAGGCCAAAGCTGAACATCTACATCAGGGATGGGCAGACTTTTTGGCTTGAGGGACACACTGGGGTTCCAAAACTGGGTGGAGGGCCAAGTAGGGAAGGCAGTGCCTCCCTAAACAGCGTGGGCCCCACCCCCTATTTGCCTCCTCCCACTTCCCGCTGCCTGACTGCCCCCCTCAGAACCTCCAACCCATCCCAATCCCCCCTGCTCTGTCACCTGACCAGCCCCTCCCACAACTGACCGCTTCTGGGAACCCACCACCTATTGTGCAAATAGATTTTCACTTATTTGCTGCCCTGTCCCCTGACTGACCCAACCCCTATCCACACCACTGACCGACCCCCCGGGACTCTCACACCTATCCAACTCCCCCTGTTCCCCGTCCCCTGATCACATCCCCCAACAGAACCTCCGCCCCATCCAACCGTCCCTTGCTTCCTGTCACCCGGGATCCCCTTGCCTCTTATCCAACTCCCCTGCTCCCCGCCCCCTTACCTGCCCAGAGCCAGCAATGCCACCGCATTACCCAACAGGAGCTTGGAGCCCCGCCGCCCAGAGCACTGGCAGCATGGCGAGCTGAGGCTGCGGGGGAGGGCTGGGGGCTAGCCTCCCCAGCCAGAGCTCAAGAGCCGGGCAGGACGGTCCTACGGGCCAGATGAGCGCGTGGGCTGTAGTGTGCCTACCTCTGATCTACATGGTTAAACAGCCCCTTAGCCCAAGCCTCATAAGCCTGAGTCAGCTGACACCATCCAGCCCTGGGTGTCTAACTGTAGCGTAGACAAATCCACAAAGCTCATGGATGAGCCTCACAGAACAGAATATGAGTCCTGCACCTTAAGGGTTAAACCTAGAGCAGAGAGTAAAGTCCCGATCCTGCAAACACTTACACCTGTGTTTGGTCTAAGCACATGAGTAATCCTACTGATTTTAGTGGGACAATGTATGTGCTTCCACAAGATATACAGCTAGATTTTTCAGGTATTTGGTTGCTTAAAGATGCAGAGAGGCACATAGGTGCTTTTGACAATCCTGTTAGGTTCCTAACTCCCTGTCTACACCTAAAGGCACTTAAATACCTTTGAAAATCTGGCCCTTTGCTTTTTGTCCCCCTCATGGTACCATAACACTAATTTAGACTCCCTTACATCCCCTTTTCTGAGGCGTTGCATGTATTTGCCACCTCTGAAGTTTCCCTCATCTTTGGAATGATGTACATTACCCACAAGTTCAGCTAAACTGATTCAATAAAAGGCTTCTATATCATACTCCATAGCTCCACAATGTTTTCCACCTTCCCTCAGTATTCTGAACTTCAGCCCTTAGTTATCACACAGCTTGATACTTTGTACTTCCATAAAATGTTCTATAAGTGGATAATTATGCACATCCTGAAAACAAAACAAACCTCTTCTGTTTGCTCTTTCTTTTGGAGAGCATGAAATAAAATTAAATTACACTTTCTGACTGCTCCAGCTTTACATAGAAGAGAATGGTCAGTTGATGAAAATGTGGCAGCAGAAGTGCACTAGATGAATGAGGAATGCTCAAAGGTAAATTCACTCCAAGGATTTAAGAAATCTTACAAACACATAATTTTTTAAAGTTACCAACATTTGTTCCCGTGTTTTAAAACATGCAGCTCTCCCTCATATCTAGATTAATAAAGTGAGCTATTGAATAGCCCAAGAGCATAACTTCCATATGTCTATGATGGATGACTGAAAAATTTTATTATCCAATATCCTCAGTTCTTAAAGCCATTCTATGTAATATTTCCATTTATTGAACTATTTTTTTTGTTATGTTAACATCTATTCATCCTTTTGAAAATGCAAGTGTTATCCTTGAAGACTGAACTCTGAATTTTACACTGAAATGTCCTGAGTTATGTGAGATGATACCTGATGCCTTGTAAGAAATAAGACAATGATTATGACATTAGCCATGAAAGAAAAACAGACATTTGCACTAAAAAAATTACCAATCAATATTTATTGAGATTATTACAACAAAAAGTGATAAAAGAAAGAGCATGAATGACAATGTTTTAGTTCTTTGATGGATTATATTTGAGATTGTTTTGTCTCTTCCATTTAAAAATGGATTTTATTTTGTATTTCTGTACTTTGTTGCCACATTAAAAAATATTTTTAAAAAGTCTGCTAAGAATGCATACAAAGAAAATGAAAAGGTTTTGGCTTTTTACTAGACAGTCATCCCAGCAGATGTTAAATGAGTGGTGACTCCTTAGGATTGTAAAATAAATCTTATGTAAGTTTAGAACTTAATTTTTTGTGAAATCCAAAGGTTAAAAGATTTAAAAGCTTTTGCAACAATACACAGACTTTAAACACTTTGTTTTCTTTATAGTATCACATCAAAATCACACAGAAGACCCCAGTGATCGCTGGGAAATCTACCACAGTCTAATTTTTCTAGTCCAATTAAGTCCAAACTCCGTGGAATAATTTGTCCCCCTTCTGCTGCCGTTCGGAAGAATATGCGATCAAATCGGAACTTACATTTGTAACTTGCATCCAGGTTAGAATTGCAGTTTGTGTCCCATGTATAACGGCAGTGCCCTGGTTTGCCCAAAAATTCCCATATGTCCAAAATATTGTTAGGTAAGCCACCTACTTGAGTAACCTAAAGAGAGAAAAATGGAACAACATTATACCCACTAATGCCTTTAATGTAATATGCATGACAATCATTTGTTGAACCTAGAATTTAGATATTATAGCATAGTTTTTCTGCTCAGCACCAGCCACAACTATTAAAACAATATTTCAAATAGGATAGCCCCTCAAGAATTTTAGAAATATAAAATATAAACCACTTAAGACACTGACTGTTCATGCCGCACTTTCCAAATCAAAGTGTGTGTAAGAAACCACTGCATTTTAGAGTGATTGAACCTGATCGTGCAGGACTGGGTCTTTAGTAAAACATAACACCCTCAGTTGGAACCCTGGTAACCAATTTTTCAAAAGGGACCTTATTTTCGGTCCCTCTATTTTCGGATACTCAAATTTAAACACATAGGATCTGAATTTCCAGAAGTACTGAATACCAACAGCTCTTGCTAATTTCAACCTGAAGTGTCAGTGCTCAGCATGTCTGAAAATTGAGCGCTAGGTTTCCAAAGTTGGGCAACTAAACATGTGGCACCCAGAATTATGATATTTCTGAAAGTTACAGCTTGCACACTGGACTCTGTATTTCTTTAGAGGAGCAACGCAAAGCCAATTGGGGAGGAAAAACCACCACCTCTTAATTTTGATGTCACTTTTGATTGTGTACGTCATAAAGCAGACATGCACAATCAAGCATAAACTTCTACTTGGCAGCAACCTCACTTGTCCCAGTTTCACTTTACGGATCGGGACACTACAGGTATGTCTCTACACAGTAACTAGACACTCCTGACTGGCTGTGACAACCCACTCAGCCCTGTTTCGTTACTGTGTAGAAGACTGGGCTGCAACTAGAGCCCAGGCAATAGCACCCTATGAGCTGGGAAGATCCCAGAGCTTGGGTTCCAGCCTAAGCCCAGAAGTCTACGCAGCAATGAAACAGCCCCGCAGGCTGAGTCCTGTCAGCCTGCATGGGCCGACCATGGTTTTTTCTTCGCTGTGTAAAAATAACCTAGATGGCACATCTGTGCATGTAGGACAGTAGAAAGCTCAACCTCTCTGTTATGTAGAGCTGATTTATGGTAAAAGTAACTGTATCCTATAAAAAGAAGAAAGAAACCCCACCCCAGTAGAGTTCACCCTGGTGGTCTGTTCTCAAAATAATTTTAAGTGGTTGGTTTACTGCTATTCACCTCGTGGTCTCTTAGGTTTGTGTCCCCACCAAATATAACGGTAGTTGACTCTGATGCCTCCTGCATTGTCTTTAACACCTGCCTCAGTTGGTTGAGGCGTTCCTTCGCATGACCTTTTGTGCTCTCTAGATGGGAAGTCATAAGGCAGAGTTCATTACCAGATATAGTCACCTGTTAGACAAAGAGAGAAACATTAACTCATTATTGAGTTAATGGAACACAGTTGAAGTCCAAAGACAAAACATACTGTTCAAATATTGAACAGTAACATTCTTCTACTTGTTAAAACTGCTGTTACACAGGATAGAATGATTTACAACTTGATATTGGGCCTCTCTAATTCTGCTGTCGTAAGACTTTTGACAGTGAATGTGCCGCTAGCAGCAGGCTTAAACATTGATTTTTAACTAAGAATTCAAATCTGGTTTAGTACACAGCTTATATATGGCAAGAAATACTCCTCACCCTAAAATCTTTCATTTTACTAAGCAGGACAAGGGCAACCATTTTTAGAGTTCATTTATGAGGGCAGAATTTTCAACTTTTTATTCCAGAGCCATGCTAATCACTCTACACTTAGGCTGAAGATGACTTTCAGTTAAAAAGCCAATGCTGACCTCTACTTCAACCCAAGTGAAACAAGTCTGCCCAAAATGTAATACGTAATACTAAGGCAAAATATTTTTCTGAAAAGTCTGAGCTGTATATACAACTATTTGAAAGATAGAAAAGTTGTAAATATGCATCAGTAACTGAAGGGGGAAATATTAACAAGATGTATTTTTAAAAAACCAACACACACCTGTATATCAGGAAAGTCAAAAGGTTAGGTTCTAGTTTACATTATCTGGGTGTTTTTAGTTTTCTTAAAGTATATAAATGCAGAAAAAGTATCCCAAATAATCTAACTTTGCCCTTCTTTTCTTACCATTCTATGCTTCCTCTGTGTAAAAAGCTCATGTCTGGCAAGCATAATGGCCAAACCCTTTACTTTGGTGGTTTCGTAAAAACCACTGCAGCATAACTTTGCTAGACACTAAAAATCACAGACGGAACCAGGGACACTGGATTTATGGCTTATTACAACTATCTGCAACCCACCAATAACCTCTCTCCCGCCAGCTGGCTATCCCCTACCCTTCCTTTCCCTCCTACCTCTGAAGGGGTATCAACAGGCAACTTCACCATGAATAGTCCCTTGAAATGTGTGTTAACTACCTATACTAAACAATCTGCTCCACCTTGTATTTAGCTACGACACTCTGAGTATATCTATACTGCAATTAAAAACCATGGCTGGCCTGTGCCAGCTGACTTGGCTAAGGGGCTGTTCAATTGAGATGTAGACATTCAGGCTTGGTCTCCAGCCCAAGCTCTAGGATCTTCCCGCTTTGAAGGGTCCTAGAACCCTGGCTCCAGTCTGAGCCCAAATTACACCGCAACTAAACAGCCGCGCAGCCTAAGCCCTGCGAGTCTGAGTCAGCTGGCATTGGGTAGCCACAGGTTTTAACTGGAGTGCAGACATACCCTATTTGCCAGACCTGAAGAAGAGCTCCACGTAAGCTTGAAAGCTTGTCTTTGTCATCAACAGAAGTTGATCTAACAACAGATATTATTACGGCCACCTTGTCTGTCTAATATCCTGGGACCACAGCTACACCATCACTGCATATTGCAGCTGGGGATGTATCAAACATTGTATGCTTTGCAGTTCTACCAGCAGCTGAGGACAACTTAATCTACACCTATTTTTGGCTTACTCAGACTAATAGCAAGAGTATTTGAGGTTTAAGAAGGCAGCAGAAGAACAGACTTACTACAGGACAGGAGTTTAACCATTTAGATGGTTAAACAACAACTAGTGTGTTTGATGTGGGGAATATTTAATGAGAAGCTGCAGTGGAATTTCATAGGTCTTTTTTATGCATATGAACTTAAGAGGTACAATACTGAAGGTCATTCTTGTTGCAGGAAGGTGAATTGAGGGATAATCTCTGAGTAAGGGACACATGGTGGGTTGGGAATAATACAGGAGAATGGCGTAATATGACCTATATCAGGGGTCTCCAAACTATGGCTCAGGGGCCGGATCCGGCCTGCGGAGTTGATTTGTCTGGCCCCCCAGCTACGGTGATCAGATAGCAAGTGTAAAAAATCATGACAGGCAGTGGGAGGTAATAGGAGCCTATATAAGAAAAAGCTCCAAAAATCAGGACGGTCCCTACAAAACTGGGACATCTGGTCACCTTATCAGCTCAGCAGGCATGTGGAGAAGCCGCTGCTGCCCCTCCACCCGAGCTGTTGCCGGTGGCCCCACGTGCGGAGAGGTGAGTGCCCCCGTAGTGCGGGCAGAGGAGCAAAGGTTGGGGGGGCTGCGGCCCGTGAAGCCCCTTCAAAAATCTAATATAGCTCTCATTTCAAAAAGTTTGGAGACCCTTGACCTATACAATACACATTTGTTGGTGGTAGCCTGATTTGGTAAGAGCATGGATATGTGTAAGAGAGTACAGATAAAATTGTTTGATGCATCCTTTCTAGTGTTTTTACTGGAGACTTCAAATCTAAATGCCCTACTTTTCATGTTATTTTTTCTCTTAAATTATAATGATCTGTTGATGCTTTTTCCCTTCAAATTAGTACCCATATTTACAACCATAACTCCAAAGTAACAAAGATTTGTCACCTTAAATTAGACATTCATCTGCTTTGTAACCCACTTACATGCACAACTAATAGGTTTCTCATCATGGAGGTTGTTGGGAAAGGTATTATTTCTTGCCTTAAAAACTTCACTCTTGATTTTTTCAACATTATGGCAGTGAAATAACCATCTATATTACCTAAAGAGGAATAAGAAAAGGAAAGAAAAGTTCAGTGCTGTATGCACAGTATTCATCCATCCCTTCATATAGAAGAATTATATATTTTCACAGAGATCTTTTCAGGGTGCACATTTCTTATCCTAATCTATACATGTAGCTACTTTCAGTAATAGTGAAGGATTAGAAAAATGAATTAATTTTAACTCTGGCCTTAATCTTAAAATCTGTCTTTCTAAAAGAAAAAAAAGTCAGAAGAAAGTGACCATTAATATATTCATTTATAATTTGCATCAAACTAGATTTCAGAGTTTAGAAGCCAAGGAAATCCATTTCACTGTTTCCTTCCCCTCCTTCTTCCATTCTACTTCTACCAATGGTCAGAGGGATATTAACAAACTAGTGAGTAAAAAACAGTAACATTTTTTGCTCCTTCTATCCATTTAAAGCAGATGTCTCAAAATTTTAGGCCTGCCTCGTTTTTTACCTGGAATGATTGTGTAACTGACTGCTCTCTTCTGTAGGTAACTGAAGTATGGTGGAATAACCTCCTGTAAAAACACCACATCTGGACTGTATCTGAAATCAGCAGAACAAGTTTACAATATAACTTTTAAAGGAGATTGTTTACATTTGGCATTACAATGCAAAAAACGGAGTAAGGTTTTGGGTGTAGGGCTGGTTTTTTTAAACATGTGAAATGGCTATGATGGTTTCCAAAGAAGCTCTGTCACATTTGTTGCCATGTAAATATGCCACCATATTTGGAGGGAAAAAGTAAGATTCAGATCTGTATTTTACCAACAAGTTACTAATAAGGGGGCCTAATTTCCTCATGTAGACCTGGATCTCGCAAACATCTATGCATGTGTCTAATTTTATGCACATGGGAGAATTTAAATTAGTGACTGAAAACATAGCTTTAGAGCACATTTAGAAGCCCTGAGATTTCTAGGAGAATCCAATTAAGACCTATCACCTTTGTGATATCAACACCCAATCTCCAAGTCCAGACTGACAGGTAAAGGACAATTGTTCTCCTTAGCCTTGTCTATACTAGACCTTTTTTAAAAATCTCCTTCTGTTGCACTACTATCAATGGCTCTGCTGTTACTAGGAACACTGGGAGCATTCATGTAGACAGGACACATGCAGCAGCCTGTCACTATTTTTATGTACACATGCTCTGAGTGGGTTCAGGGTTTGGTACTGGGATAATTTGCATAAAGGGAAGACATAGGGTCTTGTCTATCCATGAAAAATTGCACCAGTTTAGTTATCAATTTAAAACTGATCTGATAGGCCAATTTAAAAGCATCTAACAGGTTAAATGAGTTTAGTTTGCACTGCTAAATTACAATATTAAGCTAAATCAATATAGACAAGAATTACACTTGTTTGAGTGTAATCCATCCATTTTACGGGTTTGCACTGATTTAACTAAAAAAAGTCATCAAGTCAGCAGTTTTAGTGCATCTTCACAATTTTTACTACATTCTACCTATCCTGCAAATTTTAGGTTTTCATTTTACACAAACGGTTCTAAAGTTATCTACTGCATAGCCATAACAATAGGTCAACTGAAGACTGTTAAATAGCGGCATTTTTAAGGTGGGAACTCCCTGTTCCCAACCCCACTCACCTTACCAAAGAATAAATGTCTCTGATACAATGGAACTATTTAAGTAAAAGAATATGGAAAATAAATGCAACCCCCAAGTTTAATTCCATGCTCGGATTGCACAGTTCAAATTACAAGTAATATGGAAACAAAAGAACAGTAATGTCAACTCAGCCACATTAGTCGTAATCAAGATTTTGTATTTCTGTTTTTCCTTTTGAGAGTGACCTTTTTGTGCTTTGTCTTAGGGCTTGGCTACATTTGCAGCTGTAGAGCGTTTTGGGTTAAATCAGCCTTTGGAGAGCACACTAAGGAAAGTGCTCCAGTCTGTCCACACTGAGAGCTGCAAGCGCATTGGTGTGGCCACATTTGCGGCATTAGGAGTGGTGCATTATGGGCAGCTATCCCAGCATTCAAGTGGCTGCAATGTGCTTTTCAAATGCGGGTGGTGGCGTGGACTGTGTTGCGTGTATGTGAGGGGAGAGAGAGTGGGTTTTTGGAGTGCTGAGTGTGTGTCAGCATGCTATCTTGTAAGTTCAGACCCCCACCTTACCTCCCTACCTCTCACTCAGTAAATGTTTGCTTTGTCCCGTAGCAGATAAGCAGCCACTGTCTGAAATGGAGTTCTGAGATGGCACCTCCGCATTCCTGCGGCAATTCCACAACAAAGGAAAGAGAGACTACTTGTCTTAAGGGGATTATGGGGCATTTCCGGAGGTCAATTAACTCCTCATCCACTGACCCTGAAGCGTCTCATCCAATATTCAACAGCTGTTAATACTCTTGCCGAGGTGGAGTACCAGGAGTGCTCCAGTCAGGGAGTCGGACTGCTCTACCTGCCTTGCCAGTGTGGACGGGGAGTAAGGTAGAGCGCTCTGGGAGACTTTATTGCAGTATAAAGTGCCAGTGTAGCCAAGCACTTAGGCCTTGGTTACACTTACAGCTTTATAGCGCTTTTGGTTATACCTGCCTTCGGATACAACTCCAGGGAAAGTGCTCCAGCATGTCCACACTGACAGCTGCAACCGCACTGGCATGGCCATGTTTGCGGCACTTGCAGCAGCACTGGGAGTGGTGCATTATGGGCAGCTATCCCTGGCTGCAACGTACTTTTCAAACGAGGTGGGTGGGGTGGAGTGTGTTGTGTGTATGTGGTGGGAGAGATCGAGCAGATTTTTGGAGTGCTGAGAGTGTGTCAGCACGCTGTCTTTTAAAGGCAAACCCTCAATCTTCTACTTCTCACTCACTCACTCAGCAAACATTTGCTTTGTTGATTTTCCCAGTTACAGATAAGCTATGAAAACTTACTTCTGCATTCCTCCAGCTGAGTTCAGAACAAAGGGAAGAGAGATCAATTGACTTACGTAGATTAGGGGGCATTTCCAGAGATCACTCAAAGCACAGTTTACACTGGAGCTAAAGTGTATCACCCAATACACAACAGCTATTAATCTTCTGGCAAGGAGGAGTACCAGGACCAGTACAGCCAGGGAATCAGAGCACTCTACGTGCCCTGCCAGTGTGGACGAGTAGTAAGGTAGAGCGCTCTGGGAAGCTTTATTGTGATATAAAGTGCCAGTGTAACCAAACCCATAGACTGCACACCATAAAATAATGCAAGTTGTGCAACAGGTTAATATTGTCACTGGAAGCACAGTATTTGCATTTCTGTCATAATCTATTATTTCAATCCCACAACCTCCTAACTCATTACTATAGCTAGACATTTAATATCAATTATGCTTATTTTAAAAAAGTTATATGTTACAGTGACTACCTGGCAAAAAGGCTTTTAGTACCAAATCCTGCATGTACTGGGAGATTAGGTTCAGAACATCTTTTGGCCATCCAAATCACAGAATTTAATCAAGTTAGTTTAGGATTACACACATTATGAAATTTCTGTCATATAATATTTCTGTATTTGGTGCTTGGATACTTTGGGGGTATACATCCTATAGACACTTAAAATAAGATACAATACTTACAAGTCTAAATATTGAACTGACTTATAAAGGAGATAACAATACTTACAATGCTAAATAAGAACAGACTCCTTTAGCTCTGTCTTGTTGATTTCCTAGATCCAGACCATCAATATTCCAGGTAAGTAAAGAGAACCTGCTGTCATCTTGTTGCCTGCAGTCTGCGTTGTTGACTCCAGCACTACTAGTAGTAACATCAGCAGTCAGGTCAATACTAGAAAGAATATTTAAAATTTTGCTTTCAGTAAACTGAGCATTCCCCTGGAGTAACATCCATCTTCTAAAGCAGGCCTGCACAACATGCGGCCCAGGGGCCGGATGCAGCGCACGGGGGTTCACTGTGCGGCCCATGATGACTTTTGGCTGGCCGGCCTGCAGGAAGGTGGGGGGGGGGCGGGAATGAGGAGAGAGCAAGTAGCCCCAGCCAGCGAGCAGGCGGGGGAAGGTGAAGAGGCCAGTGGCAGCGGGGGAGGCAGCAGCAGAAGGTGAAGAGGCGAGCAGCAGGCGACCAAGCTGGCGGCAGACAGGCAGGTGAGCTGGCGGTGGGCAGAGGAGACGAGCAGGCAAGCATCAAGCTGGGGTAGAGGGGCTGGTGAGGGGGCGAGCAGTGAGTCGGTAGCTGGAGAAGGGATGAGGAGGCGAGCAGGTGGGCAAGCGGCGGGTGGGCAAAGAGGCGAGCAGTGAGCCAGCAGGGGCTCTAGGGGCGGGCATGGGGGTTTCTGGCAAGGGAGGGAGGAGGTGAAAGGAGGCGAGTGGTGGGTGGGGGACTGACTAGGAGGGATGCAGGAAGCCAGAGAGGGCTAGGGGGTGAAGAGAGGTGTGATGGTGGGGCTGAGCGGGGAGGGGGTGGGTCCTGGGGCAGGGTGGGGTGCCCCGGAGCTTTTTGGCCCACAGCTGTTTTCTTTGGAGTAATATGGCCCTCGCCTCTTTCTGAGTTGTGTAGGCCTGCTGTAAAACAAGCCATTTTTAGACCTCCCCAACTAAAAACCTATTATTGAACATACTGCAAAAGTTAACATATTTTAATCTCTAATTTAAAAACATGTATGCTGAAATTCTCCTTGGTGATTAAAAGATTTGGAGAGAATTTAAATTAGTTGTGTTAAAATGGTTTAATTTAAATCAGAATCAAGCTTAACTTAAATTAGAATCAGGCCCTTTCTTGTGCTAGATCGTCCAGCTTAATGGGTAGTCATCAACATCTCAACGTCTAGGCGGAGGCCGGTATCAAGCAAAGTGCCCCAAGGGTCGGTCCTGGGGCCAATTTTGTTCAATAGCTTCATTAATGATCTAGCTCAGGGGTTCGCAACCTATGGCACGGGTGCCAAAGGCAACACGCAAGGTGATTTCAGTGGCACTCACTCTACCTGGCCACTGATCCATGGGGCTCTGCATTTTAATTTAATTTTAAATTAAGAGGGAGAGAGGAAGGAGGCAGGGCTAAGTGGCATGGTAAGGGGATGGGGGTTGGATAAGGGGCAGGGAATCCCAGGGGCAGTCAGGGGACGTGGTGGGGGAGGACAGGTTTGGATGGGGCAGAAGGTCAGGGGACAGGAAATGGGGGGCTGGGTAGGAGGTGAGGTCCTAGGAGGACAGTTAGGGTGGGGGGGTCTCAGGAGGGAGCAGTCAGAGGACAAGGAGCGGGGAGGGTTTGGGAGTTTTGAGGGGGGCAGGAAGTGGAGGGGGGCGGGGCTCCCTGGGTGCACACCCTAATGAAATGTGCTGCGCCTGGGAGCTTGAGTGTCCCTCCCCCCACCCCGTCGCTCACCAGGTGTCCAGCGGGGCGCGGGGCTGGGGCCTCTCGCCCACGTCTTGCTGGTCCACGGGCGGCTCGAAGTAGGAGTTCAGCGCCCTCTGGAAAGCAAAGGAGCGGGAGTCAGGGCCCGGCGCGGCGGCGGCAGCAGCCCCCGGCCCGGCCCCGGCCCCGGCCCGTCCTCTACCTGCATGTGCCAGTCGCTGTCCGCCAGGTAGCCGCGAGCCACGGCCGGGTCGCTGCTGGTGATGGAGGCGAACTCGGCGCACAGGAGCTTCCTGCGCTTCGCCAGGGGCAGCGCCTCGGCCTCGTCCGCCGCCGCCGCCGCTTCCTCCTCGGGCGCCGTCTCCCCCTGGGGCCGCTGCTCTAGCGGCCCCTCCGCGGCGCCCCCGGCCTCCATGGCCCCGCTCCTGCCCCCCCCCGCCTCCACCGGCCACCCCCGCCAGCAACGCGCCTGCGCGGCGCTTACCCAATCCCCGCGGCCCTGCTAACAGACGCACGTTCCGAGCTCGGAGCTGGGCTGCGAGGGGAGAAGCGATCTCGAGCCCCGCCCCACGGGGTGCCGCGAGCCCAGCGTGGGGCGCGCGCGCGCGCGCGTGACCTACGTGAGGGTGGTAGCAAGGTCCGCGAACGTTCGACCTGTGGAACGTGGTGAATCGCGGGGGGAGTGGGGGGGGACACCAGGCTGCTGTGGCCGCCTAGGGAGGGGGCCGGGGAGAGGGCGCGGGGCGGGGCGGGGCGGGGCCGGGCCCGCCCCCTTCTCGTGCTCGGTGTGTGGAAGGTCACCCTGCCTCTTGTTGCTGCAGCTGCCTCCAGCCCCAGGGAACTCGCTCCGCGCTCCCACGCTGCCCAGCTGGTAGGAGCAGGTGTCCCACGCCGGTCTCTCCGCGGAAGGAGGACGTCGCAACCGGTCTTTAAACCATGAGCTCCCTCACGATCCACTCCTTCCGGGAGATGATGAAAACCCTGCTGAACACATCCAACTTTGATCGGGTGTTAAGTAAGGTAGAGTTGTAGGTGGGATTGATGCTGGGCCCTTGCATAGCTCTTGCTCATCTAAAGTGTATCAGCAGTCTGTGTGCTAAAGATACAGAGATGTAGGTTAGGCAGAATTTGATTTTTTTTTTGGTATAATTTTGATGGATATTAACGTTTAATTTAAAGCGTCTTTCTATGTTTAAATTTTCACAGTAGTGGGAAATTATCGGGGCGGTTAAACAATGATTATTTAATGTAGCTGTTGAGATTCAAAAAGTTAAAGCACATGTCAGCAAAACATGTCAACGTGCAGAAAGTAAATAACCTGAATATTCTAAATTCTCTAGCAGCATTTTTTATTTTTGCTTTACTTATCTGTAAATTTTGATAATTATGGATGGAAATAATTTATCAGTAAAAATCTAATCTATCTAAATCAGTGGTTTTCAACGTGTGGTCCATAGACCCGTGTGGTTCCATAGACTATGTCTAAGGAGTCAGCGAAAGATTGGCATTATCATAAACAGTGTTTTAAAATCTGGTCTGCAGACTATATCTAAGATTTCTAAAGAGGTCTGTACCTTCATTTGAAATTTTTGAGAGGTCTGCTAATGAAAAAAGGTTGAAAACCACTGTTCTAAGTCTATATATATCCAATACATAGTCACTGTCTTGAGAGTCTTACAAATTAAAATCCCAGTTGGATCTTCTCAATTTAAATTCATTGGGTTGTAGCAGGGGCCTGTCCATTCTAGGAGATGCAATTGCAAAATCAAGGCCAAAGAGTATGATCCCACTGTCACATGAGGACTGCTTCCTTACATGAGAATTCAGTGGGATGAGATACATTTTTTAGGTCTACTCTTGTGAATAAGGGTTTGCAGGATGTAGTCCTGATTGGTCAGTACACAGAAAAGAGGGATGGGATGTGTGAAATGTTTAGATAGAATCCTGACTTTCTAAACTCCTGATATTCAGAATTTGTATTTATGCCTCTATCTCGCATTTGTACTGAAAGTAAAATTCTTTTTCTAGAACCCTTACTTTCCAAAATATGTTGTCCCCTGAGGCTTTTGTAAAGGTCAGGAGTGATGTATGGTTTGGATTGTTCAGATTAATAAACGGTATTCTTCCCCTCTCCATACTATATTTTAACAGATTAGGTGATAACACAGGAGAGGTTGTTTAAAATGTTATTTCACAATAGCTATAATACCTCTCTGTTTTAGGGGCTTTATAGCAGTGGCTGATGCCAGGTCAGAGATGTTAAAAAATCACACTCTGAGAGACATTGTTAAACCAGCCTAATTCCCAGTGTAGACAGCGCTAGATTGATGGGAAAAAAATTCTGTCAACTTAACTGCTGTCTCTAGGAGAGGTGGATTTACTACAGCAACAAAAGAACCACAGTACTTCAGTTGTTGTGGTTAAATGTCTTCTCTATTTTGGTGCACCTGCACACTGTAATATTTCTGATACAGACATACCATCAAACTCCATTTTAGGGTTGTTTTTTTTAAAGCTATTTCAGTGGTACCAATCAATAGTGAACTGATAATGTTATGAATACAGTGGAGCCCCGCTATAACGCGACGGATGGTGTTGTCAGTAGCTACCGGTGTGGTGCTCTGCTCTTGTTCGATGATGGTATCAGTCGGCTGTGTGCGTGTTCCCTCTGTGTGCTGTCTCAGCTCTGCAGATCGCTGACGCAGCAGACCCAAGAGAACCCCCAAAGACCACAGACTCTAGTAAGGTACGAAGGCACCCGGGCCAAGTTTATTGTCATCCGAAGCACTGTGCAGTTCCGGTAGACTCTACGGGACGTACGACTCAGTGCTTGTCGTACAATGGACTCAGCTCAGTCAGTAGCAGGCTCACTAATGCCCCCTTGGCTGGACAAAGACACTGCCCCAGGATCGTATTTTTATACACAGGTATAAACAAGTTACACATCACTCCTGACGTACTGAGGTACAGCCTCTCTACGCAACAGGGTGCATCCCCTCTACGTAGTAAGGTACCGCCTCTCACCTTGTACAGGTTGGTTCGAGCAAACCAACTCTATCCATCATATTACCCTTTTGCCCCTGTCTTTAGGATGGGTCAGCTTGTTCCTTGTTATCTGTATGGAATGTACCAGTGTCTTGGTACCTCTTAGATCTGTGTACTTTTGCAACATCAGCCCTTTCCTTGCCAACTTCTGTGAGCAGGGCCTGCCTCTAGCTCACAGCTTAACTTTGCTTTATGTTAGCAAAGTCTTGACCATTACTTTAGCTCAGGCCTTAGGCCTCATATCGGGCCTCTGATACAAGGGTTTATGTTTCAGGGCCTCATCTTCCTTCAGATGGGATCCATAAAATCCCATCTCGCTAAATGCGGGGTCGCATTATAGCAGGGCCTCACTCCCCGACAGGCGGGGGACTGCGCTTCTCTCCCCTCTGCCCAGCAGGGGAAAGAAGCTGCGGCCCCGCACCTGCCAGGGACAGAGAACTTCGGGGCTGCAGACTGCAGCCCCGGAGTTCTCTG
>ML677334.1:33146140-33237829 GCA_007922305.1 Dermatemys mawii
CGCTATAACTGAACTCGCGTTATAGCGGGGCGCGTTATACCAGGGCTCCACTGTATATTCCTCAAAAATAGGACATGCATATGCCATCTTCAGTAAAATATTACTAACTTCCAAATGTATAGTAAGAATCTCTTACTGAAATAACTGAATATTTCCATCTCTATGACATTTCATCCTAAAGCCACTTTGAATGATTTATTTCAAAAATACTTTTGCAGGGATGAATGTAGTTATGGAAACTCTACTTTTCCCAGTTTTGTGGGGACCTTATGTCCATTGTTCTCACTTTTAAATATGCAAAACTTTCAGTTGTTCCAGCTGGAATTAGGGAAATGATTTTAAATGCTGCAGAGTAACAACTTCTAGGCATTAGAATCAATTAACTAGCCTCTTGGGGCTTGTCTGCATGGGGAAATTTACCCCACATAATTATTCTGCTATAGTTATTCAATACCCTCCCAAGTGGGCATTTTTATTCTCAGAATAAGAGTTCAACATAGGAAGTTATTCTAGTAAATTTTCCCATGGTGAAGCCCTGAATATGTTGGGCTAACATTTCAAAATATTCCTTTCAAACTACTGGTTTAGTTCCGTTATTTAAGTATTAATTGACGTTGCTTCACTTTAAGGATTATTCAGATGTTGCTGATTTTCATTCTGTCAACAAGACGCTACGCACCTGTGCTTAGCCAATAATGTCATGGGGAAAAAATCAAAGCAAACAGTAGTAACTTTACACCAGGTATAAAGTCAGACAACTCAGCTTTCCATTTTTAAGAGAGTTCAGTAAAGTTTGTCTCAAACAACTCCTGAAAGCTCAAGCTGATTACAATGAAGTGACTGTGTGCATATTTGAGACACAAGATGGGTGAGGTAATATCTTTTATTAAACCAACTTTTGTTGGTGAGAGACAAGTTTTTGAGCATGCACAGAGCTCTTCTTTAGGTGAAGATGATCCAGTAAAAGATATTACTAGCCCATCTTCTCTCTCCACTTTCAGGGAACCGATATGGCCACCCCAACACTGCATACAGTGTACATATGTTTTTATAGGATGTATATATTTCCCGAGGGAAAGAATTTGCAACTGGAGATTTATAGAAACATCTGACTTGACACTTAAACCATAATGTTTTAGTCCTTTATTTTTCTCTCCTCCCTAGTCTAAAAGCTGAATCAAGATTTACTTTCAAGTTGATCTGTTTACTTTGAGGGCAGTCACTAGACTTGTAACTCTCTGTCTGTTTCCCCTTATTGAGATTTTGAAGTAACAGAATTTTGTTCCTCTGTCTTGTTTGTTCAGATGACAGTTCTTTCTGCAACTCCTGGAAAGGTTGTTTGTGAAATGAAAATAGAGGAGGAGCACACAAACAGAGGTGGCACATTGCATGGAGGTTTGACTGCCACACTGGTAGATGTAGTGTCAACGGCAGCATTGTTGCATACAGAAGGAGGAGTGCCTGGGGTCAGTGTGGATATGAACATTACGTATGTATTGAACATGCTTACTGTCAAATATTAAATCTTAATGGTTGATGTGTTTTACTAACAGGGTCTGGTTTCTGCTAAGTTTCTCTTCCATGATCTAGCTACCACTTCAGTGACAAACTGCAGTCTATTCTGAAAGAACAACTTCTAATAAACTCAGTATAGATCCTGTTTGGGAATATCATCACGTTGTTGAGACACGAGTCTGAGGCAGTCAAATGTTCTTTAAGCTCCCTTTATTACATTTGGTTTACCGCCTTAGAATCATAGAATATCAGGGTTGGAAGGGACTTCAGGAGATCATCTAGTCCAACCCCATGCTTAAAGCAGGACTAACCCCAACTAAATCATTCCAGCCAGGGCTTTGTCAAGCCTGACCTTAAAAACCTCTAAGGAAGGAGATTCTACCACCTCCCTAGGTAACCCATTCCAGTGCTTCTCCACCCTCCTAGTGATTTTTTTTTTCCTAATATCCAACCTAAACCTAGATCTAGAATGTTTTTTTCCAGTCATCCGGGACCTCCCCCGATTGCCATGCATTTTCAAAGATAATGGCCAAAGGCTCTGCAATCACATCCGCCAGCTCCTTTAGCACCCTTGGATGCAGTGCATCCGGCCCCATGGACTTGTGCTTGTTCAGCTTTTCTAAACAGTCCTGAACCACCTTTTTCTCCACAGAGGGCTGGTCACCTCCTCCCCATGCTGTACTGCCCAGTGCAGTAGTCTGGGAGCTGACCTTGTTCGTGAAGACAGAGGCAAAAAAATCACTGAGTACATTTGCTTTTTCCACATCCCCTGTCACTAGATTGCCTCCCTCATTCAGTAAGGGGTCCACACTTTCCTTGACTTTCTTCTTGTTGCTAACATAGCTGAAGAAACCCTTCTTGTTACACTTAACATCCTTTGCTAGCTGCAACTCCAGGTGTGATTTGGCCTTTCTGATTTCACTCCTGCATGCCCGAGCAATATATTTATATTCCTTCCTGGTCATTTATCCAATCTTCCACTTCTTGTAAGCTTCTTTTTTGTATTTAAGATCAGCAAGGATTTCACTGTTAATCTAAGCTGGTCGCCTGCCCTATTTACTATTCTTTCTACACATCAGGATGGTTTGTTCCTGCAACCTCAATAAGGATTCTTTAAAATACAGTTAGCTCTCCTGGACTCCTCTCCCCCTCATGTTATTCTCCCAGGGGATTCTGCCCATCAGTTCCCTGACGGAGTCAAAGTCCGCTTTTCTGAAGTCTAGGGTCCATATTCTGCTGCTCTCCTTTCTTAGTTACCTTAGTTAGTTCTAGGTTCAAAAGTCCAAATTCTATTTTCTCATGCATGGAATTTCAGTAGGAACATCAGTGAACTCCGCCTGAGGAGAAACTGCAAGATTCAGGCCTGTGAAAAGGTGCACAGGGTTAACTGCGAACTGACTCGCGTAGCTCCTTCAAAAAATTTTAAACAGATGAATGTTCCTTGTTGTAACATGTTGTTGTATAAAACAATTGTTTTCTTTTTCATTTTCATTCAAGATACATGTCTGCTGCTAAGATTGGGGAAGAGATATTGATCACTGCTCAGATTTTGAAGCAAGGAAGACGTCTTGCCTTTGCCAGTGTGGATGTAACAAACAAGGCAACAGGAAAGTTTGTAGCACAAGGCAGACATACAAAATACCTAGGAAATTAATATAAGAAAATATCTAAAAAAAGTTGTGTGTTTGAAGCTAGCATTGATTTTTTTTTTTCTAATTTAAGCTGTATGAAGTCACCACGATCTGAAGGCAGTTAAATGCTCTATGTAAATGAGTTGGTCTCAGTCCTGTGCCTAGTGGACAAAAAGTGTTCACATTGTAATTGGCAATAATTCTGAGCTTGTTGCAGTCTTGGTAGAGAGACCAAATGTACTTTTTTTGTGCCTGAAGAGAAGGTCAGTGTTCTGGCTCACTGACGGGACTATGTGGGGAAGCTTTCTGCTCCCTGTTCTGTACCTCTCTCGTGAAAACATGTTTTCGGTCTCCAGGGCTGTCAGTTCATAACCTTTCAAAAATCAAAGCAACTAACAAACTGCATTTTTTTTTTTTGTCCTATGCTATCAAGTGGTATTAAAGTAACCAGTGTTACAAGTGCAGTACTGTGGTTTTAAATCATTAATATGAAATAAGAATATTTTGCAAATGAGAAATGTAATACATTGAGAACATAGATAAGTTTTATTGTGCTAGAGCACTGTTTCTCAACCAGTGGCTCATGATCTCTAGGGATGGGATTGTGCATCACAAAATGCAATCAGGAGTGCTGAGGTGTTGAAAATTTCATAACTATTCTGAAGCAAAGAACATTTTCAAAATAACTTTGGGGGCAGCCAAAACCTTCAAAGTGCTTGAGGTCAAATAGTAGTAGCTGTATTAGAGAGGGTTATCATTGATAGTTTTTATTCTTGATTATAGAATGCAAGGGGGACAACTTTTTCTAAAATGACTTACTTTAAAAAAAAAAAAAAAAAAAGGTAAGTATGGCAGGACTCCGTATTTAAAAAGTCTGTTGTTCTTGCCAAGGCACATTGACCCATTCAGTACTTGTTTCTTATATACAGTAAAATGGAAAAAAAAAAATCTTTCCTACTTTTGCCATTTAATTCATGTAAAAAAACTTTTCCAATCATTAATATTTGATTTACAGAACTATCATACATTAATCTTTTAGTGAAAATCAGTTTTAATTAATAGTATTGCACCCACATTGTCCATTAAAACAAAGAAAATCTGCCATTTTGCAATTATATACCTTTGTCTTAAGAAGGCTTCCATTTTCTTCATTGCTGCTTATGTTGGTGAGGGAAGAGAGAATGGGCAGATCTGTATTCAGAAGGCATCTTCATAGCTTTAGAAACAGAATTTAGACTTCATTGGGAGTCGTCCTATGTAATGACTGCAAAATCAGGCCCTTCACCTTTACTTTTGCTGTAACTCGAATGCAGTCAGTCATTCATGGTGCATTTAGTCCCTGCTGAATAATTAAGAAAATGGGACATAACTATTGTTAAGCAGACCAGCCAAATCTGTTAACTGATTTTAAAACATCTTTGAATGTTTACATCCCTCACAGTTTATGCAGTTTGATAAATGAACATGAGGCAGGTGGAAGATCGCTTAAAAATGTTGGGTGGTTCTAGCACTTGATAGGTTCTTTAGTCAGGTTTCTCATATCTTGGTCTGTAGGCCAAAATCTGACACTTACATTTTGGCAACCCTGGTCATGTATGTGAAGCATTGCCATTTAGAGTTAAATCAGTGCTCACTACAGACTTCCATTTAGAACAATCTGACATGTTGCAGAAGGTACTTTTCATTTCCTGAAATACTATTTTAAGTGTTGAGTGTCTTAGGGAAAAACAAAACCTGAATGGAAAAGAAGAGTAGTCAGTGCTGTTAGATAACTGGATCTGTGATTGCCTGCATAGCCCATGTGTCTATGTGCCCAGCTAGCCAGTTACCTACTTCCCTGAGACAAGCTCCTGTCTAATCACTTCTTATTTTCAAACACTCATTTCTGGTCTCAGCAGAAGTAAAACTCTAGGGAAACAAATCATTGCTAGCAACCGTGAATGGCTGTGGATACAAGAGAAGAGCTATTATACAGACAGAAGTGTTATGCCATAGAGCAAGAAGCATGTGTAATGAGGAATGGAGAAATTTATCTGCACTAGTGTTCTCTTCATGCTTTTCTGACTTGTCTTGTGATTACTACTGCCCAAGCCTTTTGACTGTACTCATGAAGCCTGTCCTTTTCATCTCTTCTTTTGCCCTATTAGTTCAGCTTGGTCTGATCATTTTTATTCACTTACCTACATTCTTCCTTTAAATATCCACAGATGTTATAAACGTTTATAGGAACTATAGTGACAAAATTCAGAATTATTTTTTTAAGAGGTAGATGCTGCATATCAGCTATTCATTCATACTATGTGAATGTCATATTTTAGACAGTTTGACTTTGTAATCTGTTCAATAAAATAGAATTTTCACTTATTTATATTGCACTCACTCAGATTCTGATATCACTACTCTGAGTAAGTTTTTCCTGTTGAGAAGGCAGAGATTACTTAAAATAGGGGACTAATCATTTTGAGTAAAGAGACCAGAAATTGAGTGCACGTCAGTCATATATACCTCAATATAACAGTAGTAACTGAAAGAGAAATACAAGATCAAATGTTAGTAAAAAATGACAAACCAGCACCTGGAAAAATACCAGATCTGAATGGTTTAAATTCATTTTGAATATTAATATAAAAGCAAACACCAAAAGATTGAGAGTTATATTTTTGGATCTCCCCAGAGTCTAGCTAAAGTTATGGCTAGGAACACAAGACTAACCTGCTAAGTTGCATGCTACATACACTTCAGATTTTTTGCCAGTGTTAGAGCTTGTTGGAAACTAATAGAAATCTGCATTTTTACAATTTCTTGTGTTCTGTCACTGTTTCAATTAACTTTGACCTTTTAAAAGTCTGAAAACTATCAGTGTGCTTACCAATTTCTCTTTACTTTCCTCCAGTTCAGAGACACCTGCCTTTGATTGTATTCATGATTAAAATAAACATGCCTATATTTGATTCAAAGAGTCGTACAATCTTATTTTTGTAATATCCGCATACAGAATTCTACAGGGTTTCTAGAATGAAAAAGTTGGTTAAATTTAGGTGAATCAACCTTGACATTGTCACTCTATGAAGAAGTAAAGGCAGGAAAGTCTTAGTTCAATATCTCAATAGAAACCCCATGTAAAATAATTAAGAATGCATGGTATACTCTGATTTAAATACAGATAGATTAATCAAGAGTACAAAACAGCAGCATGTTGGCCTGATCATTTACTTCACAATTTAGGCTTTGTCTACAGTGGCAAGTGAAAACACAAAACTTTTGTCATTCAGAAGTGTTAAACACACACACACTCCAAAAGACAGAGTTTTGCTAAAAACAAATGCTGGAGTGAACAGTGTTTTGTTGCTGACACTAACAGCTCATTGGGGGTGGAAGTGTCAGCTGGAGAGCTCTCATCTGCCAACAGCTGGTACACTGCACACCTTTTGGTGGCACAGCTGTGGTACTAAAAGCTGTGTAGTGTAGACAACCTTAGGGCTCCAGTCCCAAAAAACCTAAACTGCAGACAGATCCATGCACTGTTGACTTTCATAGGCCTGAGGATAAGTGTCTGCCCTTGCAGAGCAAGTTGCAGGACTGGAACCTAAGTTGGTATCTGGAAGTGACCTACATCTCAGTAGAAATGTGATCTCCATACTGTGAAAGTTTAAAACCTCCATATGTCAGAGGAGTTTGAGAGCAGTCTAGTGGAGAAAATGAGTGTTTGCCTCTCTCTAAAGTAGGGACAGTTAAATTCTAGTAAGGTTGTGATGGATAGAGCTGGTTCCAATTTGCTTCTGGATTGAAGTTCCCTTGTTTGTAGAAGTGTGTGAATGACTTACCCTGAATCTTCTGTAGTTCCCTAGTTGTGGGGAAACATTATGATCTTTGAAATGCTCTGTACTTATGCTTCATAAATCATAGCTTTAGGCCAGGGCTGGGCACATGGATTGCCACCCCTGGGATGCTGGGGGCCCTGTTCCAGGAAGCAGCTGGCACTATGTCCCTGCCACTACTGGGGGACAGGGAGCAGACAGGGAGCATGAGCTGCTCTTGTCTTCAGGGGAGGTATCCACAGTTCCCATTGGCCAGGAATGGGAAACTGTGTCCAATGGGAGCTTTGGGGGAGGTACCCACAGGCACAAAGAGCCCTCTGCACCCTCTCCCCAAAGGACAACAGGGATGTGGTGCTGGCCACTTCCCCAGAGCAACAGGAGGGCAGGCAAGTGGGGAGCCTGCCCTGACCCCACTGCCACCCCAGAGCCACTCCAGGTAAGCAGCATCAGGCCAGATCCCACCCCCCAAATCCCTCCTGCACCTCAATCCCCTACCCTGACCCCCCTCCCCCCCGCATCTCTCCTGCACTCCAACCCCCTGTCCCAGCCCTACAGTGATGGCCCTACAACCACTTTCCCACACTGATGTGACCTTCTGGCCAAAAAGTTTGCCCAACCCTGCTTTAGGCAGGACACAGAAGTGTAACTATTGTTGGTCTTGAGTTTTTGCAAGGTCTCCTGTGTCAAAACTAAAGGCATGGGTTTTCACTAACATGATTCTTGAACAAAAACTGCCACTAAGAAAAAAAACAAGCCAAAGCGCCACATTTTACCCTTTGGAAAAAATGTATTAATAGTCCACTCAAAGCCCTTGCTACTAGTAGCAAAAATCTGCTCAAGTGATTGCCAAAGTGGAGGAATCTTCCTCTGGTGGCCAACCACTGGGGAGCAGGGCTTCAGAACTTGGAATTTCCACTCCAACTACTATTCTCAGCAACCCTTCCCCTCCAAGCCTTTACATCTCAATGAAGTCTTTTATAATTCTCAATCTCTGCATTCTTAAGGTCTGTGGTAGTCAATACAGGGGAGATTGTAACCAGCAGAGAGAGGCAGTGAGAAGCCTGCTGCAACAAAAAGAACAGTCCCCCACTGGCCCTTGCTGCCTTAAGGCCAGAAATAGTTTTTGACAAGGAAAGACCCTGATCCCTACAGGAAGCTGAGAATGAGTAATATCTTCCCTTTTTAATTCCAGGTCTGATTAAAAATAAGGAAACAGTTAATCTATACAGTTTGCACATTTGGATAACAATGTTGACATAGGAAAGTTCACCTTATATATTCCCACACTTACTTTGATGCACAAGGCACATGGACTTTCTCCATATACGTACAACTATAAAAACCTTCAAAGTTTAAAAAGTGTTAAAATTTCAATGTAAAACAAATATGAACACAATCTTAATTTACTCCCATTTTGTATATGCAGTAGAACACTGCCTTTCATTGCATAATCATTCTTTCCCACAGCACCGTTGAAGGGAAAAAATGGTGAACTCAAATGAACCTCTGCATTGTTCATCATTGGGATTCACACCCTGAGTTTTTAGAGCCACAGCATAGACCTCACCTATTTGAGCTGAAGGAATAACTCCATTAGCTGGCATACTGTGCTGTGTAATGTACTGAACCAATAAGTTGATTCTCAAACTGGGGGTCGCGGGGCGAAGTGCCGCCAAGCCGAACGCTTTTGTGTTCGGCGGCATTTCAGCAGACATGCTGTGCGCTTTAAAGTGTCTGCCCGAAAAGCCGCCAAAGCAAAAGTTTCTAGTTTCAGCAGCTTTTTGGTGGACACTGAAGCGCTCTGCACGTCCGTCAAAATGCTGCCAAAACCAGAAGCGTTCGGCTCGGCAGCATTTCAGTGGAGACACAGAGGTCGCAGCGGCCCGCAGGGACGAGAAAAAGGGCTGCCGCTCCTGTAAGTTTGAGAACCGCCAATAAAAATGCATCTTACTTCTGTGTGTTCCATTCTATGCATCCGATGAAGTGGGCTACAGCCCACGAAAGCTTATGCTGAAATAAATTGGTTAGTCTCTAAGGTGCCACAAGTATTCCTTGTTTTCTAAAGTTATGTTACTTGTCAATTCAATATCCTCAAGAAGTTGAAAGTCTGGCAGTGAAGTACAATAAATTTAAATTTATCGAAGATTAAGAAATAGTGTATAGCATGGCATGGCAAGTGTTTTAAAAGTACACTACTGTTTAAATTGAGGTCTCTACCACATAATGAAGGTCTGATACCTATACACCTATAAGATGCCCATACCAATCCATAAAAAAAGCAGCAATATGATTAAGAACTGATTACTTTCTGTAACAGAATTTTAAATTAAGATGAAAGATCTGGCCACTGTGGATAAACCTGCAGATGTCCTCAAACCAGTATCTTGGTGTTTCTAATTCTAGACTCTCTTAACAGTCCTAAAAGAAAATCAATTCCCTCTAACTCTTATCCTCCGAGTTATGCGCTTGTCAGTGACCAGAATCTCAACTAAGATAACCATTACCGCATCTTATTATTAAAAGTTTGATCGAGGATAGAGTGAAACAATTTCCACTCAAAATGCACTGGCCAAGACAACACATGAGCAACCTTGAACAGCTCATTTGTAGGATACAGTGTTCAAACAAGACTGGTAAAGACAATATTCCAGAAGTGGAACTGACGTTTCACCAAGCTGTAGTCAGGTATTGCTATTTGTCTTACAGGTCACTGAAGAGAGAAACAGTTACTAGTTAGGAACTGATCCTGCCTGCACTACTGACAGTAATACCGATTTTCAAGTATTCCCAAATGCCTAGCAGCATTTTTCAGGATCAGTTCCTAAAACAACAGAAGTAGGAAAAAGAGGAAGCAATGTTTTCTTAAAAAACTGAAAAAATTAAGAAATCTCACTTCAGCAGCCCTTAAGTTTGTTTCGGTTGACTTGCCAGGGCAAAAAGGAGAAAAAAAGATCAGTAGAATTCACAGTGCTTCTGGCACACCAGCATGCCCTTAAGTGAATTCAACTGCTTTTGGTAGCTAGTCTAATATTAATGTCACATCACTACATTTTTAAATGCCAGAGTAATATGATGAGAACATATCTTTACCACTACTTTTCACTGGAGAGACTATGTTAGACTGTTCTACAAGCTTCAAGTCTGAAATATTTGTGGATGACATATTTAAGAAAATAGTATGTGTAAGTAATTAAACTCATGATCTTTGAATAAAACTAACATTGTCATCTTTCACCTAATTTATTTAATTTCCAATTTTTTCAATTCCAAACAAAAGCTAAATACAAATTTAAACAGGTAAGCACTAGTTTTACCCAAAGGGAGCAGGCTTATACAGATTTACTCCAGTAAAGTACTCAACCCTTAAGCAAAGCCTTCTTTATCATCAAAACTATACAGTAGTCTTCCTTATTTCATTGCACAGTCTTAAAATGTTCTGCCAAAGCCAACTTTTGACACTCCAAACACTATTTTACAGTGAAGTTCACAACTGCTTTACCGTCTATTTCAAAAACCCTCAATGGGTTTTCCATAAGAAATGTTTTAGAAACCAGTATTTCCTGCAGTTCACCAGCAAGTTTACAAGTCTCGAACTCTCAAGAAAAAATAATCCTCTACCAACAACATGGTTTCTGCAGCTACTATTTTACTTTAATTTTAGCTGCTTTAACTACTTCAGACTCCAGGTCTGCCTCAATCTGTATAAATGTATCCAACTCAACAGAATACTCTTTTATAGTTATACAGCAACTTGGGGAAAGTTCCAAAAGTGAAAGTGCCAGTAAACTTAAACATGGCCCAGCAAAATAAAATAAAAAAAGGCAAGAAATGCCTATGCTGAATGAGATGCTTTTTTTCCTTAAGAATTCTTTCCCCACATTTACATTTCTATTGTAACAGCCACTTTTCTGTTCATTAGAATGAATCAGATAGTGCTCTCTGATACAATCATTAACAGCAAAGCTATAAGGCTTTTATACCCGTTACATTCACTTCTCACCCTCCAAATACTGATGACTAACATTAGATGTTAGGGGGCATGATCAGCACAAATGGGAACACCACCACAAATGATCACCTTGTGCTTTCAGATACATTTGTTTCAGTGTACAACAGTCCTTTCATTTCACATTTTAGTAAGACGCTGATGCAATGCAAAAATATGCAGAGCATCCTCTCTTTCACAAGGTCCATGCAGAAAACATTTTAAAAAATTGTAAAGTTCTGATACACAAATGATTAAAAAAAATAATCCAGGATGATCAAGTTTCACAATGTATAGTGTTCTGAACATGAGTCCATTTTCTTCTAAATTCTGAAAGAATGAAGTGGTGAGGAAAGTGAGAATTCACTGCTGCATTCTGTGATCTTCCCCATTTTGCTAGCCAGTACCCTACTCTGGCATGTAAGGACGGAGGTGATCCTCTATGGTACCAACCGCCCAGTGGGTGAGCTGTTCCTGTGGCAGGTACAGGCAGATGCTGCATAACTTGAAGATTGTAGCTTTGTTTTTTGGAGTCTGGAAAAAAAACAAAACAAAGTATTTAGTTTGTTCAGACCTAACAAAAAGTTGTATTTGCACAGGTTTAATATTTATCCATCCCCACTTAAAACAATCCCTAAAAAAGATTCTTACGACCACTCTCCTTCAACCCCTTCTGTGTATGCAGAGTCTAATCAAAATATTGGACAATGTCAAACTATTTAACAAGTATATTTACAACCACCACTGGGATTTGACAAGTAGCATAGTGTCTTTGTAGGAAGGGCTACCAAATTAGACTTGGTGTGATGATTTAACATTAGCTCTAACAGTGAAGAGATTTTACAGAATATATTTTCATATAAAAATAAATTATTCACCTCTACATGAGGAAGCTACATAGCCAGATCATCTCAGGCTGAGGGCTCAGTTCTCAAACTAAACTGAACATAATCTGATCAGCATGCAGAATAGAGGGGCAGCACTATATTCTCTGCTTCAGTAGCAGTTATTTCCAATAGATTCCATAACACAACAGCCCTGAGGTGATCTTATTTGGCAACATTTTTTGCTTATATCCAGTTGTTCCATCTTTAAGTCTTCAGAATGGTGGTTTGTTGTACTGCTTAACTGCGAGCATAAGACCATGGCAATTTTGTTCATGTACACTTAAATACTGACAACTAGAACATTTATAAACCTTTGGACAATTATTCTCCTTTCATGTACTTACAAAAGGATAAAGTTCTCTCATAAGCTAAGACTTAATATTCCAGGTCCTTCAAACAATGCTCTGAAAAGTGTTAAGAGGACAAGCTTACCTGCAAGTGCTGTCTGTCAATGAAAAGAAACACTGACTGGTTAGGATTGCTGATAACAATTCCAGTCTTGTCCTTTCGGCTCAGAACATGCAGAAACTGTTTTTCATAGTCACCATGATGAAATTCAAACTTGGCCTGTATAGGAATAAAGGCAATGTTTACAAACAAAGCTTACCACATTTAATTACTAACATTCTGTGTTTGATCTGAGTAGTGTAAGACTCCTAAAATCCAGAGCTGATCCCTTTCTACTGCTTAAATTTAAGGAAGTGGGGGAAAACACACACTGATCAGTTTTACTGCTACCCATTAGGTTTTTAACAGTGGAGAATATGACCAAAGATGTACATTTCATTCTGCTGCTGGACAGAAATAAGCAGTGCAAAGGCACATGAGCAAGCTGCATTATTATAACTAAGGAAAAAAGCTGTAGGTGTATTTACTTTGCACACCTGACAGCCCACTTCAGAGTACTGTCAGTTTTTCCCGTAGTATGGGTGTCAAATATTAAAGGAGGAAAGAGAAAATATTTGAAAAAGTTGAAGTCCAATTGATAAAAATTGACAAGACAACTGAAGACCAAGTGTGTAGTACCTAAAAATGTCAGTTTGAAAGGGACGTTCAAAAATTGTGTCCTTGTAAGAACTCCAAATGGAGTAATTATCTTCCTTGAGTGTTGCTCCTTAATTCGTAGACCGTCTGAGCAAACCTGCACCCATTTAGCTAAATCAGTTTAAACATGCACATATAGCTAGAGTGATGCAAGTCTGCTTAGACCAGACCTTAAGAGTTAGACTTTTGCAGTTCGTAGCTAGTAAGAGCAGTGGGGATAAAAATTACCAATTTCAAGGGCATCAAATTACATCAAGAATGGAAGAACTATTTTCAAATGCAAAAGAGACATTAGCATTGCTTTAAAGGATGTCAGGACCTAAGAGGAGTAGTATGGCAGTACTTGAACTAAAAATCCTTTCCCATATCCTATCATGAGCTGAAGCTGCTTGCACATTCACAGTTGCTATGACTTGTCTTGTATTATGTTTGAAATAGCATTAAATTGACAGGAGCTCACTATACGCTGCTACAAAGAGCCTAAGGAAGAAGTTGGCATTTCACAGGAAATATTAACATCTTAACATTTCAAAATAAGTTAATGCATTTTTATTAAAATTTACAATATACCTGAACAGGCCTATAGGGTTCATCATCAGATCCCTTCCACCGAGAAAACAGGAGACAGACTATCTTCTCAATATCATTCCGAGGCCAAAGAATGAAGTCCATCTCCTGGGTACAGCCAATCACATCCTGCACGAAGGAGTTGAGTGGGGTTCACTTGTAAATTACTCTTACAGCATGATCAGCACAAGAGCAGATACAATTCACTTTTACATAAGATAACAATGTTCACAATTCTTAAATTTGTCTCCACATTCTTCCATCCTAATGCACTAGTTTCTGATTTACCTGTTATGTCTAATCTGCGAAAGCAAATGTTTTGGGACAAGAACCGAGAAATTTTCTGCCTGCACAAGAGCTAGCATACAGACCCAGTTGGCTTTTTTACATGCTACTGCAAAGTAAGTGTTACATAATAGTCTGCAGTTTCACAACTTCTAGTCTTGAAGAGGTTTATTATAATTTTTTCATGGATTATCTGAGTCCAATTCATTTCAATATTCATTCAAAAAATGGAATAAGCATTTAGCCATCCTACAAAAACATTGGTTTGTAAAGATTAATATTTGCCCACTAGAAGAGGACAAAGCTGTCGGGAAGAAGTACTTTCAAATTTCTAAGTAGATAATCTGTCCCATTTAAGTACAAAAGGAGAGTTTCAATAATTACACAACTACATAAACAAGTCTGATTTCAGGATAAGCACATGTGCCACATTTCAGTTCAGACCACACCCTGTGCTCATAATTCTTCATGTATCCAAAGTTCTAGTTCAACTAAAGATGGAGGAATGCAGGATCAGGCCCAGAATTTGTAAGAACAGCTTGCAGTTGTTCCGAATTCAGGCCAAAACCTAGTAAGTGTAAGGAATAACTTTACCCTGCGCATAGACTGGTAGCGGGGTGCATGAAGCTGTACTATATCCTTCTGTAGAAGCTCTATAGAACTTTCCAAGGAATAGTTGGAATCCCGCACACCTTTCAGGATATTTTCTTCATAATTATTGGTCATGACTGGTATCACTTCAGACACTTCAAAAAGTGCTGATGACTTCTTCTAAAAAAAGAAAACAAGCAGTAATTATATTAGGGATCTATTCTTTTTCCAAGCAACTTGTGATTACAACATTTCAAAGCTTGCATGTTTTTCCCTCAGTGCTAGTGTCGCTTAAGCACTGCATTAGTGTGTGTCTCGGAGTCATAACTCAGCCTTGAAGAGTTCTGCAAACAACTTCTTAAGACTGAGAATAAGTTAAGAGCTGTATTTAGTCAGCTGACTTAGTCCCCAATCCCCACATAAGATTTTTTACACACATACTTCAAATTAAACGTGCACAAGCTTTGATAGGACTGGGGCTTTATTGTTTAAAATAGACAGCTATGGTCTTGGCAACAACAGATGCTGGTAAACCAAGTTAATCAAAGGCATTTCACATCTGTAAAGTTGTCAATCTCCATCAAATGGAAGTTTAAGCATGTCTTCCACCTACAGAAAAAACTCCACTACCAGTAGAAGGGAGGCAGATCCAATTTAGGAACAGTTCTCTAAGCCAAACAGAGCTCTCCCGTCAACTTAATTACGCCACCTCCATGAGGGACAAGAGCTGTCTGCAGAAGCTCTCCCACAGACATAGTGTAATTTAACTTGCTCAAGGGTGTGGATTATTCACACCCCTGAGTAACATACATTGTACCAGGGGTGTCAAACATGCAGCCTGCAGGGTTATTTTATGCAGCTCACCAAGCTCCCTGCACCCTCCCCCCCCCCAAGTTATTTCCTGCAGCCTGCCAAGCTCCCCTCCCCACAGCATGCCATGTCCCCACTCCTCTGCTTACCTCCAGGTGCTTCCCACCACCAAACAGCTGTTTGGCAGCACTTAGCACTTTCCAGGAGGGAGCAGGCACTCAGCAGAGGAGGAGAAGAGGCAGGGCAGGGATTTGGGGAAGGGGTGGGGCAGTGGGGGGGCTGTCAGTGATGCAGCCCTTGGGCCAATGTCCTAGTCCTCACATGGCTCTCCTAGTGATTCGAGTTTGAGATCCCTGCATTATACTGAAGTGGTAGTGTAGAAAAGCCTTAATTCTAGCAAATCAGACTGCCAAACCATGCAGAGTTACTTCATTTTCTAACTCACTTTCACAGAGGATTCTTGCATTGTTTCCACATTGACAGTTACTTATGAACAACTGCTTCAGCATCTCCCATTCATGAGAACACTTATACGAACAAAAAGCAGTTTTCCATTACAGGTACTGTATGTGCAAACAAAGGTGGTTTGCCTGTAGGCCTCTCTTATAACTCACTGAGGCTCTTGATTTCTCTTCTGAACACCTCAGAGATATAGCACATAGTCTCCATCATAGACATTTTATCTTCCCCTTTTTTGCATGCTCCAGGTTGGGCTACTCTAAATCTTTCCTATTCTCATTAAGCTTTCAAACACCTTAAGTCTTGGTGTGCATGTACAGGACTGACAGCAAGATGGATTTTGGAATGCTCTAGTTGGATGCAAGCAAGATTTCAGAACACCTAAGTAAATAAGCATGCATAAGACACTTCCAAAATACATCTAGGAAGTTACATTGTTGTTATAACTAGCTTTGAAGCAGACAAAGCTTTTCCTGAGTCAACAATTGCTCTCATTGCTTAAATAATTTACATTTCTCTTAAATGAGTGGCTTACACTGCCACATTATTGAGCATGGAATCCTTTAGCATGATAATGGCACACGAATAAGCTAAGAAGTCATCTTTATTGCCCCATGACATAGCAACTGGAGACCAGTAGGTCCACACTACCACATTCCCAAGTACATCTTCACAATAATTTTTGTTTGTGCTCCATTGAAAAGGCAGAGAAAGGTGTAACAGTTTGAGGAAAAGTGATTTTTTTGGTCACTTAGATTTTCACTTCTGGTGTCAGTTGTAGCAATCACAGATCTGTGAAAACCAGTCTATGGAGTTTGTCCAGGAAGACCAGGGAAGGCTACTCCTAACAACATTTGCCATAAATAGGTATCACTCTCACAAAACTGAGGTTAGAGAGTTAGAGGCTTGTCAACACCACATTGGGGGAGTTCAGGAAAGGAGCTTTCAGAAGTAACTGCAGACTAAAACACTTACAAGCAGCATCAATACAGCTGTGCTGCTCTAAGATCAGTCATGTAGCCCTATTATCCTGACAACATAATAAAATCAGCTCAACCAGAGAAAGCGTCTCCCGCCACGTCAACATAGAGGTGCGCACGTAAGTTTTGCTGGCATAAGCGCTTATGTTGCTCAGGGCATGTTTTTTTCCACACCTCCAAGTGCCAAAAGTATTGCCAACATAAATGCTAGTGTAGACATGGCCTAAAAAAAGTGTCTTATGTCTGCTCAATTTCTTAGCACATTCCGGAATATACCATCCTCCCTCATTCCTGGAGGGAACACAACTTAACTACTGCAGTTTCAGCTAGTTTTAAATTTAAACTAGTTCCACATGCTAATGAATCTTAGAAATTCGATCCAATTCTAAGTGAACCAACAAGTTTTACAAACATTAGAGTGAAAAAATAGGTGCCAACAGTAAGTACAGATGAGTTATTCAAGGATAGACAAACACGAGAACAGCCAGAAGTTATGTTCATAGCAGCCAAGCAAATAAAAACTTTTCAAGAATGACAGCAGCAGCTTCAAATAGCCATGCAGATTTGTACCATTTTAAGAGGTGTTTTAAAAGGAAATCACAACCAACTTTTGTTTTAATCTGCTGAAGGTAATAACTTCCGTAGCTGTTGCAGCCAATTCTGTCGCAACTGTGACTTTCATAAGCACATTAGCATCTGATTCAGGCCCCAAAGTAGGCTTCACAGACAAATTATACACTGTACTTTTTAATTCCCTCCCACCCTGGGAAAAGATTTATTTGGATGCAAGTGTCCCAATGATGAGTTTACAACCACTATGTTACAAACACATGACAAATGAAAGCCAAAAAGTCACTTAAAGACACAGTTAAACAGCAGGGTGACAAATAGATTTAAAATTTCATTTTTGACCTTGGATCATTTTACAAAAAAAAAAAAGCTAACAGTGTACAAAGAATTGAAGTCCTATTGTAACAAACACCACAAAAGAAAGATTTTAAAATGAAGTTACCTTGTCCTTGAATACAAAGGCAATATACATCTTGAAATCAAACTGGTCAGCTAAAGATTCTTTTTTCTTTCTAAGCTGAGCACGAAGTCTGTTCAGAGCTTGTTTCTTCCGGGAGTTTGGGTCCCCCATTTTGTAACACAGGTGGTACTAAAGCCTTTGGAAACTGTCACTAAACTATGGGCACTTTTTCATAAGACTCAAGTACAACAGAAACAAGTCATTTTATTCCCGCTAATACGAATGAATAGATAAAACGCGAATGTAACCCAAAAAAACACACCTCAGGTATTATTTTATGAGGCTATCATATTAGAGGGGTCAAGAAACAAAATATGCAATTGTCCACCCATGATTGGACAAGAAGAGATTTTGCAACAGTACCAAGAAAAAACAAAACCTAAAAATTCTGAAGAAAATATACTTGTGTGACAAGTTTAACCACAGGAATAAGTGGATGAGAATGAAAAGGGGAAAAAAAAATCTTATCACGATTTATGTGTACAATAAAAAGCAAGTGGCACAAGCCCAATCCATGTGGGGTTATTTGTGCCTTGCTGACAAAAAAAATATAAAAAACAAATTACAAATTGCGTTTTACCCCAGCCAGATTCATGACTCTGCTTATTATTATTCTCAGGTTTCCACTATTGCTATGTTGCCCCCTTTTTATTTTTTTATTTTTTATTTTTTTTTAAGGATTATTACACTTGATGGAGAGCAGAGAAGAGAGTGCAGAGGAGGAGTGCACGTCCTGGGAGGTACGAGATTTCCCTACCAACAACAAAATCATCAACTACAAAAAACACGGTGCTGGTTTGCAGAAGAGCAAAGAGGAAAAACAGCGGAGTCGTTTCTAACTTCATCCTGCTCATCATCAGGCACATCATCGCCCTAAGGCTACCGCTGCCAAGAAGAGGAATCATGATGGCCATAGATGAAGGGTGGGTGTAGGTGAAGGGTAAATATTATCTCTCCTAGACACTGAAACACGCCTTGATCCCCCGGTCCCGACTCTCCCCACCCCTCAGGGTGAGACTCCTACATTCCCCAACACCCCACAGTCTCCCTAGGTTGCTGATCCCCCGGGGATCCTCCTCTCTCTGCCGCTGCGCTCCGCAGGGAGCCCGATTTAGCTGGGGCTTGGCATGGCCGATGCTTTTCGCTTCCCGTCGGGCCTCTCTCTACACCAGGCGGGGAGGGCGGCCTGTGCTCAGCGCAGCGAGGCACCGACTCAGTGGCCTAGGTTCCCCTTTCACTTCATGGTAGCGACTTTACAGACATGGAAAGCCCAGTGGCTTGTTTTGAAAAAAAAAACAGATTGCGGGGGGAGGTGCAAATTTTTACCAATTTTTCCCCGTTTATTTTGAAACTTTTGTGGCAGATTTTTTGCAAAAAACCCGACAAAAACACCCTTTTGGGTTATTTTTGTCTCACTCCAGCCATTTTTTTCTAGGGGGTTGGGGCTTTTTAAGAGTTTTAACCCAAAATAAAGTCGTCGGACTAGGTTAAAAAAAACCCACCGATTTTTCCCCTCCCCTCTCAAGAAAACACCCCCAAGTCCCCGCCAAGCAGGAGACGGAGAGACTCAGGCAGAGACCGAGGCCCGCTCGCTACCCGCAGCCGGCGGGCGCAGGAGGAGCAGTGGAGGCGGCGGCGCTGCTAGCAGCACGGGGAGGAGCCATGTCAAGATAAAGCCACGAAGCCGCCGAGCCCCCCCATCCCCGCTGCACTGGACACGGTGACCGGGCCGCCCGCTCTGCCGCTGCTCAGCCCCAGCGTGGTCCCCATAGTCTCGCTCAGCGCCCCGGTGCCGGGGGAGGGGAAATGGTGGCGGAGGCGGCAGCGGAGGAGGGAGGAGGAGGCCGGGTCCCTGCGCTAGCGGCTCCTACGGAGAAGACCAGGCGACGGCGTCGAGTCCCGGCGGCGGGTGCGTGGGGGAACCTCGCACCGCCCAGGCGGCCCCGGCGTTTCCTCTCAGGCGGCGGCGAGAGCGGAGGCGCCTCTCAGGCCCGAGAGCGACCGGCAGCGACGGGACGGCGCGAGAACAAACAACTTAAAATGGCAGCGCCTGCCCGAGTCACAGACCAGACGCCGCCCGGGGCTCAATGCGCAGGCGCGCTCCGCTGGTCCGTACCATCTGCCAGCTCCGCGGGGGGTGCAGCGCGAGCCTAAGCTCCGGCAGGGAGCCCATAGTAGCGGCCGAGCCCTAGTGATGCCTTTGCCGCGGGGCGGGAAGAGCCATCTGACGCCCCTCGCGTGACAGGGAAAGCCGGGGTGGGGAAAGGTGCATCACGTTACGGTAAGGAACCCGGGTCCCCCCCCCAGTTCAGCGCAGGTCACGGGACTCGAGCGACCCACGTGACCCGCAGCCATCGCTGCCGCTTCCCGCTCGGGGACCCGGATGGAGTTGTTCAATCAGACCCACGCTGCCCCTCCCCCCTCGGTCTCGCCTCATGCCCCGCCCTTGGCTCTGGGCGGAGCTCCAGAACCTCGCCTGCAATCGCCGGGGCGCAGGGCGGGGCTAGCAGTGCCGCGCGCCCGGGGAGAGCCGGGGGGAGGGGCTGCGCTGCTGCACGTGGCCCTTCGCGCCTGGTGCAGGGCGGCCCCGGAGCTGTACACGGAGTTAAGGGACGCTGCGGCCTGGCAGGCTGACGTGCAGCCCCTGGCCTCTCCTCGTAGCCAGTGGCACTGGGACACCCGTACCCCCCACAGCCAAGGCCCGGGACACACCTAGGACTGGGCTGTGGCTCCAGGAGCGCGGGGTAGCAGGGAGGAAGGGGCTGTCCATAAATTACGTAACACTTTTCTGGTAACTTTTCAATCCCAATGCAATGAAAGAAACACATAAAATTAAGGATCCCCCTGGTTATGTAATGTACAGGCAGCCTAGTAGATAACCACTAGCCACCTGCAAGGGTGGGCACCAGTGTAAGCATCCAAGACCTATCCCGGTGCTGTGGCGTTTATTTCATCTCAGTACAATGTAATGCTATTGTGCCAGCCTGGAAATGATTTTTAAGTGCAGCATGAGAGTCAGGAGAGTGGGTGTGAGGCTCAGTAGGCACAGAGAGTGTGGGAGTAACATTGTCTATGTTAAACCCTATGAGCAACATAACCAGATAGGAAGACTTTATGTTAAGAGATAGGGATCTGTATGTGGATCTGTAAAGGCCAGGACGTGCATTAATGCCCTTGCAAAATCACTGAATCAGAAATAAGTTTTTTTAGCGGGCTAACATGGGAGAATGGGAAACTTTTTAACCACAAAATCCAAACAACGTATGGCGGCATTATATTGTCAGCAATTCCTTAGCTACTCAGTATCCTCTAGGACAATGTTTTTCAAAGTTTGGGTCTCAACCCAGTACTGGGTCGTGGCATGTAAGGCCCTGGGACACTTTGCTCAGCACCCAGGGGCCCTAGTGGCTCTGGTCAGCACCACTGACCAGGCCGTTAAAAGTCCTGCTGGTGATGCTGCCCAGCTAAGGCAGGCTAGAGCTCATGGGCCAGACAGGACAGGCTCGCGGGCCGGATGTGGCCCGCAGGCCGTAGTTTGCCCACCCCTCTGTTATATATACACATACATACTATACATAGATGCCCCTATATACCACAAATATATACAAATATCCATATTATTCATATAAATGATCTGAGAGTGCCCTCAAGGCTCAATCACAAAATTACATACAATCAAAGTCCTAGGCCTAATATTCCCAGACCCACCATAAGGGACTAAAAACAATTAGAAAATGAAATCTGTCTGTTGGTCGTACAAGGGAATGTGCAAACTAACAGATGGGGCATGAATGTGTGAATGGCAAAGTTAACTAACCATATAACAATGTTTAGCCTACTTGTTCATCTTCAGTACATGCATTATGCTTTTCTAGGCCAATTGCTAAATATCCTCCCCATAAAAAGACAAAAAGTGGGGGAATGTAATAGGAAGAGAGCCTGAGACGTAAGCCCTTGTATCAGAGGCCTGGTATGAGACCTGAACTAAATTAGTGGTCAAAATTTTGTTGATATGAAGCAAAGCCAGGTTGTGAGCAAGAGGCAGGCCCTGCTCACAATATTTGGCAAGAACAGGGCTGATAATGCAGAAATACACATTCCTAAGATGTATTAGTCACAGGGTGCTCACACAAACATATCCCAATATCAAGTGGTACCAGAACATCCCGATATCAAGGATGGTACAAAAACATTCCCCAAGGATAACGGGAAAACACTGACCTTGCCCAAAAGATAAGGTCAGGATGACAGTACATAATAGAAATCTTTTAATCAAACCAATATGTACAAGATAAAGGGTGATAACTAGTGATATCAGGGGGCAGTAACTAACTATGACAAAGGGGAAGTACTAACTTGTTTGTGTAGGGGTATGAAGATGCATCTCAGAGGGATTATCTTTGTCCAGGCGAGGGGGCAGTGGAAAGTTCCACCACTGACTGAGCTGCATCCATTGTCATGGATATATGTGCCTTAGTATCCTCATAGAGTCTGCCAGGTGCTATTACCGTGCTTCATCAACAATAAACCTGGCCGGGCACCTTCACTGAAAGCATAGTCTGTGGATTTATGGGGCAGTTTAATTGAGATCTGCTGTCTCCGCTGTCTGTGCAGAGCTGGGACAGCACACTAAATGAACACACACACAGTCAACATCTGACCATCGCCATTACCATCAAGCAGCCCGCAGCTCTGGATTACAAATTGCGCAGAATTAACCTGTCTAGTTGGGACACGGAACCGGTAGCAGCTTTTAAATATTTGGGCGGCATCATAGACAGTATTGGTGGATGCTTGAAAGTTGTGGACAATAGTATAGCAGCAGCTGCTGCCATGTTTTGGGCACTTCAGTAGCCGCTATGGGGACATTGTGACATCAAGATTGCTACAAAGCTGCAAATCTATAGAACCATGGTTATATGAACTCCGCTGTGCAGCAGTGAAATGTGGTTGTTGGGGAACGCTGCAGATCACCAGACTGATGTTTTCAGTGCTCATCGTCTTTGTCGGCTGCTCCAGACACCATCAGAAATGAGGATATTCAAAGCCAAACCCAGCAACCGCCTCCGTCAGCACTGATTCAATTTCAGCAGTTTTCTTGGTGTGGACATATCATTAGAATGGAAGAACAATTAATTCCGCACAGAATGCTGCTACACAACTGGCAATCTCATGGGCATCAAACATTTTGGTGGCACAATAAGATTGCCAGTGGTGGACAGAAACTGAATATACGACCAGAGCACCTTAACTCCCTTGCCAGAGATTGATCTGGGTTTGCTCAATCTGCAAGGAGGCCACGTTCCTTTGAGATTTGCTGTGGTAATGATGTTGATGATGAACTCCACCAGTGATGAAGAAGATCATATGGCAGAGAAAAGTTGGTATATACCAACATTTTCATTTAAATGGGAATGCTAAGCAGACTTCTTTATGTTTTCATCTCACCTTAATGAATGGAGGATGAACTAAGGCTCACATCCACAAAGAGGGTGTAGGTGTTGTGTGTGATGAGCATTGCAGTGTCTACTTTTTAGGCATCTGAAAAAAACTGGAATCCGAAAAGCCCAGACTCCCACGTTCCCTATGCAATGAACGGAGAGAGAGGATCCTAAGAAGGGATCTACAAAAGCCAGCATGCTCTAGGCCTGGGGTCTCAGACATGCGGCCCGCGAAGCCCTTCCCTATGGCCCACCAAGCTCCCCACACCCCTTCCCCCGCCTTGTTATTCTCTGGTGGCATAGCAGTTTCCAGGAGGGAGGGGCCAGAAGCGAAGGCTTCTCTGCTTCCTGGCCGTGCCACTGCTGATCCCCAGCTTCCAGGCGCTGCTGCTGCGGCTTCAGCAAATGAGCTGGGGCAGTGCTTCGCAGGAGACCTCTGCAGTGGCAGCCAGGAGCAATAAGCCAGGCTCCCTTCGGCGCTCCCGCATCCCTCTGCGGGAGGCTTACCACTCCTGGCCGCTGCCGCAGAGGGCTCCCGCAAAGCGCTGCCCCAGCTCATTCATTGAAGCCACAGCAGCAGCGCCTGGAAGCCGGGGCTCGGCAGCGGCCTGGCCAGTCAGCAGAGAAGCCTTCTCACCCCCAGGTGGGCACCGCTGCCCTGCGAGCAATCAGAGATGAGCGCCCAGCCACGGCTCTTGGGCCGGCTGCAGCTGCCTGGGCTCGCTGCGCCGCCCCCTGCACACCCCCTGTCCTCTGCTACCGGTATGCCCTGTGGAGAGCGCTGGGCTCGGGCAAAGGGTGGCAGGGAGGAGCATCTGGGAAGGCTGAAAGGAGATGGAGAGAGGAGATGGAGTGGGCAGGGAGAGGCAGCTTAGGGGTGGGAGGGTATCGAAGCTGGGGTAGTGGGAGAGATTTGGGGAACAGGAGCAGGGTTTGGAGGGAGATTTGGGGACAGGGAGCTGTGTTACTGGGGTGAGTGGGGGGAGATTTGGGGATGGGGAATAGGTTTATGGGGCATGAATGGGGGAGATTTGGGGATGGGGAACAGGGAGCTGGGTTAAAGGGAGAGTGGGTGGAGATTTGGGGGACAGGGAGCAGGGTTACAAGAATTAGTGGGGAGACATTTGGAGATAGAGAACAGGGTTGTGGGGCATGAGTGTGGTGATATTTGGGGATGGGGAACAGGGAGCTGGGATACAGGAGTAAGTGGGAGATTTGGGGGACAGGGAGCAGGGTTACAAGGATGAATGGGGGTGATTTGGAAATGGGGAACAGGTTTATGGTAGGTGAGTGGGGTGAGATTTGGGGATAGGGTACAGGGAGCTGAGTTACAGGGGTGAGTGGGCAGAAATATGGGGACAGGGAGCAGGGTTATGAGGGTGAGTGGGGGAGATTTGGGGATGGAACACAGGGAGCTGGCTACAAGCATGAGTGGGGGGAGATTTGGGGAACAGGGAGCTGGGTAATAGGGTGAGTGGGTGAAGATTTGGGGATGGGGCACAGGACGCTGGAATACAGGGGTAAGTGGAGATGGGGAACAGGGTTATGAGGATCAGTTTGGGAGAGGGAGACTTTATAAAATTATAATTGATATTAGGCTGAGATGGGCTGAAATTTCTGTCAGATTTATCAGCATATTGCATTTGAATCCTCTGAGGCTGGTAATTTCTTGTTAAATTAGATTTGTTTGCTTGTGTTTCCAGCTCTGAACTTCCTATATTGCTCTTGCTTTGTTTGCCTGTAATTCAGACAAAGGTGAGGGGGATTGGGGCATCTCTGTTTTGTACTTTACTGAAAATATGTGGCCTTCTGAGCCAAAAGAGTACAAAGCTTGGACAACCTCAGAACAGTTCTTTTCCACTTAGTACCTTTCTCACAGTGGCAAAACTGTTTATAAACAGCTGTTTATAAGGATAGGTACCTTCTTAGTTTCTTGGATGCCAAAATGAATCATTAAACACATCCCCTGCCAGATTGAAGCTTGCCTCAAGGCAGTTTAAACAGGACAGTGACTGTGAGGAGACCTCTGTGGCCTTGGGAAAGAACATTTCAATTTGGACCAGATTGGTAGTTCAGTTTGCTGAACAGATAAATCTAAATCAGCCCTGCCCTCCACATAAAAGTTAGAAATTAACTGTGATTAAAAGCACAACCAGAGTTGAAGCCAAGTGTTGGAAAGAATATGCAGATATCATTTCTAATTTACACAAACAGTTTGATGTGCGGTTTAAAGATTTCAAGGCACTTGAACCATATTTTCAACTTTTTTCACACCATTTGCTGTTGAAATTGACAATGTTGCAGAGAAAATGCAGATGGAGTTAGTGGAGCTTCAGTGTGATACCATTTTGAAGAAGTTTACAGATGTTGGAATTCCAGAGTTCTACAGGTTTCTTTCACAAGAAAGATTTCCCATGTTATTCTCTGCTTCCGCAAGGATAATGGCAATGTTTGGAAGTACGTATACATGTGAACAGTTTTTCTCTTCTATGAAGATTAACAAATCTGAGTTAAGGTCAAGACTCACTGATGAACATTTGAAAGCAACACTGAGATTGGTTTCATCTCAGGATATCAAACCTAATATTGATGTTCTGATTGATGCAAAATGCTGCCAGCTAAGTGGCCAAAAATGAAATGACTGTCAAAATTAGCACTGACTTTTCACATTACAGTTAAAGAAGTTAATAAAATTAATAAATTTAAGAGCATAATATATTGTTTTTCATTTTTTTTTATTTTTGACTATACTTTTGTATCATTGTATGTGTAACACTGAGGCTGAGTATGAGGCTCAGATTTGTTAGGTAGTGGAGTAGTTCACCTAAGGCAGAGGTCTCAAACACGCAACCCACAGGGTTATTTTCTGTGGCTTGCCAAGCTCCCAGTGCCCCTTCTCTCCCTCTACTTTATTTCCTGCAGCTGCCAAGCTCCCTGCATCCCCTGCCCCTTCCCTGCCTAAATCCAGGCATTTCCCACTGCCAAACAGCTGTTGGCAGTGCCTAGCGCTTTCCAGGGAGGAGCGGGGAGCTGCACGCTCAGAGGAGGAGGTGGGGCAGGGGCGGGACCTCATGGAAGGGGTGGAGTGGGGGTGGGGCTGGGGGCAGTGAAGGGAGGCATGTCAGTGATGTAGCCCTTGGGCAAGTGCACTAGTCCTCATGTGGCTCTCGTGGTCATTTGAGTTTGAGACCCCTGCTCTAGGCAGCTTCCCGCCTAAAATAGCCAACAGTGGATATCAGTGACAGGGTGTCCTAAACCCCACTCTCTCTGGGATTAAAGTGCCTAAATCCAGACCAGAAGGATCTCTGTTTGGGATCCACAGCCATGAACCCTCTCCTGGAGTTAGACACCTAAGCTCTTTTTTGAAAGAAACACCAAAGGTGGAGGAGGAGGTGCCACCAATTTACGTACAGCATTTAGTCTAGTGGTTAGAGCAATCATCTTGGATGTGGGAGAGAGGTTTAATTTACACCCTCCGCCTGATGGGGAGATACGGTTTGAACAGGGGTCTCTCACCTCTCAGAAGCATGCCCTGGGCTATTGGATATTCTGGTATGGCTCTCAAACATTCTCTCCTGTTTAAGCTGTTCTACTTTGGATTTAATAGTCTTTAGGCCAGAGATAGAATGCAAATGAGAATGCCTCTATAGCCTGCTGGTTACAACACTCATCTAGGAGGTAGGATTCTGTCTTCCTGCATCAACGGTTCTTTTTTAATCTAAAGTGAAATATCTTCATCAGGAAAGATTGTTGGAGTTTATGCATGAGATAAGTGTCTGGATGCCTAGTGTAAAGCATTGTGCACATGCCCGGGGGAAAAATTTGGATGCCTACAGGTGTTAGATGCCTCCAGTGTTTTGGGGTTTTTTTGACTTGCCTAAATAAGGGAGTTAAGTCTCTAAGGTTATGTCTACATTACCCCACAATTCAGATTGTGGGCATGTGAATAGCAATGCACACCCAGTGCTGCATTGTACATCTTCCATGTGGGTACTGTGGGTACAACATAAAAGGTTCCTAGTTTGCATTAATGTAGTCCAGAGGAAGAGGACTACATTATCCCGAACTTGGAATCTTTGTGTTTCTGGGGCCTATGAGAAAGAGCTTTATGCAATATCACTCCATATTTCTCCTGACCACATGGCTTTCAATACTTTAATGTGGTTATTCTGTAGATTGACTGTGTCATACTGTATCATGTTAAATCCAGTCAACACAAACTTTATTTTTAAGACAATGCTAGAGAGGTTACAGTTGATTTGAGAAACAAAAGTTTGTTTTAAAATCCTTGAACATGTTGATCTTGTTTAGGTTAAGCATGCATAGCAAACTGTTAATGTTCTTGTTTTAAAAAAATAGGACCATTTAACAATTTTATACTTATGAATCTTTAAACTTTTAAAAATATTCTATGTTTTGCTTCTGTTTTTCTTTTGTTTATTTTGAGAATTGTGGTTTTTGTAATTAGAATAGTTTTGATAGTTTAATGTAAAGGAATTTTAAAGAAAGCAAAAGCAGTAAAAATGAAGTCTTTTAAACTTTTGAAGATTAAGTTACTAAAACAGACTTTTACTAAAAGAACATTCTGGGTTACCCCTCATTAACAAAATGCTATCTTAATTCAGGACCCCTGTATCAACTTTGAACTGAGCGTCAAATGTTCTGAAAGGGTCGTTGTAGCACCAAATTTTTTGTTGTGATAATTTATGTTTGTGATTGTTTTGTTTTTCAAATGTGTGTTTTCTGTTTTATTTTTGGTGTTGATGTGTTTTTTGTTGTTTTGTTCTTGGGAGACAGCAATTTTGAGATACAGAATTTGCAAACCTAAAATATAACTAAGTACTTTGTCTTATATACTAAACATAAAATAAGTTTTTTGTTTTACAATTGTATCTCATGAACCAGCATCCGCTATCAAGTAGATTTAGTTCATAAAGAGAGGAAATGTTGTATAGAGGCCTGCGCTCTAAGTTGTGAAGGTAACAAAAGTCTAACTCAGCCTGTTACATACAATTGTTTATAAAAGTCAGCAAAAGTTAAAATCAGAAAGACCTGGATTAGTCCAAACAAAAAGGCTTGCTGATGCCATCCAAGGACTGTATTAAGATCATGACTGGTAAACAAGAGGAGAAGGTAATCAGAAATTAATGGACCAGAATTGGTGTATTCAGGGATTTCCCTACACACCCACTGAATTTCCCCAACACCCCAGCCCCCAGCCCCAGTTTTGTGAACTAGTTACATGCCAGTTTAGCAATTGGACATTTGAATTGAAATTGAAACATTAATACACACTTTAAAAGCATATACAATGTATGATAAAATATGTGTATCTGAAAAGTATAATAGATTTAAAAAGCATGAACATAGACTAGCTTCCTTACACAGCTATTGTTTTTATGACTGTGTCAGTGCATTCATTTTGGTGATGTTGTCCAACCTAATAATTTCAAATTATGATTTGTAAGCAAAGTCTTGAGCTCTCCCTGACACTAGTGATGAGCTGGGGGCTTGGGGGAAAGGCTTCAGGACCAGACTGTATTTACATTCACACTTAATCTACCTAGGTATCCATCAAACAGAGCTGTGTTGCCCAAGTGATAGATTTTGGCTGGGGTTGGGTTACAAATCACTTCAATGAGGGGGGTGGGGAGGGGGTAATGAAATATTGTTGTTGTTCTTATTGTATGAATAAAGGATGGTAGAACTGTACTTAACTTGTGTTGATTGAGGGCATCAAGAGAGAGGGTGGGGACACATGTTTTGCTCCCTGGTCTGTTTGAGTCACAAGTACTATTTGACCTGCCCCTCTCCACTGTTTAAAGACAGAGATGATTAGGCTCCATACATAGTCTTTTTTTTGTTAAGTGACCACTACAGCTGACATCACTCATAACCAAGTCTAAGTGCTTAGTCCTGCTGTGGGAACAGTATTTCTGTGGGAGAGTGTTCCTGTGGAAGACAAAGCCTAGACTGAACTAGCAGGGAGGTTTCCTCACTGAGAGCTCAGTTGAAATCACTGAGAGCTGGGTGGAACCTCAAGAAACCAACTCACAGAAGTCACAGTAGCAGGTGGCAGCAGAAAATGACAGTGCAGGGCCATTGGCAACAGAGCAACGGAATGAACGGTGGCACAACAAGCAACAGTGGCCAGAGTGAACAGTGAGCAGCTGGAGGAACAAGCAAGGTGCCTTCTTACCCCCCACCTGGGAGGTGTACTCATGTGAAAGCACCTCTGAACTCTGAGGACAACACCGGTGAGTGGGATGAGGTGGAAGGAAAAGTGAGGGGCTCGTTAAATAAACATTGGTTTGTTGGACTATATTTTAGTGACTTTGTTCCAGAATGCTAGATTTGTGACTGGGAATAGAAACTTATATAAACATGTTTCCTAGTAGGCCAAGATTTTTAAAATGCATTATTTGCCAAGGTTGTTATCTCACATCATTGCTATCTTGAGAGGTCATTATGTTGGGGAGTTTCTGTACTAAACATTATTATAATTAATTTTTACATAAGAATGGTCATACTGGGTCAGACAAATTGTCCATATACAGTAGACTCTCAATTATCCAGGATTGGGTTAACCAGGTTGTGGATTAACCAGGACGTCAAAAAAAAAATATGCGTAACTCGCAGGGCCGGCTCTGGCTTTGTTGCCGCCCCAAGCACAAAAAAACCCCAACCCACCAGGGCGCAGGGCAGCCAATGAACCAACACCCCCTCCCCCAGTGCAGGGTGGCTGGTGAACATATACCCCCATACTTCTGATGGATGGTGATTATCCGGGATTTTGTTAACCAGGATTATTTTTTTCCTATCATCCTGGATAATCGAGAGTCTACTGTAGCCCAGTATCCTGTCTTCCAGCAGTGGTCAATGACAAGTGCCCCAGAGGGAATGAACAGAATTGGGAATCATCAAGAGATCCATTCCCTGTTGCCCATTCTCAGCTTTTGGCAAACAGGGTAAGGACACTCAGAGCATGGCGTTGCATCCCTCCCCATCCTGGCTAACAGCCACTGATGGACCTGTTCTCCAGGAATTTATCCAGTTCTTTTTAAAATAGTGTTATAGTTTTTGTCTTCACAGCATCCCCTGGCAAAGAGTTCCACAGGTTGACTTTATGTTGTGTGAAGAATTACTTCCTTTTGTTTTTTTAAAAACCTGCTGCCTATTAATTTCACTGGGTGACTGATAGTTCTTGTTATTTGAAGGATTAAATAACATTTCCTTATTCACTTTCTTCACACCAGTTAAGGTTTTATAGACCTCTATCATAATCCCCCCTTAGTCGTCTTTTTTCTAATCTGAAAATTCCCAGTCATTTTAATCTTTTCTCCTGTTTCATACCCCTAATCATTTTATTTGCCCATCTCTACCTTTTCCAATTCCAATATATCTTTTTGGGATGGGGTGACCAGATCTGAACACAGTATTCAAGGTGTGCACGTACCATGGATTTATAGAGAGGCAATATGATATTTTCTGTCTTATTATCTATCCCTTTCTTAATGATTCCCAGCATTCTGTTTGCTTTGTTGACTGCTGCTGCACATTGAGTGGATATTTTCAGAGAACCATCCACAATGACTACATCTCTTTCTTGAGTGTTAACAGCTAATTTAGACCCCATCATTTTGTATGTATAGTTGAGATTATGTTTTCCAATGTTCATTACACTTTGCATTTATCAACATTGAATTTCATCTGCAATTTGTTGCCCAGTCACCCAGTTTTGTGAGATCCCTTTGTAACTCCTCGCAGTCTGCTTTGGACTTAACTATCTTGAATAGTTTTGTGTCATCTGCAAATTTTGCCACCTCTCTGTTTACCCATTTTTCCAGATCATTTATGAATATGTTGAACAATAATGGTCCCATTACTGACCCCCCCGGGATACCATTATTTATCTCTCTCCATTCTGAATACTGCTCATTTATTCCTACCCTTTGTTTCCCATCTTTGAACCAGTTACTGAATCCATGAAAGGACTTCCCTCTTATTCCATGATGGCTTGCTTTTCAAAAGTCAATTTAAATTATTATTTTTCTTTAAACTATATTTTTTTAGAAATCTAGAACTGTTATGTGTTTTGGTGTATTTTGCATTATCCTTATGTTACATTTGCATTATCCTAACAAAACATTTAATTTATTCATCTTTTTTATATGTTGCAGGTCAAAGTGAAAATGAAAAGACAAAAAACAATGCAACAATTTTTCCACTCGAAGGCTTCAAAAACTAATCAAGTTGAAGAACACCTCAAGAACCAAGGGCCAAGTGGTGTATCTACATCCGACCAGCCCGAAGCACAAATACAGCTACCTACTGAAGAAACAGCATCTCCAAAACCTAAAGGCAATTCCCAATATTTGTCGGTCAAAATGTTCCCATTTATTGAAGTTACAAAAGATGGCTACTGGTGCACCTCTTGCAAAAATGCTTATGAAGAAGGAAAGCTTTCCAATGCTATAACTGGTAAAAGTGGAGGAGCTTGGTTTGTCAGACCAATCAGCAAAGCCAAAGCTGAGAAACTATGTGAAAAGAAAGCAAAACACCAGGCCTCTGGATTGCATCAACATGCAGAAAGCCTTATTAGCCCACTTTCAAAGCCAATTTTAGAAGTACTTAATGAAGCTGTTAAGAACGATGGAGACACAACACAATTAATGCGAACAAATATGGTTGTGGCATCATGCTTTCTATTTAAGCAAGAGATACCACACACTACAAACTGGAGTCCAATGTTAAGTGCATTGTCACTTGTTCATCCTGAAGTTGAACACTGGTTCCGAACAAGACCAGCAAATGCTCACTATCTTTCTGCAAGAAACTCAACTGACTGGCTAGAAGCTATGCCGTACAACAGTGAAAGACTCAACAGTTGAAAAATTGAAGAACTCTCTCACCACATTCAAAAATTTGCATACTTGGCTGATGAATGCCCCGATGCAAATGGGCATCAAGTATTAAGTCATTGTGTATGTTATCTTGATGTCGATGGTAGACCAGTAGATGCATTTCTAGATGTTAAGTTATAAAAAATACATCCGCTGCATCTGTGACAACCCACATCTTAGAAAAGTTAAATGCTTGTCAGTTGGACCCCAGACGGATGGCTGCTTGTGCATTTGATGGAGCTGCAAACTTTTCTGGAAGACATGGTGGAGTACAAGCTTTGCTCAGAGAAAAATGTAACCCTAATCTTTCCTATACACACTGCAGAGGCCATCTACTCCAGCTAGCACTATTAAAAGCTGCAGAATCTCCAAAAGACATTTAAAAAGCTATAAATGTAATGTCTTCATTATATTCTTTTTTCAGCAGGAGTCCAAAAAGACTGAATATCTTGGAAAAAAATAGAAGATACACTGGGACTGAAGTTCATATTATTCCAACCTAGGAAAACCTGCTGGATTTCTCATGAGCGATCCTTGGCTGTTGTCCTAAAATTACTCCAGCCGTTATTACCACTTTGGAAAGTATCTACCAAGATGGGATGGATCTAAATAGTGAGGCTGGTGGATTACTTTTGCTATTACGTTCAGAGAAGACTATTGCCATTCTCTCTCTCGTAAATCTACTGTTGAAACCACTTGGGTCATTAAACAATGCCATCCAGGCATCTGCTACAATAGTAGTAGATCTTTGTCCATGTGACAGGGATGGTACCTCGTTGGCCCCATTTGGGTCTGGGGGCGTGAAGTAACCCCACCTTTTCTACATCTTTCTTGATCCTACTACCCTTTCGGTAGTCTGTTCCATGGGGCCTAATAGCCAACGTCCTTTTTAAACCTTCTTCCCCTTGCGGGGGAGCACGGCCTGGCAGCCGAAGTCCATATGCTAGACTCCTATATCAGCATGGCCCCCAGGCCAGAGTCACTCTCACTTCCCTCCCCTAATGGGAGAGTGTGGCCTAATAGCCCAAGTCTCTATATAGTGCTTCTATGACAGTGTGGCCCAATGGCTAGAGTCACTCTAAAGCCTGGGGTATGAGTTGAGTCGCGGGACCACATCACGGGAAGGGGAGAGGGTTGTGACCCCCAGTGTGGGAGCCCGGGCCCTCCCACCTTCACTGGGCTCCGACCCAGGGCCCTGTCCAGGCAGAGCTCCATCCCAGGGTCAGCGGGGATCCAGACCGCAACATGCTGATCTCACAGTGGTGGGAGGTACCAATCCTTTACCTTCCCTGAGTCACTTCCCACCAGTTCTCTGCTTCCAGTAGTCCCAGTAGCTCCAGGGTCTCTGGGATCCTCAGCAGCAGCCTCTGCTTGCCGGTTCTCACTTGCTGCAGGCCTCTGATCTGCGATCCTGGCTCCTCGGCTCTCCCTTGTAATGGCTGTGACTGCTCTTGGTCTGGAGTCTCCACAGAGCGTCCTTCTTCCTCGGAGGCCAACCCTGACTGAGCAGTCTTACAGCCTTTTATACTGGTCTGACAGTGTGAGCATGCCCAGTAGAGCTTCCGGGGTGTGGCTTCCTCTGTTAGGAGGGAAATGGTTAACCCTCTCTGTCCCAATGCAGGGCTGGTCCGTCCCGTCACAGTCCAGCAATAGAAGCTACATTTGGATCAATCAGAGAGTTATCCTTTGAAAAAGTACTTGAAGAAGCAAAGATTTCAGTCCAGAAGTTGACTAAGGAAGGCATTTATATTGAATCCTCAAGTGAAAAGGACAAGAAGTGTTGGTTAAGACAACTGAAAAACTACACAGACTTGATTCTTAAAAATCTACAACCGTGACTTCTAGTTTCTACTCAACCTCTATATAGCTTTTACAGATGCCTGTTCTATAAAACACCAACAGTTGAGTGGAGTGAGGCACTACCAGCAATCAGTCTGCCATGTGATCAGGACAGAAAAGAGAATTTGAACACAGAGTGGAATATCATACAAGAAATGAATGAAGATTTGACTTCAAATTCTTTTTTATCATCACTCGTGGCTCGACCCAATCTTTGTGTATGTTTCCTGGGATGAAAGAAGAAGGAGTTCATCTCTTGCTACTCCCAGTCACAACAGCTACAGGTGAGCATTCTTTTTCATCATTGAACAGAATTTTGTGTTCTGAAAGAAATCACCTTCTGCCTTATCATGTGAATGAACTAATGAGCATATCAACTGAAGGAATGGAAATACCGGACACACAAGAAGCCACCGAAGATGAACACATTGTATTCAAGAAGTTCATTAACAGAGTTGTGCAAAATTATAATAAGAAACCAAGAAAGATGTAGACATGGTGCTTCATAGAAGGCTTGAGTAGCCAACTTTCATTTGTGTGATTTTAAAACATGAGTTAAATCTAATAAAATGGTCTTGAAACATTTTTCAGTTTTTACTATGGTGCCATACAGCCCACCTTGACCCTCACGGTCTCACCCCTCATCGGCCCTGACACCCCTCTGTAAATTTGAACACCCCCTCTAATTTCAATTCCTGGGGAAAACACTGGGTGTATTGGAAATGAGGCCTAACTCGTGAACATACTATAGTGGGGATGAGCTATTCTGCCTATCATCCCCTTTTTGGGATCCTTAAATATGAATAAATAAATTAAATAAAGACTTTGGGGGAAGTGTAGGGGATCAGTACACCAGGTTGGAAGGCGGGTGAATTGGAAGAAGTGTACTTTACCACCCTGACCATCTCCTGTGACACCAGGATCCACTGTTACCTCATTGGACTTTCATCATCCTGATCCTGAGAGATGTCCTGACTAGACCATCCAGGGAGAGGGAACTGATGACATCACCATCTCCACTAGCTTCAGCTAAATCATGAACAAAACCTTGAATGTGACACTGGGTTCCTGCTGCCACCCCCTCTAAGTTTGCATCTTTTTCCTTCCCCACCACTCACCCCATCCCCCACTGTCATAACTTTCTCTTTTTCACTTCTATTTAATGAGAATCTGGCTTAGCTGACCAGCACTATGTATTTTACAACACTGCTGTGAGTGCATGACAACAAAAGCAGCTCAAAGCAGTACCCTAAAACAGCCTGAGTTTGATACTAGTTTGCCAGGTCTCAGCGTGGCTGACAAGACTGTGAGCCATGCCTGTGTTTTTCCAGTAAAAGTCCGTACAAGAGGCAGAAACTGCCTTTTCCATCTTGGTTGTTTTTTCTCTCTCTTTCTGTGCATTTGTCTTGTTTTGTCTTAAAGGAAGCAAGATAGAACATTAAGAACAACAACAGCTCCACTCCATCTCAGCTACCTGTCTTTTCCCCAGAAATGACAGTTATTACCATCTTTAATAACATCTAAAAGACAGTCAGACATATATTCTCTACACATAAAGGAGAAATGAATAAGGGATATTGTTAAAGTTAAAGATTTACTTAATTCTTTGCTTTTTAAATACTTTAACTGTTTTTTCTTCTTTTTCTGTATCTTTAATAAAAGGTTATAAGCAGATTTTAATGGTAGTTGTTGCCAGGGGACAAACAGTCTGAAGTCTCTGTACTCAAACCGGTGAACCATGCTTAATTCTTTAGTGTTATGCAGTGACAGGGTCATGTTAATAACTTTAACTCTAGGCCTATTTATTCCATCAAAATGAGTACAGCAGTGGTACAAGGAAGCAGTACTGGTTTTAGTATTAATTTAGCTGTTCCTCTCCTAGGTGAAATTCTATTTTTCCCATTCCACACTTCTTAACAACCTCATAAATAGAGCCATGTCCCCCATTAGCTCAGCAAAGATAATGTTTTTGCATTTTTCTTCATGATAGAGCAATACGGTAGGTGGAGTGGGAGAGCCTCTGAGTATCTCTAGCCTACCCGCCAGTTTGACGGGCAGCAATCCATCCAGCAGGTGTCGATCTAGACATGATAAATCGACCCTCGAGTGCTCTCCCGTCGACTCCTGTACTCCACCGCCACGAGAGCAGTGCTTCACTGCAGCGAAGACGCCACGGTGAGTAGATCTAAGTACGTCAACTTCAGCCACGTTATTCTTGTAGCTGAAGTTGCATATCTTAGATAGATCCCACCCCTAGTGTAGACCAAGGCTCTGTTTGCCTCCCACAACCCAAGTATAATGGTTGGTATGTTTTTCTCCTCCCTTTCTTCCTTCACTTCCAGTGAAGATTTAATGTATTATTGGGTGGCTGTGGCCCTGTAGCCTTTGGGGAGTGAAGGCCTTGGGCGCTGGCAAACCACGCTCTATGAACTTCTGAACCCTTGTTATCTCTCAAGGTCTAGCAGAAAGCTTAAGCACTGGAAAATCACAGGCATGCTTGTCCCTCTAGCTGTCCACGAGGTAGCCATGAGGAGAGCTCTTCTTTCACCGCCTATCACAATGAAGTAAACAAGCCTACTTATCACTGTCATACACGCCTTACAGCACGTTTGTACTTAATAAAAGCGGCAAGCTGGGACTTTCCCAGGTCGCCTCCTTCCGCAAGCTGTCTCCGTCTGTTTCTTCCCGACAGGGGAGAACAATTCTTTATATGCATACACCTCTTTAGGGGCTTTTATCTCAGCAGAAAGGGAAGAGCAAAGATGGGGAATAATGTTCATTTGTCTGTTCCAAGAAGAAAGCAGAATCAGGCACAATGGGCAACCGCCATATTGGAACGAGCAAACATCAGTACATCACTTGTTATAGGCTATTTAATGGAATAGAAAGAGTCGGAGTAATGTAGTTCTGGGGAAAAGTTAGGCTCCTAAATCATGGAGGTACTTGAGAAAATTTTGCCCCTAGTCTCTGTTGTTCAGATTTAGACAAAAATTGCACTAATTTTAAACAAGATATGACTAGAGTAGAAATATGTCTGTGCCATCCATCTCCTCTGACTCTTTTTTACACATCTCATATTTAAGACTCTGATCCTGCGAACATCTATGCATCTCATGCAGAGCTATGCACCTCTCTGCAGCTTGGTCTTAGACCTTTTCTCTGTGAAAGGGGCAGGGATTAGTATGCTTCTCTTGGCATCTCCCACTGGCTATCTTAGTCAGCTCCCCCACTACAGCAGGGGTGGGTGGGCAAACTTTTTGGCTGAAGGGCCACATTGGGGTTCCAAAATTGTACGGCAGGCCGGGTAGGGAAAGCTGTGCTTCCCAAAACAGCCTGGTCCTGCCCCTTATCCGACCCCCACCCACATCTTACCTCCTGACTGCCCCCCTCAGAACCTCCAACCCATCCAACCCCCCCTGCTCCTTGTCCCATGACCGCTCCCTTCAGAGACCCCCCACCCCTAACCACCCCCCACCCAGGATCCCACACCCTATCTAAACCCCCTGTCTTTGTCCTCTGACCGTCCCCTCCCAAGACCCCCTAGCTGCCCCCCAAGGACCTCATCCCCTACCTGTCCCCCCGCTCCCTGTTCCCTGTCTGCCCATAATCTTATCCACCCCTCCTCCTCTGAGAGACTACACTTTATACAACCCCCCAGTTCGCCATTCCCTGACAGCTCCCCCAGAACCTCCGCATCATCCAACTGCCCCCTGCTCCCTGCTGACCACCCCCTGGCATCTCCTGCCCCTTATTGAACCCCCCAGCCTCAGCCCCCTTACTATGCAGCGTGTCTGGCTCCATGCGGCCCGCAGGAGCCAAACATGCTGCCCTGCAGGAGTGCGGAGCCCTCAGTGCCGCCAAAGCCGCTGGCAGGAGCTATGGGCAGAGTGCTGCCCGCATGGGGCACTGAGGTTGAGGGGAAATGGGGGACAGTGTGGGAGGGCCACGGGGAACCTCCCCAGCTGGGGGCTCAGGGGCTAGGCAGGAGGGCCCATGGGCTGGATGTGGCCCGCGGGCCATAGTTTGCCCATCCCTGCACTAGAGTGCTGCCTTTTGTATTGGATCCTAGGCACCTAACTCAGGCTTTGTGGTTCACAGTATTGTCCCTGTGATTTTCCAGGCACCTAAAAGTTAAGTACTGCAAGTAATGCCTAAGTGTCTGTGCATGCGAAACTAAAAATGTATGTTAGTCACTGAAGTCAACAGCAATGTCTCTGAATACTTAGTGGGAACAGAGTTGTTGAGGTTTTTTTACATATGTAACCCTTCTGCCCATCAGAGTTGGCAGCAACAAGGGCCGGATTCAGTATCCAGGGGTTCCATTCCAATAACACAATGCAAAACCGGCTCGAGCCCCCACCCAGTGACCTGGGACAACCATATACCACCCCTCTGGGTGCCTCTAAGAGGCAGTACTTCCCCTCTCGCAAGCATAGACTCTGTGTGTACCAAAAGCCTTTTAATAACAGAGAGAAACAGTGTGGTATTATTGGGGAAACACCACAAAGAGGATTCATAAAACAAACCACGAACCAGCAAATGGGCTGTGTCCTTCCCCTTGGCTCTTGGGTCCCACAAGCCCCAAAGTCACCTAAGGTCCCAAAAGTCCCACAGTCCAAAAGTCCAGCAACCCCAAAAGTCTCTGCAGAGTTCAACCTCCCAACTTGGGTAGAAATGGGGGGCCAGGTTACATGATCCAAGGCCAACTGCCCCGCCTCTTCATGGGGGTTCTGTTGCTGCCCTCACGCTGAGCCACTCCACCAGCCATCCCAGGAACTGCTCGGCTCAGTCAACTGCTCTGCTCCGCCAGCCACACAAACTGCACCCAGGGACTGCTCAGCTGAGTCTGCCACTCCTCTCTGCCAGCCGAACAAACTGCTCAGCTATATACCTTCAGGCCCCCCTACTTAACACAGCACTCAGTGATTTCAGCTTTTAGTAGGGGGGGCCTTACTACAGGTGCACCACTTGACCCAAACTGAATTCAGCTCAGCAGGCTCAATCTAGACTTCTAAAAGAATCAAAATTTAGCTCTGACATTCCACAGTAGAGAGAGGCAAGGTGCAATAAGTCTGTAGAACCCTTAGACAATAACAGGGAAACTGGGGATCCCACAGCAGCCAAAGTGACCATTTGTGCTGCTGTGAGCTCAGGCTAGGCCTGGTGGGTGTGCCTATGCAAATGAGAAGCTCCTTTCCACAATTCACTGCAATTCCCGCAATTCACCACCAGATGTCAGGGTAGAGCTCATACTGCTTACACATAGATTTTCTCAAAGTAAAACCACACTTTAGAGATCCCATTGTATATGAAGAGGTGGGCCCTAGCACTGTTCCAAGAGACATCTTAATGATTCATACAATTCTAAACTAACGAAAAATCTAGGAGGGGAAAGGCACTTTTCAGCTTTCTCCTTTCATCTTTCTCCATTGAAGCATGACGGAACACTATACTTGTGGGAAAATCTCTCATTTTAACAAAATCGGGAGAGTTAATTAATAGCAGTGGAGATTGCGATAAACCGGCATACGTTGTGACTAACTACTTTGAAGATGGTGTATGGATGATGATAATTTATTTGAGGATATTTTAATAAAACAAATGACATGAGGAAAGAGACAAACTGCAAATTTTTTTGTTGAATGCACAGGAACCTAACATAAGAAATAATATTCTGACCAAAGGAATTGAAATGTAAAGTAAATTGATGTTACCCTGCCATCTAGTGGACTCCTAAAGGGTGCTAAAACCTAATTTTTTAAGAATATCTAACATTAAAAACCTAAAGCAAGGGACAGATTAAAGCAGGGGTGAAAGTGAGCCAATAAGGCATGGGTGGGCAAACTGTGGCCCTTGGGCCACATCCCACGTGCAGAACTGTCCTAAGCCGCCCCTGAGCTCGCCGGGGAGGCTCCCCCATGGCCCCTCCCCCACTGTCTCTCTGCAGCCACACCACTGCGCGGGCAGCCCTCTGGGGGGGCAGGGCTGAGCGCAGGGCAGCAGGGCAGCATGTCTGGCTCGGCTGCTCGAGCGGTATGGTAAGGGGTCCAGAGCCGGGGGATTGAATAAGGGACAGGGAGTCCTAGAGAGTGGTCAAGGGACAGAGAGCAAGGGGCAGTTGGATGGGGTGGAGGTTTGGGGGGGTTGGGGAATGGGGGTTGTATAGGGCGTGGGACTCCTGAGGGTCTGTCAGGGGGCAGATGTGTGGAAAGGGGTTGGGAAAGTCAGGGGGCATGGACCAGAGGGGTGGGGGGGTTGGTAAGCAGTGGAGTCCCAGTGGGGTGGTTAGGGACGGGGATCTCTGGAGGGGATAGTCAGGAGACAAGGAGTGGGGGAGATGGGGTTGAATGGGTCAGGAGTTCTGAGGGGGGCAGTCGGGGGTATGAAGTGGGAAGGAGCCGGATAGGGGGTGGGACCAGGCTGTTTTGGGAGGCACAGCCTTCCCTACCCAGCCCTCCAAACAATTTTGCAACCCCAATGTGGCCCTCGGGCCAAAGAGTTTACTCACCCCTTCAGTAAGGGCTAGTACGGTGTACCAGTAAGAAGCCCGTACTGGCCTGTGTGTAGCCCACATTAAAGTGTTGTTGCAGCTGCACTTTAAGGTCCCTGACCCTTTTGCCTCCCCTGTTGGTGGCACTGCCGGTAGAGTCAAAACCAGTACTTTAATGTCGTTGTCCTTTTTGCTGTCCCAGCCAGTCACTGATGGGGGTGGGGGGAAGCTGCTGCCCTAGGGCTAGTGATTTAAAAGGGCCACAGGTTCTGGGTGCTGCTGGACCAAGCTGAGGTCCATGCTAGCAATTCTAAGGCCTTGTCACCACTGGCAAGTTTCTGCACAGTAAAGCAGCTTTCTGCGTTGTAACTCCCAAGGTGTACACACTGCCAAGCCACTTAGTGCGCAGAAACTACCCAGTTGCAGTGCTGTAAAAAAGCCACCCCGATGAGAGGCGTACAGCTTTCTGTGCCGGGGGTACAGTGCCGTGGTGCCAGTGTAGACCCCCTAGTCGATTACAGCGCTGTGACTGGCCTCTGGGAGGTGCCCCACAATGCCTGTTCTTGCCTTTCTGGTCATCAGTTTGAACTCCACTGCCCTGCCCTCAGGTGACCAACCATGAGCCCCTCTCTTTAAATTCCTGGGGAATTTTGAAAGTCCCCTTCCTGTTTACTCAGTGACGTGAGCAACAGTACCAAGCAGCTTGGTCCAGGGAGGCGGGTGAGGCCCCACAGGTGGCAGGCAGTAGAGACCGCTCAGAACAAGAGCCATGGTAGCCTGGCTAGCCTCCTCCGGGGTAGAGAAGAGCTCACAATGAGTATCTACAATGGCCTTTGCAGGGGAGTTGGGTGCCATCAAGTGTTGTATCCAGCTCTTTGTAGACCAGGCAGCTTGTTGACACAGCTCTGGGGTGGCGGTTTGCCTCCTGTGCCTTGTTGACGTGTGCAGTGCTCTCAGCGCAGCTTTCCGGTGACCATGCCTGCTCCACGCACCAGGAGCTCCCCGGCTTGGAGCAATGCCACAGGCTGGCCTCAGTCAGCGGGGTACGGTGAGGTGGGGAGGTAGCATGCCCTCCGCCATGCCTGGCAAGTGGGACTCTTGAGGGAACCCAGCCTGGTCAGCCCCCCATTCCTCCAGCCTGGCTGGTCGTGCTGCTGCTCCCAATGGGCCGGAGCACTGCCCCAACCCACCCAGGACACTCTGCCTGCTCGGCCTACGGCAGACACGGTCATCTTCCTGTGGGGCCAGTGAGTGTGGTGGGGGGCAGGGCGTAGGGATTGTGTCTCTGGGTGTTTGTGGGGGGTGGCAGTGTGGGGATGGGGGCTATCTGTGTGAGTTGGGGCATTGGGTAGTTGTGGAGCACTGTGCAGTTGTGGTGCTGGGAATATACAGGCATGCTGGGCAGTGGAGGTTCGGGGGGTCCTGGGCACAGAGATCTGTGGGCATGCTGGACAGGAGTTGGTGGGTGTGATGTTGCACCCCATAACGCTTTATAGAAATATGCTTATGAGTGTAAATATAACATAACTGGAATATGTTTTATGCTACATATGCCATGTTATATATTTGCAAAGGTTATGTTTTACTGAATGTGTTCATCCTATTTGTATGCATGTATCATTTTTATATCTGAAGTTATGAGCGTTGGCTCTATGCTTGTATTTAAAGTGTTTGTTGTAGGAAGCACATAAGGCAGATTTGGTCAACATGGTGTGAAGGGGTTATTCAAGTAATTGGAAGTTCTTAGCTAGCAGTGGACCTTGAAAGACAACAGTCCATATCTAAGCTTTCCTGGGAACGTTCAAACTAACATGCAAACAATGACGTCGGCCTCCAAAAAGCTGAATAATGCATAGACATGTGACTTGCCCAGGTGACTGCAAAACTCCATCTTGTGGAGAGGATTTTACACAGAAGAAGAGAGGGGTTACCACCCACAAGAGAAAGACTATATAAGCCCTGGAAACACCTCCATTTTGGTCTTCAGCTCGCTCAAGAGATAGCCTCTACACCTCAAAAGATGCCTGAAAGAAACTGGTACAAAGGACAGTAACTTCAGGGGTATGAGTGATTGCTAGGAAAAGAGTCCAGTCTGTCAAATAAGCTTATTGGAACATCTCTGAGGGTGAGATTTATCTGCAGTTAGTTTCCTATTGTATTTGGCTTAGACTTGCCTGTTTTTGTTTTATTTTGCTTGGTAATTTACTTTGTTCTGTCTGTTATTACTTGGAACCACTTAAATCCTACTTTTTATATTCAATAAAATCACTTTTTTATGTATTAATTAACCCAAAGTAATTAATACCTGGGGGAGCTAACTACTATGCATATTTCTTTAATCAATGTTATAGAGGGTGAACCATTTACGAGTGAACCTTGTATAAGCTTTATACAGAGTAAAACAGATTTACTTGAGGTTTGGGATCCCCTTGGGAACTGGGTGTTGAAGACAGGAGCACTTCTTAAGCTGTTTTCAGTTAAGCCTGAAGCTTTTGGGGACGTTATTCAGACCTGGGTCTGTGTTTGTAGCATGCTAGTGTGTCTGGCACAACCAGGCAAGGTACTGAAGTCCTAAGCTGCCAGAGAAAATGGGCTTCTAGGTAGACTCAGCACATCAAGTGTCAGTGCCAAAGTGGTTTCTGTAACCCAACCCATCACAGTGGGATCTCTGCGGGGAGGGGGGGATCGTTGGGCACAGAGGTCGGGGTGGGGCACACAAATACCGGATAGCAAGTGTAAAAAATCCGGACAAGGGGTGGGAGGTAATAGGTGCCTATATAAGAAATAGCTCCCAAAATCGGGACTGTTCCTGTAAAATGGGGATATCTGGTCGCCCTAATTGTGTCACACAGCCACACAGATTTTAAGGTGGAGGTCCTGAGCCGCATCCCCCTCCCTTCTTTTCCCCCTGTCTGTGCCCCTCAACAACCTTAACCCCTTAAAATTGTTCCAGCGCTACAGGTTCTGCCTGAGGCCCTGCCCCTTCTGGGGGCCCAGAGCTAGCCCCGCCCCCCCACGCATCCAGGGGCCTGACAGCCCCGCCTATCAGGAAGTGATTTAAGTTACTTTCGCCCCGCCCCCATCCCTACGCCCTGAGTCAGCTCCCTGAAAATGAGCCAACCAGGCTGGGGAGAGAGTGATCAGGGGCGGAGCCTTGAGGAAGGGGCGGGGCCTCAGAAGACGGACATTACCAGGGTGTTCGGTTTCGGGCCCCTAGAAAGTTGACAACCCATCCCCCTCCCCCGCCGCCCCCAAACTGCCCAGCCCACCCCAACAACGCTCCTCCTCCCGTGGGCGGGGCGTAGCACTGACGCGAAGGGCTTGCTGGGCCGGGATAGGCGGGAAAGGAGGAGGAATCGGAAACGGTTTGGGATTGGGGGGGCGGGGAGGCGACGGGAGGACGCGCGGAGTCTTTGTTCCCACCCCCTGCGCCGCGCGGGGCTTCACGGGAGCAAAGCTGGTCACGTGAGAGCACGTCACGTGAGCCGGGTGGCTATTTATAGCCCCGCGTGCGCGAGGGGTCTCTGGGCTGTGTTTCGCTTCCTCACAGCGCGTGAGGCTCGCGCGGGAGAGGAGTCGGGTATTTCCGGGTCCCGTGCCTGGGGGGGGAGGTCGGGTCGCGGCGCAGCGTGGGGCGGGGGGGGAGGGAGAAGCTCAGCGTTCTCCGCGCGGGCTCGCGCGAGTGGGGGGGGGGGGCGGGGATGGAGAGGCTCGCGCCGTGCTGCGGGGCTGGTTGGGTGTTCGGGTTTTGGCGGGTTTCTTTCGCCGGGAGGGGGAGGGGTCTCGGCGTTTTCCGGGCGGTCTCGCGGGGTTGGCGGTTGGCGGTCTCGCGCCCTGCGGCGGGGCTGGCCTGCTGGGGGAGGAGGGTTGGAGGGGCTGAAGCCGCGGGAAGGGGCACGTCCGCCTGGGGAGCCCTAGGGGGGCGGCCGGCTGGTGGGTCTCGATCCCGCCTTGTGTGGAGGTGAGGCGGGGGAGTGTCCCGCTCTGGAGCCCGCGGCCCGGGTTTGGGGGGCGAGCAGCATCTAACGGGCTGGGAGGGTGACGCAGCTTCCCGCCTCGGGGTCTGCCGTCCCCGTCTAACAGCTACGGTGGCTTCTCGCTGGGGCCGGGGTCTCCATGAGCCCCTTTCGCCTGGTCCCGAGGAGCCCTCCGTGATGTCCCCGGCGACAGGGGTGCATGGCTGCTTAAACGCCCCACCGCCTTGTGCTGGCTTATCTATCAGAAGAGGCTGATGGCGGGGAAGGGCTGGTGAAGCTGAGCTGAGGCTGGCTGCCCTTGTGGAAGGGGGGAGGCCCATGGCTGGCTTGTTCTGACAGGCCTGCATGGCACTGAGCAAACTGAACTTTCTGCTGTGATTAAAAATTTGGTTTTCTGTGTCTTTGTCTTTATTAGTATAAAACCCAGCTTTGTAGTCAAATGAATTTCAGTATGAAGCAGCAATTGGATTCGGGGAAAGCCTCAGGAACGATAAAGGTGTGTAACCTAACTCAGCATTACTACAGTCTTTATAGTTGTATATGAAGGTAAAAATATATAGATCAGATTGTAATGACAGACTTTGTGCTGGCATCTGTTATCACTCCAGATGTAGCTCAGCTCTTTATATTCACACCATTTTATAATGCTAGTTAAAAAGAGATTGTGCCTTTCTTATTGTAAAAGCTGTCAGATTGATGCTCTGGAGACTCATAGAATATCAGGGCTGGAAGGGACATCGGGGCCATATGGTCCCAACCCCCTTCTCAAAGCAGGACTAACCCCAACTAAATCATCCCAGCCAGGGCTTTGTCAAGCCTGACCTTAAAAACCTCTAAGGAAGGAGATTCTACCACCTCCCTAGGTAACCCATTCCAGTGCTAAGTCCTCCTGTATTTTTTTTCAGGATAAAGAATTACAAAATGCTTAGCCTGCACTGTTTTTTTTCCCTAGTGCTTTAATGATCTCTTAAGTATGTGTGTTTAGTTCCAGGCACATGTTTGTACATGGCAAATTTCAAATGATACTAACCTCCAGCTGATACATGCTCCAGTTGGAGACCTATTGGCTTTGTGTCTTGTTACCAGTTCCCTAAACCACCTGGGCAATATAAAGCTAATTATACTAGATTTACAGGTTATCATGCAATAATACATAATAGTATAACTGACAATTAGAGAACTCTTTCAAGTCTGTATTTTCCGGCCCTGTAGCTGGCATCCCCTATTGGCATGAGTCTTAGCAAATAAAATAAGCCACAAGAAATATGAGGCTTTAGAATCAGTTCCATATGAGATTATATAAACAAGTTAGTTTTATATTGTAAATTAAGTTTGATCCCTCTAAACTAGACCCTTATTAAAAAAAAAATCTGTAGCAGATTTCTGAGGCAATGCTCTTACTTTCATGCTGGGGAAAAATCATTAGAATGAGACTTCACACATGAAGTTAGGCACTTAACCATTGCTTTAGTCTTCAGGTAGTCTTTTTTAATGTATACCATAGCTAATTCAAATATGCTGTGCATATAAAATTGTTAAATGCACAAGAGGGACCAAGTTATTAAATATGCGACTTGTGAGTAGAACTGCCATAATACTAATACTCAAAAAATTCCCCCCTTGGGAGACTTTAGAGCAGCAGTGTTAATATGCTTGCCACTAGCCACATGTGGCTAATAGGCTATTGAATTGTGGTTAATGCATGTGGCTTTTTTATAATATGGCTAATAAGAAAAATTCAAAACCACAAGTGTGGCTAGCAGTGTGACCTAGCATCAAATTTCTGTTGGACACTGCTGCTCTAGTGCATGTAAAACTCAAAATAGGATGAGTAAGGTAGCAGGGAAATTGCTGAGTTTTATTTGTGACCTCTTTAAACTGAGTGGGAATGTGAAGAGATGACCTTCCAAGGTTAATGTCCAGCTCAGAGGAAAGGGCTGTCTTCACATCATATCTGGTTTTAGTCAGGAATGTGATATGCTGTACTGTTAGTAGTAGTACCCTTCTACCAGTGACATTGCTTTGATCCTTTTTTCAAATTTGCCTTGTATGTTGTCAGTCTTAAATCCAAATCCTGAAACAAATAGTTTTATTTAGAGACTTTAGTCTTAATATAAGAGTAGAGCAATGATGTACCTAATACAAGATTAGTGTAATCAGGGGAGTATCTGAATTCTGGACAATTCAGAACAAGTATAAGACTTCCCTAAAAGCCTGTAGCAATCTTGACTTTAGTGTGTTGGATGAAGTCCTGGATTACTCTATCCAGGGGAACAGATGTGGGTAAAAGTGACCTAAAAGTAATGTGGGTGTTATAATATTCAGTGGCACTTAATCATATGTTCTCATTTTGCATAGTGCAAGATCTGTATTCTTGTCATCCCAGTCCCTCGCAAAGAAACTTGCAGGAACTTTAAAATTGCTCGGTGTTGTAGGGTCTGAAGACTAATCCTGTATCGTAAAAAGAAGGATAATTGTATAATTAAAAGTCTCATTTACTAAAAATGATCAGACCTGTCCATGAGTAAACATTTATTCTTGGGATCATCTTAGCGAGCATATGGCAATGATCTTATTTTAGTGTGTTTGGCTGACTCACTTTTCTGGATGCTTCACTGGTTATCTCAAATATGAAGAACAATGGGTTAACTTAAGCACCTGCCATGGTATTAAGCTGCATTTTGCCAGGGGAGCATTGACCAATCATAGTCTTCAGTAGCTGCAAGTAGCATCTGTAATGCTGGTTCCCACAGTAGTTGGCATTTGTCCTCTAGTTCAACAGTAAGATAATTGGTGGCAGAAATTTTACCGTGGGAAAGGTGAACTCTTGTCATGTGAAGTACAGTGTGAATCAGTAACTTTCTCACGCTTGTATGGCATTGTGTTCTTGCTATCCCTGTTTGATTGTATACCATTGTTTACTGTCCCATGGTGGCAGTGTAACTAATGGTTTAAAAAGCTTTAATGCAGGAAGTAGGTATTGACATAGGACAAGGAAAGGTGATAAATATTCTGTTCAACAAAACAATAGCCTTCCTGGATCAGTGTGTTATGCCCCAAGCAAGGAAATACTAGACACCTCTTGATGAATGGTTCAAGCAGAATTTGTTAAATGCATACAGCCATTGAAAAACCATTTACATATGCAAGGTTATTTTTTTTACTATCTATAATTACCTGTGCATGTTCACCAGTTTAAACTGGTGAAATAACCTTGAACAAAAAAATAAGGGTGTCTAACACCAAGAGTTGTCAAAGCACAGAAGCATTCATCTGTGATGAATGGCCAGTATAATTTGTAAATAAGATGAAGACTTGTAGCATCTTTGAGACTAAGCAGTTTTTCAGCATAAGCTTTTGTGAGCTATAGCCCACTTCATCGGATGCATAGAATGGAACAAAAGAGAGATGTATTTATATACACAGAAAGAAAAAAATAGTTGTACATTAGCATACCAATTCCAAGAGGCTGTTTAATTTGGATGGGCCATTATTAGCAGGAGGAAAAAAACCTTTTGAAATGGATCTGTCTGACATGAGATGACAACTATTGAAGGTAAATTAACTAGGGAAATGCAGTCAGTTAGTGTAATGAGAACACCATTCACAAGTCCTGTTTAGCCCTTGGTTTATAGTGTCCAATTTGAAAATTAATTCCAGTTTCTTGTTGGAGTCTGTTTTGGAAGTTTTCCTGTTTTAAAATTGACTGTTTTAAAATATCCCACAAAAGCTTATGCTGAAATAAACTGGTTAGTCTCAAAGGTGCTACAAGTCATCTTTGTCTTATTTACGGATACAGACTAACATGGCTGCTAATCTTAAACCTGTCACAGTATAATTTGTGAGATTAAACAGAACTTGCACTGTAACTGAATTGGGAATCCAATTAACACACTGCTGTCTGACTTGTTTAAAATATTCCACTTTGTAATGTAAATGAGACCAAGTGCCTTAACCAAGATGAAGCTTATGCAGGTTTTTAGCATTTGATAGAACAGTCAAAATTCAGCTTTGCTACAAATACAAACTATTGTAAGTGTAGTGTGGTAAGCCCTAAATTAAAACAAAGCTTGTTAATACTGTCTGTAGGAAAGACAAGTGAATGGATAGCTTAATCCATTACCTTAATGTGGCATGAGAAATTTCATAGATTACTCTACTCCATCCAGGAGTTTAACTGCTTTGTATTAACTCTTTTCAAGAAATACTTCACAGACAATGCAAACCCAGCCCCAAGACGGACTCTTAAAATGATTCAGCCTTCAGCAGCAGGTTGCCTTGTTGGCAGAGTAAATGAAGTAAGTATTAAGATGTAACAACTCTAAACACAATCTGTTGTAACAAACTAAATTCTGTTATGTTTATAGTACCATAGCCCTTTCACAATAATGAGGTCATAATTGCACAGAATATCTGTTAACTGTAACAAGTACCTTAAACTGTATAGTAATTACATTTAGCTTTATTGAATAGTAAATGTAGCATAAATATCTTAAACTTCAAAAGCACTTGAGGAGAAATGTTTGGTTATCAGACCATTCTGCTACTGCAAGAAAGCTGTCTGAGAATGTTTTGTGAATTAAACTTTTCTCCAGAAAACCTGGAGGTGGTTTGGCAAGAAGTTGTGCCACAGTTAAAATGCCCATTAGTTATTGCTTATAGGTACAGAAAGAGAAACTCCATCTGTTGTGGTTAGTATAGCTTAAATGAGTTTGCAAGTGCGTGAAGACATGTAAAATGTCCAGGAGAAATAGCATTTCAGAAAACCAAACTTGCTGTATTACAGACTCCTAAATGTTCAATCAAAAGGAAACTTTGGAATGATCAGCTAACTGCAAAGACTTGCAAAGCTGAGGTTGTGGACCCAGAACAGAAAAACGAAAATCTAAAAGGAGTCACCCAAGCTGTTGATCTCATGGTAAAAAGTATGTTTTCTTGTGTTATACTTCCAGCAGTGCCTATTGCTTGAAATGTCATGAGCATATCTTGATATGGCGGCTTAATTTTGGTATGCTACTAGAAGCAAGTAATGGGCTTAGAATTGTTAAGTTGGCACCTGCCAAAATTAGGTAGCGATGCTTACTCATTTTAATGATCATGTCCTTAAGTATTGTTTCCACAGATCTTTGCAAAGTTTAAAAGTTTTACACCCTCACTTAAGGTGACTTAGCCAGCAGTATGTGAGGCTTAAGAGCATTTAAACTTTGGGAATTGTACCTTAGTTTAGCATGCTGTCACAGTTCAGGTCATTACCACTTGCTAACCAAATTAAGCAGATAGCCTGACCCAGTTTTATGATACTGTAGTACATTAGATGAGCAAAATATCTGGGTTCAAGCTAAGTGATTGATGTCTTGGAAGTTGTCAACCTTTGCTACTTGTAATGAGCCTGTTCTGCTCCTACTCATTGCAGAAGTGGCTATGTTCAATATGTCTCGCAGTTGGGACCATTCTGCAGTGCATGTTGTGACACTTATTGAAATGGCTTCAGAAAATGCCCTTCGGTACTTATGTCAAAAGCCTGAATTTGACCCAGCTGCCAAATGTCTCAGTTACTAAAAGCTCATTTGTTAATCACTTCCACTGTTTTTAGCAGGTCAGAATGGGTTGTAGAATGTTGAAATGGCAAATACTCAAAACATACGGAACCCTTATTTAAATTACTCTGTTTTAATCTTCTTGAATTCAAGGCTTATTTACATGAGATGCACATGAGATTTTTCATATTAAACTCTTCCTACAGAAAATCCTCCCTCTCGGTATTGGAAGGAAGTTGCTGAAGAGAGGAGAAAGGCACTGTATGAAGTGCTTCAGGAAAATGAAAAGGTAGTTCATCAGGTTAAATACCTTTTCACCTTTTCTCTTGGCTAGTCATATATATAACTTCCTTTTTTTTTCTAGCTGCACAAAGAAATTGAACAGAAAGATGGTGAAATTGCCCGTCTAAAAGAAGAAAATGATGAACTGGTGTTACTTGCAGAACATGTGCAGTACATGACAAACATGATTGAGGTAAATTCAATGACTTGTTTTCAATCCATACTGTAACCTGTGATGTGACAGTAGGATGTGCATCAAATCATGATTTCTGCTTTGAGTACGTTTTCTATTGTGTATAGAAAAAGTACCTGATCATAAGGTCAGATTGCTATGCTGTAGGTACTGGCCCAAGAATGGTGCTGGACACCTAGCTGAGTGAGTGACCTGAGAAGCAATTGGTGTAAGCAATCTAGGGAAATCAATTTCAAATTATCAGCTTGTCCAACCCATATAAGAATGACTAATGAGGATACAAGAACAAACGGATATAAACTGGCCATCTGGAATCTTAGGCTTAAACTAACCATCAGAGCGGTGAAGTTCTGGAACAGCCTTCCAAGGGAAGCAGTGGGGGCAAAAGACACATCTGGGTTCAAGATTAAGCTTGATAAATCTCTGAGGGGATGGTATGGAATTGCCAAATTTTGGCAATCGGCCTTTGATTATTAGTGATAAATGTCCAATGAGCTGTTAGATCCCACCCTCTCCGAGTTAAGAGTTTTCTTTCCTGGGTGTCTGGCTAGTGAGTCCTGCTCACATGCTCAGGGTTTAGCTGATTGCCATATTCGGAGGGTCAGGAAGGAGTTTTCCTCCAGGGCAGATTTGCAGGGGCTCTGGGTTTTTTGCTTTCCTCCCCAGCATGGGGCACAGGTCACTTGCTGGAGGAGGATTCTATGCACCTTGATGTCTTTAAACCATGATTTGAGGGCTTCAGTAATCCAGACATAGATTAGGAGTTTATTATAGGAATGGGTGGGTGATATTCTGTGTCCCGTGTTGTGCAGGAGGTCAGACTACATGACCATAACAGTCTTAAAGTCTGAGTCCATAATGACCGTTCTGGTTGTAAGGAAGGAGATGAAGTTTCTCAACCTGGACACATACTTGAAGGAAGACACTGCATTGAAGGATGTAGCTACCACCAAGTGTAGGCAGAATGGGCTGAAGAGAAGGCAGGAAGGGGCTCTGCCTAAAAGTTTGACAAGACCTTGCACACATGAGATCAGGCTGGGGGCCTCTCAGGACTTCTTGCATTTCAAAGATCTCTAGGTCTTTTTTAAATGATAAAGTGGCTGGCTGTTCTGAAAATCTTGTTTTTCTGCCACTTTGTCAATGGGATTAAACCAGGAGCCAGAATTATTTACAACAAAGTGGAACTCTAGGGGACAGTGTTAAAGCGGACTCAGAAGGCTTGATGCGTTTTTATGGACTAGGTAGTTGGGCTCCCCAGATCTACAACCTAAGAAGGGGCTCTCAGACAAGGTCTGTGCCAGTGTGCCTTAGCCAGAATCTGTGGATATACTCTATCCAGACCTAGAGGGGCTTAGAAGCATACTGGGACCCAGGATTGGGTCTGCTTTCAACAGAAGGACAGAGCCAGATTGTATCTAATTGTTCAGCCAGGTGCTGTGGCTCTTGAAAGGGTGATTGAGGAATCTTTGGACTCTTGGGTAAAATGCTTCCAATATGAAGTTGGGTAACACATGAGTCATCTAGCAGCTCTGTCTGGTGGGGACTCTGAAGTTGGAACTACCTCAAAAGAGGTATTTGTGCTGAGTAAGATTTAGGACTTCGACCTGGGAATCCTGATGAATTCTTTCAAAGGCCTGGTCTAAAGGTTTGCACTGACATAACTAAAGAGCTCTCCGCAGTGGAGACCCAATATGGACATTTGAATATCCATATAGCTGTACTTGTAAGTGTACAGGCACATGTTAAACTCGTGTAAGGCAAGTTTAAATCAAGCTGTGCTCACAGGGGTTTGCACTGATTTTTACCTAAACTGGCATAAATTTGTGTTGACAAGTCCTGTGGTGCTTCTGCAGCTCTTTTAACAAGAGTGGAATAATCCATTTCTTGTATAGTTATTCCTATCATATGTACTGCCCTATGGATTATAAGACCACCCCCAAAACTACTGTGAAAGGGATAAAGAAAAGCTTTGATCTGAACTGATGTGAATAGTGGAGGATCACGTTATTTATAATGTGATAACTTGTCTAAATGGAGCCCAAAGTCAGCTATTTGACTCTTGAATGCTCTAAAGCTAGCTGTTATGTCTGGTAAAGTGAAATAACTTGGACAAATTGTTCTGGGTTGCCTAAATCTTCAAAACTGCAATCTGCTCCTCTAGGAGCAAGAACCAACAGGTCAATACTGAGTTTTTTGCTTCTCGCTTGGCAGCTGTTAAACTATTTGTAAAACTGACATTATCAACTTTATTTTTGTCACAGCAATATATTGTGTGACACTAGGGAAACAATACTAAGGTGGTATAGTAATAAACTTAATCTCAAACAGTCCCTTAACCGAGAGATGAACTTTTTGATAAAATGGATTTTTGCCTCAGGCCTTTGTTACACTGGCACTTTATAGCGCTAAACCTGCCTGTCCAGACTGGTGAGGCACATAGAGTGCTACAAGTCAACTGTTATAGCAGTCCTGGTAATCCTCCCTTTCTAGAGGATTAACAGCTGTTGAGTATTGGGTGATAAGCTTTAGCTTCAGTGTAAACAGGTAGTAACAATACAGTGCTTTGTGATCTCTGGAAATGCCCCTAAGCTATTTAAGGCAATTGACCACTTCCCTTTATTTTGAACTTCGATGGAGGAACGCAGAAGTACGTTTTCAGAGCTTATCTGTAACTCTGCAAATCAACAATGCAAATATTTACCTAGTGAGCGAGTGAGAAGCAGAAGGTTAGTAGGCTCTGCATTTTAGAGACAGTTTGACACACTCTAAAAATCCACTTGCACGCTCTCCCCTCCACATACACAAACACACTTCCCCCACCCCCCTCGTTTGAAAAGCATGTTGTGGCCAGCTGAATAATGGGATAGCTGCCCATAGTGCACCACTCCCCATGCCACTGCAAGTGCTACAAATGTGGCCACACCAGTGCAGTTGTGGCTGTGAGTGTGGACACACTAGAGCGCTTTCCCTGGAGCTGTAGCTGAAGGCGGGTATAACCAAAAGCACTACAAAGCTGTAAGAGTAACCATGGCCTCAGTTACCTAAAAATCTGGAGTATGTTAATATCAGAAAGTCAGATGCAACTTGTGATTGTAGACTGCATTTTTGGGGTGAGAGCTTCTGCTTTTTAGTAGGTGAGGCTTGTCACTCTAACACATGCTTAAAGAGTTCTCTCCTGTATCTTCTAGAGACTGACTGGGCAGGCACCCGATGGCCTTGAGTCACTGAAAAATCTAGACTTGGAGGAATTTGAGCAGGAGGATGAAGAGAGTGATTCTGAGGGTGATGTAGATTGTGATTCTGAAGAGTTGCCTTCACATGTCTCATGTGCTTCTAGGGAGAATGCTACAGATTCATCTGCAAAGAAAGCTAGAAGTCTGTGAAAATGGTTTGGCAAATCTGAATGGCCAGTGTGTACATGGCTTCCTATTTTAATTGCTAAATGACTGTTGGAAGAATATACTGCCAGAATTTACCTCAGATAAGTTACAAGTCTTGTGGAAGCTTTAAAAGTTCACAATGGGTTTTAACTGGTAATATGTAGTAATGGAAATAGCTGTGTATTACCTAAACAAGGTATTACAGACTGAATTGGGACACTTCTATAAAATGGAAATACTATGTATTTCTAACTTGTGTAAATAGTATGTTTCTTTCATGTGAATGTGTACTTGATAAATAAACTACTCTACCAAAACACTCTGCTTCTTACAACATGATGCAAGGGGGACAGATTGCTATGCTATGCAACACTCTGGGAGGTGTTGAAGTTGACAGTCACTGAACAGATATGGACATACAGCAAAAACACTTCATAGCTGACAATGCCTCACAGAACTGCCCAGTGTAATACAAATTTGAGTACTGTAGAACTGTTTTTATAACTTTGTGTCAAACTAGAATTAAAGGGTAACAGTTCTCTAGGCAAGCTTTTTCTGGGTAAATTGTAAAATAAAATCTGCAGCTGGGCTATTAAGCTATAGGATCTAGTTATGGCAGTTCCCTTCTACAGAAGAAATGGCTTGGCTGCATCAAGCTACATGCACAGGATTCTTTCCTGATGTGAGTTGAATAGATTATGGTGTCAGTTCTGGCATGTAGTGAACTCCCAACAAAATGGCCATTTGGAGAATATATTGGATGGATTAGTTTACTCAACTGTCCCCTGCTGTTTCTGGTGAAGAGGAAGCTGCATCAGGAGGAAATCTAAAAATGATTTCTGTGGAGAACAGAAGATTGTATATTTATCTAGTGGGAACTGTTGATACCAGACACCTGTAATCACTTCCTGCATCTTAACATAGTAATACTCCTTGAATCCAGGTACAGCTTGTGTACACATGTATCTTGAGTATTAAAAGTAGTTCATAAAGTGTTCACTCTTTTCCTCCATGAAAAGGAAAACAACTTTATCTAGTGGGTTTTTCAAAACAAGGGGTGTGGGGGAGGGATTACTGGCCTTTCTAAAAGGGGGAGGGGAAGGCTGTAGTTGCTGCTGCCAGGAAGCTGCCTCCTGAGCCCTATTGTTGTATAGTCCCCTCTGATCTATGGAGATGGGGAGCAGCAGTGGGGGAAGAGGACAGTGACATTAGCACCGTTCTTTTCTTCTCTCCCCTTCCCCCTGCACAGCAAGCAGAGGCTCCCTAGAGCAGCTCCAAGGCAGAGGGCAGGAGTGGCACATGGCTGTGTGGGGGTGGGACAAACTGCCCAGCAATGATAGTCTGCTGGGCAGTTGCTGCACAGGGCAGTAGGGAGCTGCCAGTCCACCAAGCCCCCACCAGCTAGCTGTAAGGGGCTGCTCTTCCTGCAAGCTGTGAACAAAAGCAGCTTCCAAACATAAGGGAGCAATGCACAATTTTAAATGAGCATGTTCCCTAATTGATCAGCAATGTAACATTAACTGGGATGACTTTAAGTGAGTAGTTACTGTATGTCTGTGTGTGTGTGTGTGTGTGTGTATATATATATATATATACACACACACATAGTAGCTCCTCACTTAAAGTGATCCTGATTAACATTTTATGTTGCTGATCAATTAAGGAACATGCTCATTAAAGTTGTAGATGGCTCCCTTATGTTTGGCGGTCACCTGCTTTGTCCACAGCTGGCAAGAAGAGCAGCCCCTTACAGCTAGCTGGTGGGGATTTGGAACCAGGGTGCATAGGCAGCTCCCATAAGTTCTCTGTGCAGTAGCTGCCCAGCAGGCTATCAATTGCTGGGCAGTTCAGCTGTTCCTACCTCCAGTACCTTGTGCTACTTCTGCCCTCTGTGTTGGAGCTTCTCCTTAAGCCCCCTGCTTGCTGAGGAGGTGGGCTAATGTCAGGGTGTCCCCATCCTTCCACTCCTGTATTCTACTTACCCCTCTTCATTAGAGCAGGGCAGACCTAAAATAGGGCTCAGGATGTAGGGAGCTTCCTGGTAGCAGCTGCAGTCTCAGCTTGCTGATCTAATTACAAAGGCAATGTACTGAGAATGGGGTTCAGTGTACTTAACAGGGAAATGTGCATCTCTCTCACATGCATGGTGTGTCTGTGTGCCATGCTGTCCCCTCTCCATCTGTTCATGGTGGCTTGGAGAGTGTGAGGCTACATTAACAATGTGTTAACTTCTGAGGGATCACCCAAGTGCTAGTTCATCTTTCAGCAGCAGGGCATTCCCTGGAAAATATTCTACCCTCTGACTTCATCACCTCAACCAAGCTTCACCATCCTCATTGCTGTGTTCTGTACTAAATTGTTTAAAATGTATGCTGTCTGGATATAATCTTTTGTCTGGTGAAAAACCTTTTCCTGGCATCTAACTCTGTTCCCCTCCATTTACATTAATTCTTTTTTCAAGAATATAACTGGTAAATTAGTTACTATATATTGTATGTGGCCCAGTTAAAACAACTGCATATGTGGCCTGCAGTCATAAATGGGTTGGAAACCACTTCTAGCTCTTGAAACAGAAAATACTCAGAGGGGAAGGTTTTAATGTAGCTTTCTGTCTCACTTAAAATGGAAGATAAAAACCATTGCTTAGCAGCTATAGCAATACTTAATCATGACCTATATGATCAACAATTGGTTGATTACTTTAATCTCTTCATTGTGAAGGAACAGTAAATGTTATATATTTCCCCAAGTTTATGGGGTTTCAAAGTCATCTTTGCTATAAAGTAGCTTGCTTTTTGTCTTGTGTACTAATCCTCAGTACACTGAAATAAGTGTTCATCATGCACTGCAGTCCTGTACACGCTTCAAAATAAGCTCCCTCAAAAGAGCCCCAGCACCATCTGTCAGTGGGTTCCATAAGCTGTTCACTTTACATGCCAGAGCCCATCTGCTCTTTCTGCCACTTCAGAAGCCTACAAGCCCAGTTCCTTCCCCCAGTCAAGAAAGAGGTAGGACCTGCTTCTAGTAAGTAGACCATAGTGAGAAAATAATCAATCATTGCTCTTAATAGTTCTAAAATAGACAACTAACCAGTTCAGTAATAATGAGTACTTGTGGCACCTTAAAGATGGTCTCTAAGGTGTGACAAGTAGTCCTCATTCTTTTTGCAGATACAGACTAACACAGCTACCCCTCTGAAGCGTTTAATAATGCATGCATTTAAAGCACTTATCTGAAGATCCCAAAGTATTTCTGAAATGAGCATTCCAATTGCCCAGCTCTTGCAGACACATGCTTAGTTTTACTACCAAATGTAGTCCCATTGATCTCAATGGGAGTCATAGTAAAGTTAATCAGGTATTTGCCAAATTAAGGGTCAGATGTTTGCACAGTGAGAAAGTTTTCCTCATCAAATCTGATGAAAACTTGCTTTACTGGACCTCCTCCTGACATAATTTGCAATGTTCTGAAAATGTGAGCTGTTTCTGAAATCAAATAAGTTAATGTTTTAAAAATATTTAGTCACAATTTATCATTTACTTTTTTTGGAGAAAAAATTCAAATGAAATTAAACACTCTATACAGTTGTCTTACCTGTGTTTGAAAAAAATGTACAAAATACCCACCTTTGTGGAGTCCTGAAAGTACTTGCCATATACCAAGTATTTTAATTTCATATAACTTGTTATGCATTTTTTTTATATAAGGTAATGTTTGTTATAAGGAGGGTAGAAACAGGCTTGTATTTTCTTAGATGAATGTAGCCTGTCATAAGCAAGTTTTCAACAAGTTAAACATCTCAATCAAAAATGAATACATTTAGTTTGCATTTACAATTTGTGGTATTTTTGGAACAAAAATGTTTCACATCAAGTACCACATGAAATACAGTATTTGAAAACAAAACAATTCAAATCATCTTTGTAATTTTAAAAGACAGTCCTCATTGGGAAGAGAAAGGTAGGAGATCAGAGCAGGTCAGCTTAACAGTGGAAAAATATTGGAGGCAGGAGAGAGAGGAAATACTGATGCCTTCACAGGTGAGAAGTGATGGATTGTAATTAACATGGAGGAGGAGTGAATACCACATTCTTGCTCCTGTCATAGCAATGGCTTGTTCACCTACTGTTCTCAAACATCAGGCAGCAGATCCTTAGAAGGCTCCTCATGTGTGAGCATAGATAGCCAGTAACACTGGAATCCAGGAGATGGTATCCAATATAGCCATCTCTTACAGCCTTAAGGCCTTTCAAATGATCCTTCTCCCTTTTGATAAAACATTTTGGGATCTAGATGAAGATTTCTGTATGAGCAAAGTATATTAAAAACAAACAAAACCCAACACCTCAACCATACCACCTTAAAGTTTATTACCTGTTCATAAGGGTTCAATGCATAGGTGCATCTGTGTGGAGAGAGAGGGTGGTCGTAGTAACTCAAATGAGCCATGTTCTAAACAAGTTTAAGGCTAGATGTGCACATCTGGAAGCTCTGAATGGAAACTTAAGACAGTAACTCCTCACATAAAGTCATCCCTGTTAACGCTGTTTCGTTATTAGGTTGCTGATCTATTAGACTCTAGAACAGTGGTCGGCAAACTTGGGTGCACGCACCCCAGAGGGTGCGCAAGACCACCCACGGGGGGTCGCAGCGGCCCTGGCCCGAGGAGCTGGGTGCTGCGGCTGCAGCCCTGGCTGGAAGAGCCCAGCGCCGCGGCGGGGACTAGCCCCAGGAGCCGGGGACCGGCCCCAGGGAGGCAGTCAGGACAAGGAGCAGGGAGGTTTAGATAGGGGGTGGGGTCCTGGGGGGCAGTCAGGGGCAGGGGTCTCAGGAGGGAGCAGTCAAGGGACAAGGGGGGTGGTTCTGAGGGGGGCAGTCAGGGAGAGACGTGGGAGGGAGTGGATGGGGCAGGGTTAGGGTGGAGCTTCTCCTGTGGGGGTGCATCCTCAAAAAAAAAATTTCTGCTAAGGTGCACAAGCAAAAAAATTTGGAGACCCCGTATTAGAGAACATACTCCTTTAAAGTTGTGCAATGTTCTGTTATAAGGTTGTTTGGCTCACCCTGGTCCGTCCACCCGCCTGGCGTTCCAGTCGGAGCTCAGGGGGCTTGCTCTGCCCACTGCTAGCACTCCTGCTGGGGAGCGGGGTTGTGGAATGGGGGCTGGCCCCGTTCTGCCCGCCTGACATTCCAGTTGGGGCACACGAGCTTAGCCGGCTAAGCCCCCACGTCCTGACCCTGCTACACTTCTGCCTCAAGCAAGTTTCACAATCATCACTGGTGAGTACTGTATTGTTTAAAATTATTTAAAACTTAAACTGTGTCTGGTGAAAAAAAAATTTCCCTGGAACCTAAGCCCCCCTATTTACATTAATTCTTATGGGGAAATTGGATTTTCTTAACATCATTTTGCTTAAAGTAGCATTTTTCAGGAACAACTACAACATTAAACAAAGTTATTGTATGTACTTTCAAAGGACTGTATCGAAACAGGTGCAGTTGTTTTGAAAACTTTAATGGGAGAGGTTCCCAAAGCACTTCCTTCTTTAAGAGCTGTACCCAGCACGTTACAGCAGTGAGTGGGGAATCTTTCCCAAAAAATGCTCTTCCATTTGTAGGACAGGCATTGACCTAGAAGGGCTGTAAGAGAACCTGGCAACAAGGTTTTGACTGGGACTGAGAGGCTGTCTGGTATCTCCATGTGATTTTAAAAGATTCACAGTCCTGGCTCTGTTAATTAGGACTATTTGTATGTGTAATTGTTTGGAACATTCAGTCTTATGATGGTAAATTCCTCAGGACTGGGATTGTTTCTTTATACATGTTTGTAAAGCACCTGGCATGCTGTGCACATTTTGTAAATCATAATCTCATGCTTCATATTTCCAAGACCTCACTCTCTCTTCAAATATCCTATGTTATTGTAAAGGCATGCACTGAGGAGTAGGTTGCAGAGTGAGGTTAGCTGCCTGAAAAGTTCCTGACCCAGTGCAGGGGAGAATAGATTTCGGAGGGTGGGGGGGAGGTTAATATTGATGTATCTTAGGATTCCTTTAGAGTTTGATACCCCCCGTTTATTGTAATGTCAATAGAAGCAGGCCTTTGCTTTCTAAATGTGCACTCCCCCAAGTTCTGCTGAATCAGTATGCTGACTAGCATCTTCAGCAGACACATCAGATCCTGTTGCGGCTATGCTGCACCAAGGTCACCCTAACCCCTGCTCCAGCCTAATATTCAAGAGAGTATTAGTCTGGAATCCTTTGAAGTTACTGTGCAGGTGTCTCAGGAAGGGAAAGGAGAGGAAAGGTTTTTGGTAAGGCATTGGCTGGGGAAAATGAACCTGATGGCAGATTACATGTTCTGTAAGGTAGTCCTGACTTTCCAGTTGGGGGAGAGGGTGAATAATGGATGAGCACAGGAGCTGAGATAGGTCCTGTTAATTTTTTAAATTCCAAACTAGTCCCTGGGGGATGGGGAAGAGGAAGAGTGACATTATTTAATTTGTCTTCATTTTCTTTATTATGCCATGTAAATAGTGCACAGATTATAATAATCCTTCAGAGGATTATTTCATTTGAAACCAGAAATAAGTTGAGCTTTGTGAAACCCCAAAAGGGAAAACAGTACTTCTGCATAATTATCTGGCCAGCCAGACCATTCCATGCCAGACAGGAATTTCAGCTTTGTTTCCAGCTTTTGCCCGCCCAGTTCTCGGAGTATTCTAATGTAAGGGATATTGTTGCAACAAAGGACAGTCAGAAGGTAACAAACCCAGAACTTAACCACGGTGATGTTGTTGCTAGCTGGCGATGAATCTTCATCTTCAATGAGAAAAGCAAAAAGAACATCAGCAAGATTCAAATCTTTTACCTTGTTTTGGTTATTGTAATTTATATAGCAAATCCCACACAGCCCTTGGAGCACCAGAATCCTCACATTTGCTGAAGTGTCTGGCATGTGCAAGATATCACTTAGGTCCTGGATGTATTCTGATGCATATATTCCAGCATTTGGCCCACCTGCAATTGAAGAAGCTATCTTTATCTCTAGTAGGTCATTGGCTAGTTAATCATTTGCATGTATATTGGAAATTCTGAGCTAAGGCTGCCACAGAACCTTTAAATTAGTTCCATTGTGTTGGAACACACCTAATCCATTGTGTGTGCCACTAAGGAAACTATTGTATAGGTCAGGGATAGGCAACCTGTGGCATGCGAGCTGATTTTCAGTGGCACTCAGACTGCCCGGGTCCTGGCCACTGGACCAGGGGGGTCTGCATTAAGTTAATTTTAAATGAAGCTTCTTAAGCATTTAAAAAAATCTTACTTACTTTACATACAACGATAGTTTAGTTTTATATTATAGACTTATAGAAAGAGGCCTTCTAAAAATGTTAAAATGTATTACTGGCACACAAAACCTTAAATTAGAGTGAATAAATGAAGACTCGGCACACCAGTTCTGAAAGGTTGCTGACCCTTGCAATATATTATCCCAAGAATCCTCACATAAATTAAAAGTATCCTATGTAAGAATTAGTAATATATAGAATCATTGATAGTCACTTGACACATCCTGTGTGTGTATACACACAAACTACATCTAGTATATATGTAAACTACTTCCTATACATACTGCAGGCCGTTTATGGTTTGTGTGGTAAATAAATAAGGAACACGTGTATGGAATGCAGGTGTGTTACAAAAGCAACACTACTTAGCAGACGAAGAGAACTTGATGTCCAATTAAACTGCAGTGGGAATTTAGTTTGGCAGGATAAAATTACTAGTGATGGAATCTGAATATATTGGGCCTGTTTTTCAAAAAGCCAGGCACACTATTGTGCATCTTCATTTGGCAGCTGTCTGACTTTCCTTCTCACATTGCTCATTGCAATAACTCCTCTCATTGCCTTAAAGGAATGGGAGCCCATCTGCTTCTATGCTGTGGTCCTAGCATGTCTTACTTGAATTGTGCTCTGATGAACTTGGGTGCTCCAAACTCTGCAGGTTTCCCAGACTGGGAGTGAGATTCCCCTCAGATCTCAGACATTTCAGCAGGGATTGTTTGTGCAGGGATCCAGCACAGAAACAGCTGAACCCTGATTTCTGTTATAGTAGGAAATAAGGATACCTAAAAGTAGTATAGGGGAAGAGGAGCTTACTGGCAAATAAGGCCAAGTAACAATGAAGTTAAAATTAAAAAAAAACATTCTACCCAAGGCATAATGTCTGAAGCATATGCTTTGAACTCAACTCCCTTCATTTTTGGTTTTTATTTTGTTTAACATTTCCAAGGAGTTTATTGGGTTTTGTTCTAGAAAATGAAAGACAGGTATGAAAATTGGTGCAAAAATTATCTCGGTTGTCTGGGTAAATATTGAGGCTAATATTAGGGGGGATGGGAGGACAGAAAAACAGCAAGAATTAGCAAAAAACAAGAGTACTCGGAGTATAAGCAGCTTCATGCTGTTTTATTTTATGAACTATGTTAACAGTATGTACACATGCACATGTATGCATCTGTATGTGTGTGTCTTTCATTACAGCTTCACATTTTCACTTACTTTATTATTAACATTTACTTAATGGATTTTCTTAATATAATCAGTATTTTAATGTACTTGAGTCAGCCAAAACTTGAGCAAAAGTCGGTAAAAACCAAATAATAACCTTTGTAAAACCTGGGAAACTTTCCTTAAAAATCTGTAAAAACTGAAAATTAAGGACTTTTATTACACTATAATTACTTCTTGGAAGGGTTACTGAAATCCCTTGGTTGCCTACCCTGAGGCATGTTGCACTACCGTGGTATTTATTTTCCAGATTGCACGTGTATAATTATGCTCATCAGCAAAGAGGATACACTCTGCATTATTTACTGTTCTTAAATGGTATTTCCCGGTGTGTGATACTCCTGAGGACATTCTGCACCTAAAAATTCTGCACCCAATATTTTAAAATTCTGCAAGTTTTATTTCTCAATGAATAAACCGAGGCTTCTGCATGGCAGTGGGGAGCACAGACCCCTGACTGTACAAAGATGGGAGATCACCCTGCAGCACCCCCAACCCTGGGACGCAGACTCAGCTGTGAAGCTGCACCTGACCCTGACAGAGCAAGAGGCCTGGACCTTCCCCAGAAATACCTCGGGGCTCTGTGCTAGGCACACCAGATGTGGGGGAGGCAGGCTCAACCAGGCAGGATCCAAGTGTGGAGGAATAAAGGTGTGGAGATGAGAGACTTCTTTGAGGGACAATCATTGGGGAGTTCCAGGTGCAGGAACAATGGGACTCGGCAGGAGCTTCCAGGTGAAGGTGGTTAGGGCTCAGTAAAGTGGTCTGTGGGTGCTGGGGGGCTGAGGGGGTCTAGGTGCAGCTAGTTGGGGGTCAGTGTCATGGGGGTTTAAGTGCAGGGAACTCAGTGGGAAGATGTGTTCTGAGTGCAGGGGGACTTTGGGTGCAGGGGTTGAGGTTCAGTGGGGTGGGGTTCGGATATGGAGGGCTGGGGGTTCTGGGTGTACAGGGTAAGATTTGGCAGGGGTATCTGGATATGGGAGGTCTGGATGCATGGTGGTTGGGTGGATGGGGGAGCAGATCCCCATCTACTGACCGCCCCCCTGCAGCTGAGGAGCAATGGTCTGACAGAGCCCCAGCCACTCTGGGAAGGCGAAGGGGAACAGGAAGTCCTGTCCTCTCCTGCCTCCAGCCCAGCCAGGACTAGCAGCAGATTCCAGCCCAGAGTAGGAGCCACTGGCTGTGGGGTGTCCTCAGCCCCATGCCAATTTACCTCTCTGCCAGCTGCTCCGGGCACCTGAAACAATGTACCTGCAGTAGTAAGGTGTGGTGCGTGACTGCTCTTGCAGCTTCCCTGTCAGAAAGTCATTTTTCTGTGGGGAAGCAAAAAAATCTGCAGGGCACATGAATTCTGCGTATGCCCAGTGGCACAGAATTCCCCTAGGAATAGTTTGTGTTTTTTCAGAACTGCATTTGAAGTTGGGGGCTACAATTTGAAAATCTGCTGAGCCTTCGAGTTGCTGACATTGTGTTCTTTAAACTGATTCTGGCATTTATCATCTGTATTTCCTGCTATAGGGCATATTTATCACACATTATTTTTCCTTTTAATCAGAATAATAGCACACTGCAATTCAAAAACAGCATTTCATGTCCTAAAAAACATTTGGGGTCTTTGTCCAAGGAATAAATGCTGGGAAGGCACGTTGTGGCATCACTGTGACTACTAAAATGCAATTTAGTTATATAAAGGCAAATCTGTCACTGCCCCTTTTTTTCTCCCCTCCTGCCCCTTCACTGCCATTCCCCCTCTATCAATGCAGAATTCACTGCATGCTACAAAACCAATGTGGTATCACTGAGGAGTGACAGTAGTGGGACAGAATTTGGGGATCTCACACCAGTTGTGCACGTCCAAACACAGCTACATGAATTAGCCATGTAACCCAACAACACAGGCAAGTTGAAGAAAGAGGTGAGAGCAAGCTCAGTAATGTTACCGGTCCACCAGTCATTCCCATCAAAGAGCTGCAGGTCAGCTTCAGAGAACATTTTGCCCCACAAACTCATCAGGTCACTCCAGTGCCCAGCGTGGCTGATTGGGCTGGGCAGTGGGGTCAGGATTTGCTATGTAATGCAAGAAAATGGTCAGTGGCAGCAGATGGACTAGACTGGAAATAACTTCAGAACAAGAAACACTGGTTGTCTTCCTTGCAAGTGTCGGCCTCTGCTATGTAAAAAGATTATCTGTCTATGAACAGCACAGTGCCTACTACAGAGTAAAAGCATCTCTGCATTAGTTTTGGGCTGATATGTCATTTTAGTGGCAAAAATATTCATTTCAGTGAGCATTTTAAAATGCAGACAGTGCAAGTGATGGTGATTTACGTGGGTTCTTTGGCACTCTTGTTGCATAAATTCACTGTCAGCTGCCAGTCTGGCTTCTGAACATGGCTGAGCTATTCTCTAGAAAACTTGTCCTGATTGCAGAACACATGATGAACAAGTTGCACTTAAATTTTCTGTGGAAAAAATTGTGAGATGGAGACATCATGTTCATTAGATCTCTCATTGCATGGCCGCCCTCCCTATTCCAGATGGCTAAAAACCTGTCTTTCACATCCACTGAACCACTTTCTTCTTGAGTTTTTGGCTGACTTTACACTCCCCAAAGTAATAGAATATCTGCCAGTGGTGTGTACTTGGATCACAACATACAGAGAAAAGTGACTGGTATCTTTTTTTACATTTAGAAGGAGGAGGGTCTCCTCTACCAACAGTGGTACTATGACTTTAACATATCACAGTTTTGAAAATTGATGGCAACTGATTATGAATATTTCTGACAATTATAGTGGGATTGCTGTCTGGCAGGCTCAGAGAACCTCTTCTTTTCTTAAACAAGCTCAGTATATTATTACTATTCATCCTTATCGTTCATGACTCCGAAGCTGGAGCTACAGATGCTAACTTTTCAATGTGCTGTGGGGTGCTCACTGCTCAACTCCCTGCCCTGCCCCAGATCCTGCTTCCACTTTACCCCTTCCCTCGAGCCTACCACACCCTCGCTCCTCCTCCCTCTTCACCAGAGCCTCCTGTGCACTGCAAAACAGCTGATTGCGGCAGGCAGGAGGTGTGCGGAGGGAGAGGGAAGTGCTGATTGGCGGGGCTGCCGATAGGCAAGAGGAATTGGGGGCGGGAGGGGGTTAGTGAATGGGAGGCTGCTGACGTATTACTGTGGCTCTTTGGCAATGTTCATTGGTAAATTCCGGCTTCTTCTCAGGCTCAGGTTGGCCACTGCTGAAATGTCTTTCTTTACGCCCTAGTGGAGATATGGGAATATGCAGGTATAAGAACCTGGGAAGTGTTGACTAGTGGAAGGTCAGAGACTGAGTTCTACATCCAGTTAAGGAGACTTCCAAGTTTCTTGAATCAGGATTCAATTGGTAAAAGGAGACGCAAACATATAATATTTTAAATCTCATGCTTCTCATAGTGGGGCAGGCATCTGATTCATGATTTCTGAATGCTTTGGGTTGGCAATATGGAGATTATATATCACTCTCTGCCCCTCCAAGGGGAAAACACAATAGCAGTTCCCAACAGCTGAAGGGAAGGAATGAAGAACACCATACCCAGTTAAAAGGATAGGAAAAACTTAGGAGACAATGATAATAGGCCAACACCAAAGCAGCTCTCTTCCTAGGCACAGTTTCCCTGATGACTTCCTCATCTTGTTACAAGAACTTTTTCCCTAGCATACTTTTTGGGGGTGGCTGGTCCTTTAAATTTTTGCAGAGCCAAGCAGCTGCAGTTCTAATCTCATTTTGTAACCAGCAGCTGCTGAATTTCTTTTCCAGCTGGTGAGTACCTGTTCTGTCCTTTCCATACACACCCTTACTTTTTTTTATTGCTGAAGAGGAAGGTAGGTGAAAACCAGTAGTATTGTTGAACCAAAGCATTTAAAAATCATGAGATTTTAACTAGTAGTAATAATCATTGAGTTTTTTGGTCTTCTGCTCTTGGAGGCTTTAGTGCTCACCTTTTCAAGCATTTCTCCATACTGTAGTGTAGAGGAGCTAGAAATGTATCTTTTTTTAGTAATGGAAGTTGGGGTTTTCATGTAGCCATTAGGAATCCATAAATTAGGGCCTTGATTTCTTTTTTTAAAATACATATATGAAACTGTATGTTTACATTATACTGAAATAGCAAACAAGAAAGCAGAAGAAATATTTCAACAAGCCAGCTTGTCTTGTTACCTGTGTATGCTAGCAGTCCAATATATTTTGCGGCGTGGGCTCTCTGTTCAAGGGGTAGTTGTGTGTTCCTCACGTCAGTGCCAAATCTAACAATTTTTTGCTTATGAAAAATGCTGTCAGTTGGATTGTTGGGCTCTTCCTCCACAGAAGAGAAAAAGGTTTTGATAAAAGTTTCATAACAAGCTTGGAGCTTGTTAAACATACTTTCAGTGACTCCCTCAAGAAGTTGTCCTTAATGTCTTTCTTTAATGTGTAAAGAAATCTGGGTGCTTTGAAATTAAATAGGAAGCAGCTGGAAAGCAACAGTATTGATTCTGGTTTTGAAGAAAATCACTCAGGTTAGTAACTAAGCAACACTTTAGAATAAAGTTAATAAACAGAATGAAAAATGGAGGCAGCTCTTTGTTGTATCACAGAATCTGATGACATCATGGGTTTCATTTTTGCAACTCAATGTTCTATGCCCTAATGCCCCCATATCATTGTAACACATTATCTTCTTCAGATGTTTGAATGTAAGTGTGTTGTTTAAACCAATGTGTGCAGCATGCTACAGCCATGGGCTGTAAGCTTATTTTAGAGCAAGGAGGCAAGGAACAATAGAAACCAGACATGAGTCTATCATATTTCCAAAATAATGTTTTTATTTAAAACACGATTAAAATAATTTCTCATTTTGCTTTGCAGAAATTCAGATAATACCAAATCACATGATTTCCCCCCACCCTGGGCCTAATGTTGTGAAAAAGCTCTAGACCTTAAATAAATCTGGCTTGAAATGCCTTGTGTAGATAGTGGATACTGGAGACTAGCATTAGAGCATTGGCTCCACATTTCTTTGATATCAGCTAATCATACCCCTCCACCTTTCCATATTGATTTTTCTTCCCTTGGTTTTTTCTGCCTTTTTTGTATGTTTTTAGTTTTAATAACTAAAACAATCTGTCACTATAGCATCTCCTGGCTAGCAGAACGTTAGGGCTACAAATCTAGTCACCCATGAAAAGCAAAAGAGGAAGAAAAACAAGCTACCGTTGCAGATTTTGCCATTGAATTCCATGAGAAGCTGCAGTACCGCATATCTGCCACCATGTTGTGCTGTGTACAACTATAAATTAACAGCATACAGGGGCTTAGCCCCATTCACGTTTCCAAGGCCTCCTGAAATAGTGAAAACCAAAGCACTAAGGTAGTGTTGCACCAAGGTTTAACCATGATTAGCTGACATGATGTTGAACAGGACTTACCCTTGGCTATGCTAATTGCAGAGTAGTAGATAGCATTGTTATTTAACTAGACTCTTCAAAGGTGTGTCTTAATTTTGTAGACCTGTCAAAACAGAACTATTAATCCCTGCCCCAGATGTTCTTATGAAATACCTTTATGATGGTACATTAGTACAACACTGAATCTCTACTTGCAGATTGTTTCCTGGGAGACATCCTACTGCACAAAGCTGCCACCAGGAGCAAACTAAGACCTTAATTAACTATTTGGGGGATTTGCCCCAGTGCCACCCTGAAGGGAGTTGCACCATTGAGAACTGAGGTTTTCCTTCTCCACAACAGATGGGCTCTGCCCTGGAACAGCTACCTTGATTAGTAGCCACCGATGGCTGGTGCTGGGGGCCAATTTCCAGTGTAGACAAAAACCCGAGAAATGTGTGTTAAGGTGATTTAGTCCTCACAGTGGAGAAAGTTGAGCAAACACATTTTATAGTTTGGACCAATGTGTTTAGTGATTAAAAATATTATTTATTATAACTTAAATGTGATACGAACTATGAGTACAAATGTCACAAAACTAGAAGGCAAAAAAAAAGCAATGTCAGAATAAAAGAACATGATGGGAGAATCAGCTCATGCAGTGGCTGCGAGATAAAAACCATGACATGGTTATTTAACCTTCTGTAAAAAGATCCTATTTCCTTCAGTAAACAAGTAAATATTTTAGACTTATAAATGTACCTTTAATTAAAGGATGAATATATATATATATATATATTTATAAATATACAGCTGTATGTACATTGTTGGTAACATTCACAGTCAGAAAAACTGTCTGCCAATGTATTTGGCGCACAACGCTTCTTTTTGAAGTGAACTTTTAGTGATCCTTTTTTGTATAGTCTATCAGAAGCTGGATGTTTTAATTAACATCTAAATAGAATTTCATGCCAGATGTACTGCATTACAACAATGCTCTTCTGTTAAATTACACTCACCTCAGCTGTTAAGGGCTATAATCAATAGCTTGAAGCCCTCAGTCTTTCATACTTGGAGGTGTGGGGGAGGAAACTTTTATTTGCACCCTGTCTTTAACAGCTCCAAGGTCCTCTTTAGTTTGCTTTAATTCTTTATACAGAAATTACTCTATAGCCAGATGCTATGCACTAGCCAGAGTGCATGTAGCCCACTCCTTCTTGTAACCTAGGAAACATAAATGGCTTCAGGGATTCATGCAATTGTATTATATTCACTTTTTCTTTTTGAACAATGAACACATGTAACCTTCCATTTATTTCTATAAAACCCACGTAATTGCTTGATACCACAAGCGAATCCCTGGATTAATCATGGTTCATTACTGGAGTGTAAGAGGGAGGAAATAAAAGACCAGCAGAGGCATTTAAAATGAGTCAGTGAAATAACATCTCCTGGGGTTTACAACCTGTTGTTTCTGGAGGCAAAACTTGATGTGAAGAAACTTGATCTATATTTCATCATTAAAACCAATCTGGGTAGCTGAGTTTCAGTCCATGCTGCTAGGAACCTTGCAAGGTGTCCACCATTTAGTGAAATGCGGAGAGAAAGCTCCTTTGTAGCACCACTTGCTTTGCTTCCTACTTTTCCTTTTGAGATGCAGCATCACAATTCAAGCTTACACAACAACTTCAATCAAACAAGTGCAAAATTGTGTAAAAATGTTAAGATATTGAATTCTAAAATCTTACAGAAGTTTGCTGAGACTGATTTACTGCAACTACATCATTTACTCTGAAGTACTGGAAGAATTATTATCTTCAACATACAACTGTTCCATCATAAGCTAGGAAGAAAAGCCAATAGGAACTCAATAACTGAAATTTAAACACTTTTTTTTCTTAGAAAGTCTATAAGTTGCTAACTTTCAGGACATTCTTTAGCATTCTTCAAAAGTGGGGTTTTTTTGTTTGTTTTTTTTAAAGCAGTTAAATTACAGCACCCTTCCACTTAATGTGAACAATCATAATGACTGTTCACTGTTAGGTAGAATGTCTTGCATCTAAAAAGCTGTGGCAACTTCAGTCCCGCGACGGCCTCCAACTTTAACAAATTCTCGAGGAAATTTATCCAGCTGTTCGTATGCCAGTCGCCCATCTTCACCTGAGCACAAACCAGCAAAGCATAAATAAAACGTTGCATATTTGTGTACACAAAATCCCATACCCTGCATTCCTTTCTATGGAAAGAATTGCTTTGCTGATGACTTTTTCTATAGCAATTTTCATACGTTCAAGGCAAATTAAGAAATTAGCCACAAAAATTGAGCATGCCGTGAATGTCCAAACTATTCCTTAAAAACTTTTACTCTGCATCTCTGTGGTAGTAGATAATCCACATGTTGTTTACTTGCATAAATATTTTGGAACACCATTGCCTACTCTTTTCCACTATCTGTCTTCTCAAAAAGCTATCTTCTGTCAAATGTTTTTGCATGGTATATAAAAATTCTTGCTATCACTTTCACACCATGTTTTCAGAGGAGATGGATTAATACTAATTAATGATTGATTAATGAATTAATACTAATAGCATGGTGGCCAGAGTGTAATTTTTTAATGTTGTTTGTACAGGCAATCTATTAAATGCACTGATGGTATAGTAAGGCTTCAGTTTTATATGATGAAATTGTGGAAAATTGTGGGCACTTAAATAATCAAAATAAATAGGCAAAGGAAGGGTTTGAGCAAATTAAAACATGATATACTCTCTCGTCTTTAATGAGACCTACGGATCTGTAATGAAGAGTATGGATTTGCAGTATGGTCTGAATAGCATTACAAAATGTTTGGGCTAAGTGGAGAAGATTTGTTTGGAGCAAAGATGAAACAAGTGAACCTTGTGATCATTTGATACTGTTTGCACAGGTGTACTGTTAAATGGTCTGTGTCTTTCCAAGCTAAGTTTACCTATTTCACAAATTGAATAAGCAGTGCTTTTGCTGTGTCTTAACAGCTTTCGTTTTTCATTATTGTTTTCTGTTTGAACTTCATCACATTATGTCCAGTCTAATATCCTGCATGTGCTTTCAGAGAAACGAATGAGGTCTTCATGTGCCATAAGACAGGTCACAGTGGGAATGTAATCTTTTACGCAAACTACTCTGGGTTAAGGGTTTCTTGTGTCTCAAGCAATACCATACCTAATAACCTTATTATTAGGTATGGTATTAGAATGAATTCTTGGTGAACCAATAAGAACGCCACCTAGTGGATGAGAACAAAGGTCCATCTACCCCAGGATCCTGTCTTCTGACAATGGCCAATGTCAGGTGCCTCAGAGGGAATGAACAGAGCAGGTAATCATCAAGTGATCCCCACCCCATATCACCTATTCCCAGTTTCTGGCAAACAGAGGCTAGGGACACCGTTCCTGCCCATCCTGTCTCATAGCCATTGATGGACCTATCCTCCATCAATTTATCTAGGGGTTGTTTTTTTTTGAGCCCTGTTAGTCTTGGCCTTTACAATATCCTTTGGCAAAGAGTTTCACAGGTTGACTATGCATTCAATGAAGAAATACTTACTTCCTTTTGTTTGTTCTACACCTGCTGCCTATTAATTTCATTTGGTAACCCTTAGTTCTTGTGTTATGAGGAGTAAATAACACTTCCTTATTTACTTTCTCCACACCAGTCATTATTTTATAGACCTGCATCATATGCCTCCTTAGTCATCTCTTCTCCAAACTGAAAAGTCCCAGTCTTATTAATTTCTCCTCATATGGAAGCTGTTTCATACCCCAAATCGTTTTTGTTCCTCTTTTCTGTACCTTTTCCAATTCTAATATATTTTTTATGAAAGGGGGCAACCAGATCCACATCCAGTATTCAAGATGTGGGTGTGCCATGGTTTTATAGAGGCAATATATTTTCTGTATTATTATCTATCCCTTTCTTAATGATTTCCAGCAGTCTGTTCGCTTTTTTGACTGCACTGCATACTGAGTAGATGTTTTCTGAGAACTATCCACAATTACTCCAAGATCTCTTTCTTCAGGGGCAACAGCTAATTTAGACCCTGTCATTTTATATGTATAACTGGGATTATGTTTTCCAATGTGTATTACTATGCATTTACCAAAATTGAATTTCATCTGCCATTTTGTTGCCCAGTTTTGTGAGGTTCCTTTGTAAAACTCTTCGCGGACTGCTTTGGACTTAACTATCTTGAGTAGTTTTGTGTTTCCAGATCATTTATGAATATGTTGAACACTACTGGTTCCAGTACAGACCCCTAGGGGACACCACTATTTACCTCTTTCCATTCTGAAAACTGACCGTTTATTCCTACCCTTTGCTTCCTATATTTTAATGAGTTACTGATCCATGAGAGGACTGTCCCTCTCATCCGACAGCTTAAGTTGCTTGAGAGCCTTTGATGAGGGACCTTATCAAAGGCTTTGAAAATCTAAGTACACTGCATTCACTGGATCACCCTTGTCCACATGATCATTGACCCCTGTCAAAGAATTCTAATAGATTGATGAGGCATGATTTCCCTTTATAAAAAACATGTTGACTTTTCCCCAACAAATTGTGTTCACCAATGTGTCTGATAGTTCTGTTCTTTACCATAGTTTCAACCAGTTTTCCCGCTACTGAAGTCAGGCTCACTGCCCTGTAATTGCCAGGACTGCCTTCGAGTCTTTTTAAAAAATCAGAGGGGTAGCCATGTTAGTCTGGAATTGCAGAAGTGACAAAGAGTCCTGTGGCACCTTAAAGACTAACTAAAGTAGTAGAGCATAAGCTTTCGTGGGCTAATACCCACTTCGTCGGATGCATGCAGTGGAAGTATCCAGGGGCAGGTATAAATAGGTAGGCAAGAGCTAGATTAAAGATAACAGGGTGGATCCAATGAGGCTGAACCAGCTGTATCTCTAATCAGGGAGGGTAAGGTATTCCTCTAGCAGCTGAACTGGAGGTGTGAACAGCGAGAGAAGAGAAACTGCTCTTGTAGTTAGCTAGCCATTTGAAATCTCTATTCAGTCCCAAATTGATTGTGTCCCCATCAGGTAGCCCCTGTTCAATCAATTTGGGACTGAATAGAGATTTCGAATGGCTAGCTAACTACAAGAGCAGTTTCTCTTCTCTCGCTGTTCACACCTCCAGTTCAGCTGCTAGAGGAATACCTCACCCTCCCTGATTAGAGATACAGCTGGTTCAGCCTCATTGGACCCACCTTGTTATCTTTAACCTGGTTCTTGCCTACCTATTTATACCTGCCCCTGGATACTTCCACTGCATGCATCCGACGAAGTGGGTATTAGCCCACGAAAGCTTATGCTTTACTACTTTAGTTAGTCTTTAAGGTGCCACAGGACTCTCTGTCATTTTTTAAAAAATGGCATCACATTAGCTATCCTGCAGTTATCTGGTACAGAAAATGACTTAAATCATAGGTTACATACCATAGTTGGTAGTTCTACAATTTCACATTTGAGTTCCTTTAGAATTATTGGGTGAATACCATTTGGTCCTAGTGATTTATTACTATTTAGTTTATCAATTTGTTATGAAACCTGCTCTAATGGCACCTCAATTTGGGACAGTTAGTCAGATTTGTCACCTAGAAAGAATAGCTCAGGTTTGGGAATCTCCCTCATATCCTCAGCTGTGAAGCCCGATGCAAAGAATTCATTTAGTTTCTCCGCAATGGTCTTATCCCCTTTCAGTATTCCTTTAGCAGCTTGATCATCCCATGGCCGCACTGGTTGTTTAGCAGGCTTCCTGCTTTTGACGTACTCAAAATTTTTGCTGTTACTTTTTGAGTCTTTGTCTTTCCGTTCCTCAAATTGGGTTTTGACCTTCCTAATTGTATTTTTACACTTCACTTGCCAGAGTTTATGTTCCTATTTTCCTCCTAGGATTAACTTCCACTTTTTAAAGGATGCCTTTTTGCCTCTCACTGCTTCTTTTACTTTGTTGTTTAGCCACAGTGGCACTTTTTTGGTTCCCTTACAATGGTTTTTAATTTGGGGTATACATTTCAGTTGAGTCTCGATTATGGTGTCTTTAAGAAGTTTCCAGGCAGCTTGTGAGTGAGTGTGAGACACCGAAGAGTGTTTGAAGAACTCGTGTAACTTTCACTGAAGTGGTGCATGTAGCGTCAGTCAAAGACTCAGTTGCTGAGCAATTGTGGGCTTAGGTACTGGGTAGCTCAATGAGAAAGAGTACGGGCAAAAGGAATCTCCCCTTCCCCAATGACAGAGTAGCTGCAGAGCTGCTTTAGTGATTATTCCAGCCTAATGACTGACTGACAACTCCCCAACATCCACCTGCCATGAGGAGGCAGAATGAAGGGATCTACACAGTTGCTTTCCCCACACCCCACCAAATTAATCTGGTCCAGTGAATTTAACAACCATGAAGCCTTCTCATCCACAAAGGTAGAGGCTGGATGTGCCTGATCCTGCACTCTTTGCATATCCAAATCTCCTGTGAACATCAGTTTCAGGTGCGTAAAGAATGCTGGATCAGATCCTCGGCGTGTTTCTCCTTTATTAAACACTAATACACCAGTAGTACTGAAAATAGTCACTTGGTTAGTGAGAAGCAAGTGCACTGTTACAAGAGAAGAGACACTATTGTGAAAATCCTCATTGTGCAGCGGGTCACAAAGTCCTCTGTGCTATTCTAGTTGAATCCTGCCAATGTAGGAGGAAAGCTAGTGCAGGATTTCTCAATGATTCATCCGTACACTGGTGCTATTCCCTGGGATTCCCTGACACAGTTTAAGAAGGCAGCGAGCCAGTCCCTGGTATCAAAAAGGTTGAGAAACACTGAGTTGGAAAACCTACCGCTTTTCTCATTTTACTTTGCACAGAGGAGGCCTTTATGGAATTTTTTCTATTTGTGGTCCAGGTTGCCAGCAAGGTATTTGTGTTAGGGTCAGTTCCTTCTCAACCACTTTTAGCTTTTCTTCTTCCTTCTTTTTGTTTAAACCCCCACCCCGTTTTTGGTGCAGTTTCTTTTGGTTTCTTTTTTTAAAGCTGTTTGAGTCTACAGGTCCAGCTGTATTTTTATTATCTTAAAATGTGTATGCTTCTTGGATGCGCTAAGTAGACATATTTATTTTCTTGTAGAAAGTAACACACACAACTCACCAAGAGAGAGAAGGGTTTCAGATGCTACTTTTCTGGTTTCTTCATTGTCAGATTGGCAGAGCGTAGCTAGCATTTTAATACTTTCAGTAGCCTAGAAAGTGGAAAAAATGTGTTGACATTAACAGTTACTATCTATTCATATTCTAGTGTGAGTACACGTAAACCTTCTCCACATCTCTCTCCCATCTCAAACACATACAAACAGTGATTTGCATCTCTGTGTTTGAGCTCAATTTGTTACTTTGCCAGAGAGCAAGGAGTAACTCTGATCTGTACTTCTGCTTCAAAAATCTCAGACCTTTTGGACAGAACAACAGTTGTGGATGCCCTTAACAAGGGTGCTACCACTGTGAAAAAGAATGGAACAGAGATGGATTCTGTCTCATCACATCAGAAAGAAGTTGTTTAGAGCCACATAATCTGTGTTCCTTTAAAGTATGAGAGGACTTATTCTAATTTTTTTTCCCCATAACTGGGATCCCAACCCACAGTTTGAGAACTGCTGCTCTATTGAATAGAATCTTTGCCTTGCTCTCGCATGGAAGTTCAAAGCAAGAACAAAGTTCAACAACTGATTGAGTCATATTTTACCTGAAGGCATTTCAGTGCCATGCAAGCTGCTTTCTGTAGGTGGAGGTTAGGCTGTGTTAGTACTTCACAGTAGTAAATTAAAGCCTGGAAAACAGAGGAGGACACTAATTAAGATATTTTGCAGGTGTGTTGAGCAGAAAAGTGAAATTAAAGTATCCATCACTACATTTCCAAATGCGGAAAACCAGATTTCCTAACATCATTTCAGAGAGCCTGAAAATGACTATCACAAAGCTATCAGAAGCTGCTAAACCAAGTTCACAGCTTAGTTCTAGAAATGTTCCAGTTACTGCTAAGCAAACAAGAATCTGCATTAGTTGCAAATCTCAAGAGCAGGCAGCTCCTAATGAATGCCAGGGTATTTTGACAGAAGCACCATACTGCCTTTTCCCTCTGGCAGTGAACCAGATATAAATTCAGCAGGCCTGTGCTAGAAGGGGACTTTTTTTTTTTATCCATGCAGAAGAGGGGCGAGGTAGTGCTGATATTGCACAGTTGGAAAGCAAGGGAGGACAAAATATAGAGAGACTGAGGAATAAAGGGACAGAGGAAGATGACCCAAGAGAGAGAGAGAGCATTTTTCTCTCCCCTTCTTTTGCATTCTGTCATTTCCCCCATGACACTAAGCACCCCTGTATTCACATCCTCCACACTCTTGTAATAATCTTTGAACAAAACATGCTTTGTGAGGTATCATTTGAAAACTAAGAACTGACTGATTAATATTCTTGTGTGTACACAAGTAAAGGTATATGCTAGAATATTGACTAAAGTCTGTTTAAACCAAGTTGGGGTTGGTAAACAGGTCTGCACTAGACAAAGGAACTGTTTTCTCTACCTGGGAGTTACTTCCAAAGTACTTTGAAAAACAATGAGAATGTACTTACATATCACTTACACAGATCCATCAAGTTAACAAGGGGTAGAGACAAACCTCAGACTAACAAGTGGGGCAGGAAACACCCAGCAGGAGAGGGAGGGGGACTTCAAGCAATAAGCAGTTGAATCAACTGATTGTATACAACAGTACTGTGTTATAAAAGTATACAGAGTGAGGTCTTTTATGAAAGCCTAGGACATGCTGGTGATCAATATCATTGTGAATTATACACACTAACACTACATAAGGCATTAGTGATACTCATTGATATTAGGCTTTCCAATCTGGGGAAAAACAGGTCCCTCCAAGGCAGGAGAGAAGGGAGTGGTTTACCTGTTGTGATGAGGTATTCATCCCACACCAATGCTGAAGGGATTAAGGTAGGCTAGATGGGCCAATTAACTGCATAGGCTGCACTTGGAGAGAAGCCAGGGCTACATAATGCTTAATTAAGGATGAAGCTCATCTGGGCAGAAACAGGCAGGGCTTCTATAAAGCTAACTAACAGCAGAAGCGGGCTGTTGGCAGAAAATCTGCAGTCACTCTCTGACACAGGAGGGAAGTATGTTACAGATTGCATGGTCTGGCAAGAAGTCCCAGGGGGAGCAAAGGAAGCTCAGACAGGTGGCAAACTCAAAGATGCCAGAAGATAGAAAGAGGGAGGAGGACAGAGCGCAGGGAAGGAGCAACCAGGTCTGGGAGGAAGTAGACCATAGTTGTGGAGCGTAGGGTCTATGAGCTGGAACATGGAGTAGAGGGCAGGCCCAGTTTTCCCTACTGGACACTGGGAAATAGCACAGCCTTGAACGTAGGATGGAAGACTACCTGGAACACCTTGTCCAGAGAGACATTGACAGACTCTGGAAGGGGAGGACTATAGTGACCTGGCTTGAGGGCCAAGCTGAGTCACAAGGAAGACTACTACTCTGGTTTCTGGAGTGTGAGATTGAGACAATAGGCTGAGTGACTGCAAGAAGGGGCATCCAACCAGTGGTAAACTAATTGCCAGATTAGCCATGAGAAGGTAGGCCAGCAGTGAGTAGTGAATCCTATTACACCTGTCTTCTAGGTAAATTAAGCATGGTGGAATCAAAACAGTGGAAACCCCATTTACATACAGAGGGATGAGAAACCCATAGGAATAACAGCATGAGCTCTTCCTGCATCTTGAAACAGTCATTGAACTTTGGAGATATAAGCAAGGACAGACACCATCTTTGGCATCCATGACTAGAAAGGCAAGAGAACAGAGCTCTTAGAATGCTGAGAAAGATGGGTCCTTCAACCAAACTGGGGCTGAAGTCTCTGGAACTGACTATAGGTGAGAAGCCTACTTAGGCAAAGATTTTTTTACCTAGGAAGACTAGGGAAACCAGCCCCTTATGCTTTTGTAGAAGCTTCTGATGGAGAAAAAGTGAGTCATGACTGGTGGATTAAACCATCTTGAACAAAACCCGTGTTTTAATCTGTTAAGTTCAGACCCATGTTTTCACTTTCATTTGCTTGTGACCCTTTCTAACTTTTTATTCCTGTTACTTGGCATCACTTAACCAATGACCTATTGTTCATACATTTGTTTTAGTTTTGCTATGAACCAACTCGGTGCAGTGTTTAAATGAAAGGGTGGATTTACCCCAGTAAAGTGATACATTATGTTTTTAGAGGAACAAATGGACCTTATTATTTTTCTGAACAGTCCAAGAGAGGGCTGGATGTTATACAATACACGATTTGGGCAAAATATGGGACATGGAGCTTGTCGGGGTCACTTTGCTGGATTTGTAATCAAGGCTGCTGGAAGGCAGAGAGGGGCTATAGACAGGCTACTGGGGTCAGAGCCATTGAACAAGCGCTGTTTAATACACAGACACTCAGGCTGTGACTTGCAAGCTGGTAGGCTAGGTGGGAGCAGCCCAGGCTGGGAACAACAACAGTGAAGCATTGTGAGGCGCACCCTGGATTGCAGGGCAAATATTGGTGCAATGTCTCACTGATCTCCACTCCCTCCGGATCCATCACACCCTCCTTCTGTTCTGCCCTATCCTCACAACCAGGATACCCAAGAATGAACTTTTACTGAGATGGCAGCAGAAATGGGGAAGGGTATTTCAGGTACAAAAGTTGATCATTACCCCTCCCTCCCTCTTTCTTTCCTTCTCCCTTCTCATTAGTCCACTTGTTTACACTACCTTAATTTTAAATCATGTTTTATCTCAACTAAAGTTTTTGATCCAAATTCTTTTTATCACCTAATTAGGGACCAGGAAGCTGATTTTTGTTTGCTCATCAGGAATTCCCTTTCTTTAGAAATCAGGATGCTGCCCAGACATTATCACCTTTGGAGCAAAATATCAGACCCATCCCCTTCGGAAAGGGCATTCCAGAATGGCCCAGCAGCATTTCAATAATCACCAGATAAACAACCAAGCACACTCACTAATGCTGAAACATGATAGATGGTTGGAAAATACAATGCAAACCAAATTGCTTTTAAATTAGTGACCAAGTATTATTCTGACAGGTATTGTACAGGCATACCTGCATGTCTGTATATTATATCAGACATGGAAAAACAAGGTGGGTGAGGTAATATCTTTTATTGGACCAAATTCTATGGGTGAGAGACACAAGCTTTTGTGCTTACATAGAGCTCTTCTTCAGGTCCAAATAAAATAAATCAAATCAAAAGATATTACCTCACGCAGCTTGTGTGTCTAATATTCTGGGACCAACATAGCCACAAGCAACACTGCAAGACTCTGAGAAGTTACTTTAGACAGAGCATGATTCTACAGGTGTCCGATGATGTAAATTGTTTTTTCGGTTAGGTATGGTTCCTCTGGCTCCTACCTTCTCCCTGAAATGCCTGTTTTCTGCTGAAGCTGACAAGAGTAATGTCACAGCCTCGCCAATTTCATTTTTATTTTCAGTCAGAAGTAAAGCCAAGGACCTCAGTACTTCCTGCTGAGGTGGAAGACTGCTGGGGGTTAGCTCAGTTATATTCTGTAGCAGTTTTTCATATCTTAACGTCTGCAGCTTCTGAACCATTGAGGCTAGAATGTAAAAGAAAGAGATGTCAATATTCTCCTTTTGTTCATTGATTCTCCCCATATTTTAGGTTTCTCCTTTCCACTTAAAACAGCTATTCCCTGGCACAAAGGAGAGGTGGAAAATTCCTGCTTCATTGTGTGCCCAGCATTGCAATGCTCTGACTGGGGGAGTGTTGCTCTTTGGGCTGTGCCTCCCAGATACGCTTGCTGAGAACTGGCATACATTCTCCACGGGAATAGGGACTGAGAATAAGATGGAGCTTATTTTATTGCCCTTATATAAAGCCATGTGTGCCCACATCTTGAATACTGCATACAGATGTGGTGGTCTCATCTCAAAAAAGATATACTGGCATTAGAAAAGGTTTGGAGAAGGGCAACTAAAATGATTAGGGGTTGGAACAGGTCCCATATGAGGAGAGAGAAAAGAGGCAAGAACTTTTCAGCTTGGAAAAGAGGAGCCTGAACCTTGGTCTATACTGGGGCGGTAGCGGGGGGCAAATCGACCTAAGATATGCAACTTCAGCTACAAGAATAGAGTGGCTGAAGTCGACATACCTAGATCGACTTAGGGCAGCGTCTTCACAACGCTCCCCCACCGACTTCGCCTGCACCTCTAGCAGTGGTGAAGTACAGGAGTCAACAGGAGAGTGCTCAGGGATCGATTTATCGCGTCTAGACAAGACACAATAAATCGACCCCCGATAGATCGATCGCTACCCACCGAATAAGGAAAAGTTATTTACTTGTTCCCATAATATAAGTAGTAGGGTCCACCAAATGAAATTAATGGGCAGCAGGTTTAAAACAAATACAAGGAAGTTCTTCACACAGTGCACAGTCAACCTGTGGTACTCCTTGCCTGAGGAGGTTGTGAAGGCTAGGACTATAACAGGGTTCAAAAGAGAACTGGTTAAATTCATTGATCATTACCTGTTAGGCTCACTCACTCTGGGGCACCTGACATTGGCTACTGTCAGTAGACAGGATACTGGGCTGGATGGACCTTGTCCGACCCAGTACGGCCATTCTTATGTCACAGGAATAATGTGTGTGGATGTGCTAAGTTGGATGTTATGTATCTTATTCCCAGTCCAAAGTGAAGGCCTAATCATCAAATCTTATAACTATAGCTAGAAAACCCAAGAAGTTCTAATCAGTGATTGTAGCAAGGGAAATTTGAATATCCTATGGGGAGAGTTGAGTTCAAGGTGTGTTTTCCTTTGGCACTTTCCGTATCTAAGACCAGATGACTCTTGAGTGGCATCTACACTGGACACTGATATCAGATTATAGTGATGTTATATTGGTCGTTATTTTTTGTTTTTGTTTTAGAAAAGTGATTAGATTTAGTGCTCATGAGAATAAGTGTCTAATAGCATTGGCTTCAGCCAGCCACACTGAGAGCAGGCTTTGTGCCAGCTTCTCTACACGGCCCCAGGGAAGCACTATCGAGGAGACCTGGGTTTGAGCCAGATCTTCTCCTCGGCTGTATATAGGTACCAAGGACATCTTTATGTGCCAGTTTTTCCTGCTCACTTATGTCCATCTCTGCTGACAGCCCCTGCTAATGTGCCTCAGTACTGAACATCTCTCCTACCCCCATCCTTTGGCCGCTGTTGAGTGAAAGCTGGCAGTGACGCCAAGATGTGTTATACTGTGTCATTCAGAACAGGGGAGTAGAAGGAGTCCCTCAAACTCCATTTCAGATGCACTAGGTTAACACATGAAATTCACATGCCCCGGAGTGAAAGTCTAGAGCACTATGGGCTTGGGCCCAAGAGGTGCCTAGTGTCCTGCTGAGGTCACAGGGCCAGGTCTTCTGAAGTGCTGAGCACGGCTGGCAAGGCACAGAGGAAGGCTTAGCTTCCTCAGCACTTCCCAAGAGGGGCTCAACACGTCATGAGATCGGGGTGAGGGGAGCAAAGGAGAGGCTGAAATCAATTAAAACTGTGGGCATTTCGCACCTTCCCAGTTTTGGGACCAAACCAACAGTACTATCCAGCCCCTAAACTAGTGTGTAGAAAGAACTAACATTATTAATGCTAATGAGCATGTCTGGGTGAGGAGGTGAGGGGGGAGTGCCAGCTGGAAATACCCACCCCTTCCTTCACTATACACATGGGCCACTGCAATCCTATTCAAAGACCCAAGGCAGTTGTTTCCCTCTTTTCCCTGTTGGTTAATGAAAAATCAGCTCAAGGGCTGAATTATTTTATCTGCTCCTCAAAAGCACCTTGATACATTTCCCTTCTGCCAGGCAGAACTCAGATACTCTACCTTCTTTTGCAAGTTGCAACAAATAGCTTCCAAGGTCGCTAACCCAGTTGCTGGCAAAATAATTGTAATACTGAAAAACTGTTAGGATTTCAGAGGACAGACTGGATGGGAGAACTGGTTCTGTTCGGTTGAGGATCTGAGACAGCAGGGTTCTGAATACTACACGCAGCAGGAAAAGACAAAGGAACATTATATTAACAAGAGCAAAAAACTTTAGGCGGAGAAAACACTGCAATTAACTTGGTTCAACACTTTAAAACAAGAACTTAAAAAAGACAACTCCCCATATTAGCATTTCTCATCTTCACTGCGGGCAATATTGTCCTCTGTCTGTCTGGTCCTCATCTGTGTAATATCTGAGCTCCTCACAACCATTAATAGATTCTATCCTGATGAAACCTTCTGAAGTTGGGAAGAACTATTGCAAACTTCCAGAAGGGGGACTGAGGAGTTTGTGACTAGCCCTACATCACACAGGGTGTCTCTGGCTGTGTCAGCAATTGAAACTCTCTTGACGCCAGTGCACCACCCTGTCCATTAGACCGGAGGGTCTTCAAACTTTTTCCTCAGCGGCCCCTTCTTGCCGAGGAAGAAGTCATGCGCCCCCCCGGGTGTATGTCTGCTGAAATGCCGCCACAGAAAGCGAAAGCTTCCATGTTCCACAGTGGCATTTCGGTGATACTAAAATAGCCCGCCTGGGAGTTCGGCGGTCTCCCGGGCGGGATCGGCAATGGCGCCGGGGTCTCACGCACCTCCGGAGGTGATCTCATGCACCCCTGGGACTGGGCTCGTCACCCCTGGGGGTGCGCACACCCCAGTTTGACGACCACTGCAGTAGACCATCCTTTCTCTCCACCTGACAGTGCATCATTAGAGAACCAATTGTTGTGCCCAGCTGCACCTCTGTAATACCATGGAAGTCAATGAGATTGCCTAAGGGCAGGAGCTGGCCTGGAGCATTGATCTTTTGCTATTTCATGTTCATACACAAAGCTTCTACTGGCATCAGTGTGAATTTGGTAGCAGAACGGGCAAGAGAATGAGATGGGCAGAGCAAATAGAGAATTTCCCCCAATATCTGACTAAACTAATGCATTGTGTTTATCAGATCTAGTCCAATTTTTTTTTTTTTTTTTTTTTTTAATACTCATGTGGACTTCAAAACAGTTAATTTCTTTGAGTTTAACTATTTTGGGCAAAATCTTCAGGCTTTAAAAGTTGTGGAAAAACACATTTAAATCAGTCACTCTCAGGTAAGGTCTTTGAACCACATCCTAGCTGACTTCTGTGGGACTGAAGAGTTGTAACTGAAGGTGAGCAAAACTTGGTCTCTGCAGAGTGGCATTTTTCAGAAGCCCACTACAAGACAGATCCACCTTGATTTGTGGGTAGAAATGTTTTGTTTTTTGAAGAATCTACCTGTGTCTGCAAGTCCTGGGTATTCTTCATTCACAGCTGTGGCAAAAGTGACATCCAGATGCTTTATCATCTTGTCTGCAGAGGTATGATACACTCCCGTGGAACCGTTGCACTTAGTCCAGAAAGATAACAGTGATGGCTTTTTATGAAATTCTGGAATTGCTGGTGGAGGGAAAAACAAAACAAGTGAAACAAAATTGCAGAGATTAGATTGCTGTGTTGTTACAACAAAAACAGAATGGTACAGGAATACTTATTCCCACCCCACTGCTGAGTGGTCAACTTCCCAAGGCACAGGAAGCACCAGCTCTTAGTGTGTTTTGGCTTCCCAGACTAAAAATCCAAATGATGAAAGCAAACTTGCTCCTGATCCAGTATCAGAAACTGGAAAATAGTTATTTAATTACCACGAAGTACCAGAGAGATGTGGGGTAAGAGTGTGAACACAGGACTGGGAACCACAAACTCCAGAATTCTAATCCTGGCTCTCCTTTTGGGGCAACTCACCTAACTGCTTTGTCTTTGTTTCTTGATCAGCAAAATAATGCTAACAATATTTGCCTACTTCCCGGGGCTTGTGAGGATTAATAATACAGTGGAACCCCACAATACTGCACCCTGTGATAGTGCGAATCTGCTTATAATGTGGGGTGCGCGTGGCTCCAGATGGCAGCAGTGCGTGGTACTTTGATGTCGCGCGACCCTATGTTTACTGTGGTCGATATTTTTGGACCCCAACCGACGTGGTATTGTGGGGTTCCACTGTATCTGTAAACCTCTTTGAAAATGAAAAGATGCTACAGACCTGCTAAGTGTTGGTCAATAAAGGTAATTAAGAGTAGTCTCCTAGACAAACTATTCAGAGAGTGTGTCCATGCCTGTGATCATGCAAACTAGAACTCTCCCAAATAATCTCCCCATACTGGACAAGGAGAGATGGAGGAAGAATCTGGCTTCTCAGAGGAGACTCCACACCAGTTGCTTTGGCAATACCCTTTACTGCTTCAGCCATCTGCTTTTTTGTGTGTGGTAGAGGAAAGGAGGCAAACTGGAAATAGTGAGCATCTCCGCCTTCTCCCCTTGCCTTTCTGGATATCCTGCCTTAGCCCAGTTTGAGGTCTCCTGCCACCATCTGTTGACTGATACTAGTTAGATGGTGGTAGTGTCCATTTGCAACTGTGTGTGTCAACCTTTAGTGCAATGGAATTTACTAAAAGTCAGACAAATGACTACTTAGGAAGACTTCTCCCTTCTCCCCCTCCCCCACGCCCAGTCTTTCTAAAGAGCAAGCCCACATACTGTTACTTGCCTTCAGTTACAGAGATGACGTTCCCCATGTTCGCACTGCTGATCTCTGCAAGGTTCTCCATTACTACAATCTCCTTGGACAGCTTATCCAGGAGGTTTCTTACAACAAATGGAGTTTTACTGGAGAACACAATTTGCTAATAAAACAAGGGTTTAAAAAAAAAAAGTTACTAAACCGTACTAGGAGTTCTGAAGACCTTTCATCTTGATGAAATAGTCTGATCTGAATATAGATATTTTTAATCTGCAGTGAGAAACAGGTTGTACAGTAGAACCTCTGAGTTAGACACCTTGGGAATGGAGGTTGTTCATAACTGAACAAAATGTTATGGTTCTTTCAAAAGTTTACAACTGAACATTGACTTGATACAGCTTTGAAACTTTACTATACAGAAGAAAAATGCTTGTTTCCTTTATTTTTTTAAAGTAGTTTACATTTAACACTGTGTATTTTGTGTGTGTGTGTGTGTGTGTGTGTGTGTGTATATATATATAAATTAAAAAAAATATTTTTGGTCTCTGTTGCCGCATGATTCTGTACTTCTGGTTCCAAATAAGATGTGTGGTTGTCTGGTCAGTTTGTAAACTCTGGTGTTTAACTCTGAGATTCTACTGCAGGGATTGGCAACCTTTGGCACGCAGGCTGCGGACCAAAGGTTGCTGATCCCTGTTCTACTGCATAGTATCTCCTTCAAGCTTCTGGTGAGTGTATGTTTTGCAGTTATTGCACACTGTTTTCTAGGGAATTTTTATGCCTATAGCGAAATGCCTCAATTTGTATCTAGGAACCTAAATGCTCACTTAAATAGCAAAGTGCTGCTTTAGGCACCTAACTCCTTCCACAGAGTTTGACTAGGGCACAGCATTAGATCATCTACTCTGACCTCCTGCATAACATGTGCTGCCCATAGAATTTCATGCAGTTACTCCTGTATTGAGCCCAATACCCTTCCTTATTCTACATGACTGGGATTTAGGTGTCCATCAGCAAGATGCCAGAAGCAGAACTTGATTTCCATTGTAGCAGTAAGCCTCTGGATATAGAGGTTAACTGTGTGTGGGAATGAAGAGCCTAATGCAATAAATGAGGCTCCAATATACAGTATTCCAATTGTTATACCAATAGAAGCAAGCAGGATTTTATGAGGGGGATAAGGCAAAAAGCCATATTTATTGTAAAGATAATAATAAAGAATAAAGAAAAGATAGAAGCAAACAACGTTGTTTAACTACTTATTTTTATTACTACTTAACCCTTATACACACACACACACACACATTTTTTTTATATATATATATATATAAACCCTTTATGTATGTATGTATGTATATATGTATGTTTTGGGTAATTGTTATAGTTACCAGCCTGGAAGTTGCTTGTGACAGAATACTGGCCAGGTATTCTATACACAGGTGATGGTAGTGGGGAGCGAAGTTTAGATTAGATGCGCATTTGAAGCTTTTGGTAGACTGGCAGCAGAACCTTGGACTTTTTTTAAGAGTGGATACATACACATTGCCCGTTGAATAATACTTTGGTTTTGTATGTAAAATAAATTAAATAACAGTATTTTGTATAAGAATAATTTTACACATACAATAGTTACAAAAAGTTATAAAAGTTTCTGGGTGGCATTTTTTAAAACACTTTTTTTTTGAGTGCTGAGTTAGTTACTGTTATAGTTACAATGTTTTACTTTGCAATTAGGGTTAATTGGTTTACAATGCTTTGAAGAGAACTGGTGTTAATTGTGTAACACTTTATAGCGCTATAAAGCCCCCACGAGCGCTATAACCTCCTCCCCGTCCACACTGGCAAGGCACGTAGAGCGCTATAACTGCTGAGTTATAGCGCTATTGTTAATCCACCTCCGCATGGGGAATAAGGGCTGTAGCGCAGCTGCTGTAGCGCTACAGCAAGAATGTGGACACCCCCTGCGCCACAAGTGATCTCTGGAGATGCCTAGAGCCATTTAAGGCAATTGACGTCTCTTCCCTTTGTTTTGAACTCGGCTGGAGGAATGCGGAAGTACCTCTTTAGAGTTTCTCTCTTAACTCGGCAGATAAGCAATGCAAATGTTTAAGGAGGGAGCCTGTGTGAAAACAAAGCCTTCTGTGAACGGAGGCTCACTGACAGGCTTTCAGAAGAACGGAAAAATCACTATCTCTCTCCCTCCGCATACACACAACGCGTCCCCCCTCACCCCTCTCGTTTAAAAAGCACGTTGCACTCAGCTGAATGCTGGGATACCTGCCCTAATGCGCTGCTCTTAATGCCGCATTAAGTGCCCCAAATGTGGCCATGCTATACCGCTGGCGCATCTGTGTGTGGACATACAATAGCGCTATACATATTACTGTATAAGGGGACTGCTATAACCAATAGCGCTATAATCTTGTAAGTGTAACCATACCCTTAATTTCAAGTAGCTACTTGCAAAAGTTTGAGCGTGCCCTGGGACAGAGAGAGGGGAGCTGTTTATGGCTACATAGTACAATTTTAAGTTACATAACCTAATATTAACAAATTATATTTTAAAGGGGCAATAATAATAAATCTAAACATTTAACAATTTTAACAAATAATAATAATAAATCTAAACACTTATCAAGCTACTTCTACTTAACAAACTTATACTATGTAAACTTTCAGTTGTAAAAAACAAATTATAAAAAGTCACTTCCACTTGAAAAATCATTTTTAATACTTTAATATGTCATCCCTACATACTTTAAATAAAGGTGTGTGTGTGTATATATATATATATATATATGTGTGTGTGTGTGTGTGTATAAGGGTTAAGTAATAATAGAAATAAGTAGTTAAACAACGTTGTTTGCTTCTATCTTTTCTTTATTCTTTATTATTATCTTTACAATAAATGTGGCTTTTTGCCTTATCCCCCTCATAAAATCTTGCTTGCTTCTATTGGTATAACACAATACAATAGAAAAACACTGATGTTCTCCAAAGGAAGAACCCTTCAGGAAGCAGAAAATCCTGGGACAAGTCTTTACTTTGGTTAGGGAGGGAAAACTTCCTGGAATGTATAACTGTCCAGACTTGGTTCACACAGAAACTGGACTTCAGTGCAATGTACTGCATTCCACTGTGTTTGCACATAGAGTCCAAAGCAAAGGTGGCATTTTACAATTCCTGCATTTAAAGAATCATCTTGGTTTTATCCCCAAAATACCTTTTTGCTTTAAAATAACACATATCTCAGTGGACTTCCAATGGTCTGGGGTTTAGCTAGAGTAAACAGTGAATTAATAGGCTCCCATGTCACCTAACAAGGTTGACCTGCAGTTGCTCTGAGTGTGGAGTGGAAGTCAGTGGCAGAGTCAGTGCCAGGATTTGAGTCCCTGGGGAAAGTGAATTGCGTGGTCTGCACTTTCCTTAGTGGACACCAGTAATTCACATCACAAAACTGCCCTGTAGTTGCAGGTCTTGCTCCCAGCTCAGAAGAGGGTCAGGACTGGCATAACAGAGGTCTGGCAGGTCATGACTGAGGCACATTAGAAGAGCTACATTTGCAGAAGCTTTCTTGGTGTCAGCCAGCTCTTCAATTGGCTCAATCTAGCAGTACTCCTGCCTCACTTTCACCCAGTAAAGAATTCACCAGCCAAGTTAAACCCTAAGTCCCTGGCACACACATGCCTCTAGAAATATTAGTATAAAAATATAACCCAAAAGAGCAGTTGTACCTGAATGAGCTGTGTACAGTACTGTAAATGCTTAACTATTGTGATATCAAGACTCTCATTCCCTGTGGTGAGTGGGAGAGGACTTCCAGCTACACTGGTCCCAACTCCTGTGTCTTCAGTCAAAGCTTCACTGAGGTGCCCTCTGGCTTCTGGGTGATCTGACCTGTAACTGTTAATGCAGGAAGTTGGGTAAGGAGTTGATTTTCTTTTCATGCAGACAGAACACGTTAACTTAAAATGACTAACATCAGGCACAAGAAGAATTACTGCAAGCAGTGATCTGTAACCAAAGAGCCCTTGATAAGCCAGAAACCTTTTAATGAATACATCATATCTTAACTTGGCAGTAACATTGTGTAATGAATGTGGAATGATTGTACACATTTAAAAGACAAATTGCTTCCACAGTGGTCTACTTGTTTCTCCAGAACAATGCCTCTTTTGTGGAGAACTCACCAAAAAGTCTTTGAAATTTGCCCTTGTTAGCACTTTTTATTTTTTCATCTGTTGACATTATTAGTTACCAAATTGTTCTGGATTAAACTGCATTATTGATTTGTGGTTTCTCAAAAATTAAACCATTAAGAACTAATTTATCAGTGTGTTGCTGGAACCAGATTTAATTGTCAGTAAAAGAAAAACATGGCTGGAATAAGAGACATGATGTTTCCATCTGCTGTTTTAGGCATAGTGTGTATAACAAACAGTTCATCGTATTTTTTCCACAGAATAATACTTATTCTCACTGTGTTTAAATCATTATTTCCATTTTCTTGTTGTTGCAACAATGTTCTCGCAGGGTTTGAAAATAGGGCCCAATTCTGATTTCCAATACGCATTTACATATTTTAAAAATCATAGCACCTGCACTGCATTAGGTGGATGCTCTAAACCAGGGGTTGGCGACTTTTCAGAAGTGGTGTGCCAAGTCTTCATTTATTCACTTTAATTTAAGGTTTCACATGCCAGTAATACATTTTAATGTTTTTAGAAGGTCTCTTTCTATAATAGATAACTAAACTATTATTATATAAAAAGTAAATAAGGTTTTTAAAATGTTTAAGAAGGTTCATTTAAAATTAAATTAAAATGCAGAGCCCCCCCAGACCAGTGGCCAGAACCCAGGCAGTGTGAGTGCCACTGAAAATCAGCTTGTGTGCTGCCTTCAGCGCCCGTGCCATTGGTTGCCTACCCCTGCGCTAAACTGTGCATTAAAATTCACCTAAAATCAGAGTAGGAATTGAGGCTGCTTTCAAAGTCTTCACTGGGGGAAAAAAAAAAAAGGCAACCTTTTTATTTTAAGCTAAGTCACTTAACTAATGGCTATGGTGCTTATATAAGGCCTGACTCTGCAGGCAGTTGTGTCACTCACCTCAGTAGGGGCGGGATCAAGTTAACAATGCCTAGGTTAGCAAGCAACGTAATCTATATAATTTATTTCCGTGTTAAGTCTAAGTTTTTTGGGGAAAAAAGTATGAAATGAGTCCCCACCCCACCCCCGCGGCAGAATTGTGATGCTTGTTGTGTTGAAAAATCCCTTACAAGTGCTATGATGGACAGTAGGAAATGTGGCTTCCCTTTTAGGAGACTGCTGTGTGGTGTTTGCTCCTTTTGCAGTCATATTTGCAGTGTGTAGACTTTTTGGGCCAGGTTTTAGTTCTCCTGAGGTTACAAATGCACATATGAGGATCTAATGATAAAACACAGTCAGCGTCACAAGGTGATATGACAGCACATAAATACACAGCTACTTCTCCTCTCACAAAGACAGTGGTGGAATGAGGGCATGTAACATGCAGGGCCATGAACAAGTCATCACTCTTGCATTTCAAAGGAAACCTACACCATGCTGTTTAAATCTGGCCCTGTGTTACTGTTACTGACAATCCTAATCCTCTGCAAAGACTCATTGGGCTAGAGAGAAAAGATGGGTGGGGGGAAAAACAGAGGAATTAGTTACTAAATCCAAGCAAAGGAAAACCAGGTCCAAACCTATATCAAGGAAGAAGCTTTGCGGATATTGATTTCTAGTGTGCTAATTTATTACACTTCCCTTTTGCGGGACAGACTGTTGCGGTTTGAACAAGAAAAACTAATACCTGCATTTAGAGATTTTCATGTAGAAAACCTCTTGATCTATAACCTCAAATATCTAGGTTCATCTTCCTTGTATAACATGTGCACCAGGATCCTCTGTTAGTGACAAAGAACTACTGTAGCAGCTTGAGAACCACAAATTGGCTGTCACTATTGACTTACCTAGTCTTCTCCGTCTCAGTGTCTGAAAATACTGAGTCAGCACCTCCTCCACCATTACAAACCTCATCACCTCCACCATCCTCATCATCAAAGTCAGAGGTGTTCAGGAAATCAAAGCTTTCTAAAGCACTTTCAACTGTTAGACTGACACTGGAGGACCTGCTTCGGTTTACTGCTGGCTTGCACTGCAAAGGCAGAACAAACCAATGAACACCAAAAATATATTTAACTACTGAAAAAAGGATAACATTGAAGTTTACAACTTTTTATATGCTTTAAAACTTCATTTTATTGGATTATATTGATTTTAAACCTTCACATTAATGAGAAATACAATCAAAGTCTGCACACTGAAAAAGCTCCAGATAGAAAACAGGTCATGGCTGGGGTTCAACTCTGTCTTATATTTCACTTAAAGGCAAGTGAAAAGATCCTCAATGGCCTTAAAGAGGACAATCTGTTAATTAACATGTGGGAGGCTGAAAACGTAAGGCACATTCCATAGCAGTAATTTTAGGTACAGAAGCTTAATTACATGCATTCATTTAAGCTGACTGGGCCAAATTCATTCCTGGGATAACTCCAATGGAGTTTAAATCTAGTATGAATTTGGTCCCATCTCTCCAGATTACTGTACAGGACTGGAGGCAGAGGAGGAAAGCAAGACATTCCTCTATCAAATATCAGGGCATTAGACACCTCAGGAAACACTGCTTTTTAATGATAAACATAATCAAGGAGATTCCTAAAGGCAACTTTATAACCCAGAAAGTAACAATTCCAAACAGAGGAGATGCCTTCTTTTCATATCACTAGGGAGGAACTGAGTGAGAAACTCAGAACAACAGGGAGAAAGTGTAAGTAAAGCTTCATGGCCTCTGTGAGAAATCTCTAAGACCCCAATCCTGCCTAGTGATCCAGGCAGGCAGACCTTGCTCTGTTCTGTGCGGAGCCAGGCTGAAGTCAGTGGGGCTCTACATGGGCACAGACATTTGCTCGTGTAGACCATCTTGCAAGACCAGAGTTTAAGTTGGTAACTTGACTTAGGATCAGCTCCAGCAGTTTTGCACAGCAGTTTCTACAGTTTTAGCTATATACTTATCATCATCATCATCATCATCAGAGATGGCTTGAAGCCACAAAGTATGGTTCCAGAACAGAACCTTCCCCAAAGTTGGTGTTAAGATTCAGGGTTCAGGTTTAGCCCATTAGTGAGAGATGAGCTACCTGGGAAGTTCAGATCTGTTTCCAGAACCACACTTTCCCATAGCTTGAGGTGATGTGGAGTTTTGCATCTATGCCATCTGTATATAATATTAATACTTTAGCATTTATAGTATCTGACACCTTCAATGGCTGTAGAAGCATTAATTAAACAATCCTCACAACATCCCTGTGAGATAGGGATGG
>ML677334.1:33241352-33333081 GCA_007922305.1 Dermatemys mawii
CCAGCCTGGAGCTTTCTCCTGCACTATACTCCCTCCCAGAGCCCACATCTCTCACCCTCTCCTGCACTCCAACACTCTGCCCCAGCATGGAGCCTCCTCCTGCACCAAACTCCCTCCCAGAGCTTGACCCTAACCTCCTGTCCCAGGCTCAGCCAGTGCATACCCCACAGCTGGGAATGTTACATTGATCTGTGACAATTCCTGAAGAATTTTGGATCTATAAAACCACAAATGACACTAACAAAAAGTAAAATTCAAGAAATGTCCAGTGGATTCTATAAGATTAGGCGCAGTGTGACCATATGACCCCTGCACCCAAACTCTCTCCCAGAGCTTGCACCCCTCACTCCTGCATCCCAGTCTCTTGTCCCAACCCAGTGAAAGAGAGCGAGCGACAGAGAGGGGCCTTGGGGAAGAAGTGGGAAAGATCCTGGGTTGATCTTAAATTCAAAAAGTGATCTTGTGTATAAAAAGGTTAGAGACCACTGCCATAGAAGATCCAGATAACAGAAGAACTCTCATGATGCTGTTTCCACCAGTTCTCTGACAAACTGACAGGTCGAAGACAGTACTGTATGTAGACAGACAGAATTTTCTGCCTTTAGGTCTATGCAGCAGCTCTCTGCTCTCCACATTTTATACATGTGCCCAGCTCTCACTGACCTTTACGGGAGTTTTATACATTGTAGGGGAAGCAAAATTTAGGAGTCAAAACTTGTCATACAGCTCTGACTGGAGAATTTCACCAGAACACACACTTTTTTTTTTTTTTTTTTTTTTTAAAGTGAAAATTAGCCTTTGGTTAGACAAGGCTTCCGTAAAAAGGAGCAAAATGTATGAATTTCTCACATTTAACTCTCCTTTAATACGAATAATGTGGTATTTAAAAAAAAAATCTCTACTATCTTCTCACTCTAACAGGTTTGAGCCATCCTGCAGTTTTAGAACAAATTCTTCTGTTATTTTAACCAATCTTTAACCGTAGATAGTTGGAAATGAAATGTAGAACAGTAAAAGGATAATAAAAAAAATCACAGCAAAATGGGAAGTATCAGACTAGGCATTCAGTGTCAGAGTACAACACTTGCCATTTAACATAAACCTTATCCTAGAATTTTTGAATTGCACAGCAAACTTGCTCACAACTCACATATGAACACAACACAGATGAAAAGTGACAAATATTTTGCTGACAATTTGCTGAAGAGAGCTGTAAGCATTTATACATTGGCTTAGTTTTTAAGATTAAAGCATCCAAAGTTCTACTGAACTTTTGCCCAGAACTCTTTGTATCTTTCATTCTAAGTCTAAATATATTTGAAGTTCCATTTTTTCTTTTTTCCATGTGCATATATTTTTAAACTTTCTTTCAGTGCTGGAAGTCAGATTACAAGAAAAATATAGAGCATCAACCAATCTCACTTTGCATCCCTAAAGATGGGTTGTCGGACTATCATTTGCAGCTGAATCTCTGTCCCATCCCTAGAAAGGGGCTGCGATCCTGATCCTATTGAAGTCAATGGGAATTTTGCTATTGGCTTTCCTGAGAGCCACACTGGGCTTATATTCAGACTCTCCCTTGCAATCAGTCAGCAAACGAGATGATCTGTGATGCTAAAGATCAAACAGAGCATGCGTGGAAATGAGGAAGCCACATGAGCATTGAAATGACCATTTATTACACACACACGCACAAACTACCCCCCACCCTCACCCCAGCAAAACTCACATATTGCTCTAGCCCTGCTTTAGGCCTCAGCCTGAGAGATGGCAGGTCACTGAAAGAGCGACTACGCTGCAGCCTGTCAAAGAAAGTGTCTTGCAGAGCATCTAAAACTGATAACTGCAGCCTGTCTTGTGGAGGATGTAGCCATTTCTTCAGCAGTTAAAGCAAAAGGGGTAATTAGTTGAATGCATCATAGTTACAGCACTTAATGGCCAGCTTTAAAGATATTAATTGTGGGTGAAATTCATCTCCGCGCAAGGCCAATGCACTACTTAAATCCTATGTAACCCATCAAAATATGTTTTAAGTGGGACTTAAGTGGCACCTTGGCCTTGTGCAGATCCTTTGCATAAGGGTAAATTTCACCCTGAATTAGATTAAACAACAAGCCAGGATTATTTTAATGGTTTTAAACTGCTACAGCTGAATAGACATACATTGTATAAACAACAAAGAGTCCTGTGGCACCTTATAGACTAACAGATGTATTAGAGCATAAGCTTTCGTGGGTGAATACCCATTTTGTTGGATGGCATGCATCCGACAAAGTGGATATTCACCCACAAAAGCTTATGATCTAATACATCTGTTAGTCTATAAGGTGCCACAGGACTCTTTGTCGCTTTTGCAGATCCAGACTAACACAGCTACCTCTCTGACATTGTATAAAGTCTCCCCAAATATTACAAGCACACAAGCAGAAGTATGGGCATCAATAACTGACCATATTATATATTAGGGTTACAGGAACCTAAACACGCTTTCCTTCTAGGCTGAACACCTGGAAGTGTGTTGCTTTTCACAAAGTGTTTAACACCGCATAATGATGAAGCTGGGCAAAATGCATTTTAAAGAAATTAAGCATTTCCTATTTTGATGAGGCCGTGAAGGTCTCTCTACATAATTATGTGAGGCCAAACTTAACTTACAAAGAATAAGTGATCCTTGAAGGTAGGAGTTTCTGGAGTCCCTTGGCTATATGTGGACATTCTCCTTTGAAGAGCAGATGCCTTGTTCACATTGCCTGTGGATGGGGTCAAGTCCTCAACATCAAATGGGCTGCAATAAATAAATCAATCAATCTCACCCTACACAGAATGAGCCTGCATCACAATTACAGGGAAATTTATTTCTTTTTTTCTGTTATTATTCATTTAGTTTATTAGAATAATCTGCACCTGACACACACAAAAGTAATGGATTTTTAGCAGCAAATCTAAAAAGGAGAATTCAGTTTTTAAGCGAACCATTAAAGAGAAAATCTTGTTCCTTAGACAGTTAGCTCAGAAGTGTGATTCCCATTTAGGATAAAAAGCAATCCACTGCCAGGAATAATTTTATGAATGCTCATACGATGCGACTCTTACAGCATGAAGAATTTTCTTGCATTTGAGATGACAGGTATCAAAAATAATTAGGAGTAAGGCTCTCTACTATTAATAGAGCTGTTACATCACAGTGGAATACAGCAGTTGTCATGACTGGTTTCATGCTTTATTGCATGATAAAATATAACATTCACATGTAAATGTTAAATACTTCAGTGTTTGTTTAGAGAGGACGGGTAGATACTTCATTAAAATGCCATAAACTCTTGTTTTGAATTCTTGCTCTATCATCCCGTGCTTATTATTGCTGTGGGGGAGCATGTAAAGGGATTTCCGATTACTCTGAAGCAGTGTGTCATGCACCTGAAGGCTAGTTCTTAATGCTCTGAGCCAAATTCTGTTCTTGGTTATTATGCTAGTGTAAATTTGCACCAGTGTAACCTGAAATTTTCATGCACATGGTATCTAAATGCCCCTCATCACTGAAGCATTTGAGTGTCCCAATCTTTAATGTATTTATCCCCATAACACCTCTGTGAAGTGGAGAAGTGCTATTCTAAACCTACGTACAGGTAGAGAACTGAACAAGCACACTGAGACCTTGTATACACTTGCAACGATATGTAGAGTATGTGCAGCTACACACTGCAGTGAGACAGGCTGTGTCCACACTCGTCACTGCGGTGTGCAGCTATAAATGACAGGAAAAGGCTCTGAGAGCAGGGCGGCAACAGGACACTATGCTGCTGAAAAAAAGCAGTGTAGACATGGGAGGCACTGCCAGGGCCTGTGGAGAGTAGGGTTGCCAATTTTGGTTGGATGTATTCCTGGAGGTTTGACAACCCTAATAGAGAGCCATGTAGGGGACACACCCTCGGATACAGGCACGTAGGGCAGTCTACATTATGCAACTTGACTAAGTCGTGCCTCACTGTCTACACTGCTATTTATACCTGCGTTAGGTGGGTGTGCAGTGTCTGTGCTACATGCCGCCGTAAGGACAGATGTACCTTTAGTGACTAGCCCCAAGTCACATCCTGGGGGGGGGAGAGGTCATCACTGTCTACCAATGCTCTTCACCGTGGAAACAAGAGGATATGAGCTTCTACTTGGCTCTGAGAAGCTGCTGACCCATTGAAAAGTAAAATAATTCTACTTACTACCAGGTAATTTCAAGGTTCAGCTTTATAGTGCCAAGGTCATTAATGTCAACAGCAACCACCTGAGGCCGAGCTGCAAACAAGTCCTTTGTCTCACAGGTAACACTTCCCACTAGAATGTGAGTAGCAAGTCCTTTAACTTCTGTGACCTGCAAGGGTAAAGAGCATAGTATTCGGAACAGGACCTCATATTCTATTTCAGCTTTATGGGCAGCGTTTAGCAGCAAGTGGCTAGACAGTACCAATTAGTGTGTTTACCTTAATGGAGATCAGCCCAACAATAAGAGGGAGGAAAACCATTTCTTCTCCATCCCAGCTTTGCTTTCCGTTCACTTCTATTTTGCCTTTCAATTTCCATCGCTGGCGGCCATACCGCATGAAAATCTATGAGAAAGAAAAGTCCTCCCAATTCCTTGGCATGCATTCTCTGCCTGTTCTCCGCAGACAAGTGTCAGACAGAGCTATGAGGAAAAGATAGTTTCTGAAATACACCTGAAGAATAGATGCTATGAATGCTGAACTCTGCTTTCCACCAAACATGGTGGAAAGTCTATGCTGAAGGGGCACTGCAGTGAGTTCTCACATTCATTTCTTATTTTGTGAACCTGCTCTCATAGCACTAGATGTCTTGCAGAAATACTTGCTCCTACCGATCCAGAACCCAGGACAGAAAGGCAATCCCTTAATACCAGAAATCCCTTCCCTCTCAGCAGCTAGGACTGAGAAAAGGGAGATCAAAGCTAGAGATGGACAGACTTGAAAAGATTCAGAGGTCAGATTTGCAAAACCACCACAAGTAGATATGCTTGTGAGAAGCTTGTCTGAATGATCTGAGGTTGAATGGGAGTCCCGTTCTCTCCTCCCCAAACAACCTCCTCTGAAGCTGTGATCTCTTGGCCACTTATCTGCTCTATTATCTCCTTAGCTAGGGGAGAGAATCACAGGGCTGTCTGTTACCTCTATCTTCAGGCACCAGGATTCTCTAAGGGCTGACAAATTCTCTCAGGAAGACAAAGAGGAATCCTGCATGCTCCAAGATTTTCTGCCCTCTGTGGCATAAATTTAAGTAAAGCCACATATTGAAGTGAAGCCCCTATCTTATGCTACATTTTAAAGCAGGGAGAACAGCAGGCTGGAGGATCTTGGTATGGGAGAATTAGGCTGCCTGGCCAGCCTTCTGTAGAGAGAACCTGCCACTTGCTAGTGAGCTGTCTGCCCCCTATGGAGGACCTGCCACTGCAAATAAGAAATGGTGACTGGTGGGTTTTGGTGAAAGGGGAGAGAACCTTTTATCAAGCTACTTCTCACTTCCAAAAGGTTCTGGTTGGCTTTGATCTACATCTAATAAAGGTTGACTTAAGAATGGCCATACTGAGTCAGCTCAATGGTCCATCTAGTCCAGTATCCCGTCTCCAAAAAGCAGTCTGGCGTCTAGAAACTTTATTTTTGAATAAATTCTGTCCTAGGTGACATGTACCCAGTCAATATGGGGAGAGCTGAAAATCCCCATTATTGAGTTTTCTATTTTTATAGTCTCTCTAATCAACCTAAGCATTTCACAATCACCATCACCATCCTGGTGAGGTTGTTGGTAGTATAATCCTACTGCTATACTTTTTTTATTCAAGCATAGAATTTCTATCCATAGGGATTCTATGGTACCATGTGATTCATTTGTGATTTTTACTGTGTTTGACTTTATGCTTTCTTTTACATATAGTGCCACTCCCCACTCAGCACAACCTATTCTGTCATTCCTATATATATTCTGCCCTGGTATTAATGTCCCATTGATATAGTGTTGCTCTACTAGATTTATTCTATTCAGTCTGCCCTGACTGGATAAATGAGGCATCTTTTGCATAGAGGAATTGGAGACTTATGCCAAGAATAAGGTATTGAGAGATGTGATTTCTTTCTAAAACAAAGCTAAAGACAAGCCTATTGTTATCTTAATAAACAATCATCCAGTACTTTGGTCTGATCTTTGAGTCTTCACTGCTTATTCACTTCACTTACTTATATTCAGTCATAAAGACAACAGTGTGGCTTGTCTTGCTATATATATATATATATATATGTATATATATACACACACACATGAAGAGAAAGCAGCTCTTTCCAGGTGTCACCACAATAAATTACTTTCAGGATCATGTACAAAGTGATGGAACCTCCCCCACCCGCATTTATACTAAGGAAACTGACACAATACTTACCTCATATTGATCTCCAGGACAAAGACGTGCAAAACCAGCCAGACCTAAGAGCAAATGCCATTTCAGATCATTTTCAGAAGACACTCGTTATTTAACACCTTCTTCCTTGTCTAGCTCCCTTTACTTGTGTAAACTGAATGCTTAAGATCTCATCAAAACCCTAGCACTCCTTTTATGGCAGCAGTGCAGTCACTCCATATGCATCAGCACTTTGTACATCCTTCCTAAGAGAATTGAACCCACCAGTATTTCTTACTGTTTGAGATTCAAGCTGCCTCTCTGGCTTCTATAAAGATCCCACGGGTGGCAGGGAAGCTGCTGAGTTCATTTTTTTGTTGCTGGGCAACATGAGAGTAGGATGCATTGGTAGCTGAGAGAGTAACCCAATCACGGATTTGGTTTGTTTGGTGTTGAATGTCTGATTTATGCTCCTGGCTGGATTTTAGCTATGAAAACTTCCTACTAGTCCCTCAAATTCTTTAGTGCAGCTCTACAAATCAGTTAATAAGACAAGCCCCAAATCCCAAGTATCTTCTGGTGCACTGGAAATGCATTTCTGAGCCACTACGACAGCCCCAAGAAATGGAAACTGAATCCACTCCTTTCTCCTCGGCAGCCGTTGAGTGAAGTGTGTCAAGAACCGAATAGCTTTAAAGGGGACATGACATAAGCTTTTTTTTCATGATCTCTGTGTCATGGTTTATTATAAATGGTGATCACATGAAATGAACAAAGCTATTTGAATATAATGCAAGTAGACAACAGTCATGCTAGACTCTACAGAGATCTTTGATAACTTGCTGTCTGCTAGTTTGATTTTTGTCCAGTATATTCACTATCCAGACTGGTAATAGGCAAATGACAGTGCATTTTTTCATTCTATTTTTTGCCCAGTGATATTTGTTATGCCACATGGCCAGACAGTGAATTTAATTATAAAAATTCTTGATAAACTGAAACAGGTCGCCACATTCAGCAACATACAGCATCCTATATTGACATAAATGGCATGAGATACATGCCATGCCATGTTCTGGGTCAACTTTTGCTCTTGGACACACACATAATTGTGACACCTCTAATAAATGCAAATATTTGGTGGAGCATTAAGACTATACACTTTGAATTGCACAAAGAAAGCTTAGATTTGCAGATAACTCAATTCTAATACCATATGCAATGTTGCCTGGTGTATTTTATACACACACAACACTCATCCATAACCAAGATTATACACCAAAAACTGCTCTCATTTACATTGATGTCACTTCTCTGACAACCATTAAGTTCCACTAATGTAATTGAAAGCAGAATCCAGCCTTAGTTTCAGGGAGAGAACTTGGCTTTGAGGCAGTGAAGTGGTCATGAAGTACTGTACTTAAACCTGGTGTCTTGCAGGCTTACAGTAATACAGTAGACTCTCGATTATCCAGGATGGTAGGGAAAAAATTAATCCTGGTTAATAAAATCCTGGATAATCACCAGCCATAGGAAATATGGGGACGGGGGTTGGTTCACCAGCCACCCTGCACCGCGGGGGGGAGAGGGTGTTGGTTCACTGGCTGCCCTGTGCCCTGATGGGTTTTTTTTTTTATGTGCTTGGGGCTGCAACAAAGCCAGAGCTGGCCCTGCAAGTTACACATTTATTTTTTTTTGACATCCTGGTTAATCCACTTTCTGGTTAACCCAATCCTGGATAATCGAGAGTCTACTGTACTGTGTTCTATTCTCAAGTCTTGTCTGTAGGTGGCAGCAATCCTCCACAAGCCTAATTTAACATTTCAGTAAGAGCTCTTCCTAAATTTAAGTATTTGCCATTTGACATAAAAATCCAAAGAATGCCAGTAGTGCCAGCCCCAGCAACTGTTCAAAAACCATGAGTCAGGCCTCAAACAAATCAGGAGATTAATTATTTTTAACCAATCGGAGGGGTTCCTATTTGCCTTTTGTGGAACCTTCAGGGTTCAAGTTTTCAAGTTTTTCCTCTGTAAGCATAAGAACTGAAAACTTTGTATTTAAAAAAAAAATAGTGAAGATTGTCATGTAACCATATGACTTCAGAAGTTGGGGCTTTAAGGCTAACATCTAACATCCTCATGAGACTCATAAGAGTTGGCATCACCGATAACTGCATTACATTCACTTGCAAACAGTTACCAACTGATACAAACTATGAAGAGCAGGATTCTTTTAAGATACTTTCTCTTCATAGGTGCATAGGAGTTTGAGATACAGACACCAATTATGTCCTGCTCCCTGCCCATGCAAGACTGTTTCTTACAGCTTCTGTGCACATCAGCTATTTTTTTACAATCCTAATTTAAATGGCCTCACATGAGGGAACTTCTTCCACTTTCCTGCAGACTCTCATATCTCCTTATTAGGAAGCTATTGCTGATATTTGGCGTAAAAGTCCTTATTTCATCTCATTACTCCTAAATACACCTCTTCATATCACCCTAAACAGTTCTTATATGGGCCCAATCACTATAGTATCTGAGTAGCTTACAGATTAATGTATCTTCTTAACACACAATTAGGTAGGGAAGCATTATCCCCATTTGACAGATGGGGACGTGCAGCACAGAGAGACTAATACCTTAGGTTTTAATTACATCACTTCCATGGGTTTCAAGGGAGTGAAGTGCCTAAATACCTTTGAGGATCTGTGCCTATGTGACTAACACAAAGTCTCACAAAACAAATCCTCTTTTAAAAAACAAGAGATGTTTAGATCCAACCCATGGCAGGTAAACCCTATTTTTTTTTATTACTGGTTGGTCATTGCATTAAGAATCTGGATCCAGACCCATTTCTTTCATTTCTTTAGTGGGTTCTCTGAACAGAACACAGCATATCCTCTACTCTCTTCTGAATACTGGGAGCAGAAGAACAAAGCAGCCCTCTGTCAGGGCTCATATTCCCTCCCACTTTCTAATTTATTTATTGTTTATAAATAATTTACATTTACTAGCACTCTGCTGCTGCTCCCATCCCCACAAAGGTGCTCTTATCAGCTAACTTGGTCTCTGCTGGGCAGCATCACTGAACATATCTTATGTAAATAAACGAACATTTTCTTCAGCCCAATAGAAGGGGGAGAGAGAGGGTGGTTTAAAACTGCAGCTCCATCTTTCTTTGATGAGGGGGATTGGCCTACCTACAGCATTTGTTTGAGTGGAGGGACACAAAAGGGAGTGGTAGGGAAAGCAAGTCTGGAAAGCAGGATGAAAGCACTGTAGCTCTTGGTATTACTAGACTAACCTGGAAAGGCCATGCCTCTCCTCTGGCATTGTTCAAATGGCTGCAGCTTGATCAACGTATATTTCCATAGAGGCTGGGAAAGGAATACTGGGAGATTCGTTTAGTTGTTTGTGCGCCACCTTCCCAGCACTTAAAGCTGTGACGGCACCTAGAGTACTGGAGATGGGTGGACTCCATGGCACACATGTGGTGATGTTTAGTAACCCTCCTTTCGACGGGGGAGTTAATTTTGAAGGGAATGCTGGCAGGGCCATTGTCCTTACTTAGTAAAATGATCATGATTTTTTTTAACATCATTAAGTTATGGAAAGAAAACAAAGGCACTTTGCCTTCTGACATTATTGTTCATTCCGTGCACGTGGAGGAATGGTATTTTGGTATTAATGCATGACACAAAATAAAAGTAATTTTCACTGAAATGACTAGGGACGTTTAAGCTTTTTAGAGATGTATATTTCAGCTCCACCCTCAGATCCTAGGGTTACAACAATTTTGCTGTATCTCCTGCATTGAACTTCACAGAGAAAATTCTGATGATGCATCATTTATCATTTCTCCCCTCCCATTCTTTTATGTTAAAAGATAAAATCACCTTAGAAACTGCATCACACATTCATCTTGATAACCAAAGCAATGCAATCTAATTACCTCATCTCCCTCCAAAATAGAAAGAATTGCCTTTGAACAACTCACTGTACAGATTTGAGCATCAAACTAGTATGATCAATTCTACTGGGTGTGGGTGTAAGTCAGGGTTCTAAAGACTCGACAATTGATGTGATGGGAAAAACAAACCTCTCTCCTACATTAAACCTAAATTAGCTTTTGCTCTGAGAGCTCTTAGGAACACACACAGAGAGCTCTGGCAATTCTGTTCATGCAGAAGGGTTGGGAGGGAGGCAATTACCTTTCATCTTGATGCAAAACTCCCCTAATAAGTTTTCCAGCTCTCCTTCAATGGTACACATGTTCTGTGTTGGAAAACAGAAGATTGACATCAGACCATTCTTCTACTTTTTTTTTTTTTAACAAAAAGAATAGTTTAGAAAGAAAAGATCCCACCATGTTCATTAGATTAAAAATAAATATCTCAGATTAAAATCAATAGGCCCAAGTCAGCCCTGGAATAGACAGATGCAGCTCTATTGACTTCAGGTCAGCCAAGCCTGTTTACACCAAGGCTGAATTTGGCCCAGTGTTCTTTTTTTGTTGCAGTAGCAGAACAAAGTCTCAGCCCTCATGGTGTAAGCGGATCATTTTCTCACCCCTCCCTCCAGTCAAAGATTTCTTCCAAAGTGGATCGCAACATGTTTTTATGCTTTGAGCTATGTGGAATGCTCTCTGAGAAAAGGGGCATTGGACTCTTCCCAGTGCCTTCTCTGTATTTAAGGAGATTGCTGTTACCTAGGAGCTGTGGTGGATGTCACTCCTTTCTGTAGCTTTTCTAGATCATGATGCAATCGCACGTTAATAAAGTAGATTTGATAATATTGAGTAAGATTAGAAAAGATGCAGCAGATGTCTTCACACAAATGGGTTCCAGGCTAATGGAAACCACAATGTACTGAAATCTGCAGAATTGGGAAGAATTTAGTTGGAGTACAGATTCAGGGCAGTCTTATGCCTTTTCCTGGACAGTGGCCCCAGAATGCATGTTTAGATGGAGATATTGTCGCATTACAATATAATGTCACTGTGCCCACTCCAGCCATCTCTGACAGAGTGACAAACTTGTATTTGCAGATCTCCTACTGCCCTATGGAAGTAAGTACAAAATAGTTCCATAATATTTCTAATGAGTCAAATATTTCAAAAGTGAAAAGTAATTAGCTGCATTGATTTAGGGGCTGATCCTGCAGTCCTTATTCAGACAAAACTCCCATTGAAATCTAAGGGAACACTCTCATTGATGTCAAGCAGTGCAGGACTGAACTCCACAGAGCAGCACGTACCTCTGTGTATTCCTTGTAACTTCTGTTGATTTCAGACAAACTCTCTCGAGCTGCTTTGCTGGCAGGCGACATTGCAAAGGCTTGCTTCATTTTGCTGGCCCCGTCACAAAGACGTCTTTGGATACAATAGGCTTCGTACAGCTCATCCACCTAGCAGGAACAACGAATGCACATTAAATGAAAGAAATCCAAAGGAATCATAAAATAGGTTCCATTCAAAGGAAATAGAACTGAACTTTTAGATACACCAGCGAGTAAACAACTGTAGCTTTGATCCCATCACTTTACATTTAAAAAGGATGCAATATGGAAAATGTTGTAAAAAGTAGTGGCAGCGAAAGCTTCCTCACAACATACCGCTGCCCTGTTGCGGAGGAGTTCTTCCTAGCAGTGGGAAAGTAGCTGAGTTTCCAAATAGAGCCTTGGCCACTATGCTGACCCCAGGTAATGTCAGCGGTGAGTCCTGCAGTGTGAATCCCAAGACCTGCATGGAGGCTGTGTCAGGTATTGCAATTGCAGGCAATATCTTTGGGGACAATATTGCATGAAAGCCATGAATGGTTTATGTATGACTGATTATGTTCTGCTCTGTAGGGAAGGGTTACCACAGCTCCTCCAGGGACTAAAAACCTTGAGAGGTGGTTAAAGTGAATCACTGAGACCAAACAACTCTAGAGAGGTACCAACCGCTGCTATCATCTGTATATACTGATTCAAGCTGGGTTTTCCAGAGACTAAGAAACAAAGGAAAGGCTTTTGGTATAAAAGGATGAGCTTGAACTGACTCAAGGCCTTCTTTCTGATCCAGCAAATGGACAGGACCTTCTGTCCCAGGGTGGGACCCAACCCTTGCAGAAGGGTTGGGAGGACTTTGATTGACTAGGGCTCTAAAAGACTGATGGGTGATCTCTGATAAGCTTTGAGTATGCATGGAGGAGCTTTTATTTATGAATACTTTTCTGTGTAATGCTTTTACCTTAAGCAATAAAGTCTTGCTGAGGAAAAGCTATGTGGTAACCTGTAACTGCTGGCAATACACTGGTCAGAGCCCTTGAGGAGAAAGCAAAACTCAGGCACTGGCCTTTAGACAGACTGGCTGGCTGAGGATATCAGAGTGTAAGGGAGCTGTGCAGCCTTAAAACTGCTGGAGTGGGCCGCTGGGGTTGGGAGGATACAGGTACAGTCACCCTGAAACTGTGACCAAGGCCTTTAACTCATTTCATATAGACCACTGAACATCTATCAGATAGTAACAACTTCAGTTAAGATTTTCAAAAGTAACTAGTAGTTTTGGGTGCTGATTGTCCACCCTCTGAAAATCAGGCCCCTTGAAAGTGTCTCACATTGGGCACCCAAAACTCTCTAATCACTTTTGGAAATCTTGGTCCTAGTTATCTACCAATGTGGGTCAGTTTTAGATCATAACTTTAGGAGAAAAAAGCTCCATATGCTATTAATAATTCCTTAAGCTTATCCAACACTCCAACTGTTCTTTTCTTTTAAAACCTTATCCTTATTTGTTATAACTGAGTTATTTGCTGGAGGCTTGCAGCAGTGGGACTTCTACCAGATTCATCTCCTGCAGCTGCCTGATATAGCCAAACAAATGGTTTCATTAGTAAAATGAAGTTATTTTAAGAGTTGGATTTTTTTCTGTGAAACAAACTACAAGGGGGTTGTCACGTTCGTTTTTTCCACTGTTCCTGCTAACAGTGGATAAGATTCAGGTTTTATATTATTTCACTTTTTTCTAGCAGATCATTCACTGCATCCTAATGCTGCTCTGTTATGGATCTTTCACAGCAGAACTTGCCGCCATCAAAACTTGTGTTAACTTGACTTCAGATACTACCTTCCACCGTGACTTTATTTTATCTACATTAGAAACTAACCTGAACCAAAACCTGGATCCCCCAACTTTAGGAGTGTTCAGCTCCTAAATCAAAATTTCCCATTCAGCTCGATCTAACAAAAATGCTGTTGCCTGTTTCTCAGTTGAATGGGAAACAAGAAGTGTGACTTGAGTACACCCCATCTGAGCCCCACCCCGTCACACTTTCAAACATCAAAGTGTAAAAATCAGACTAACAAGGCTGATTTGGGTTCATAATAGCAGATACAATTTATCTGAGGGACCTTTAACTAAAACGGAAGGCAGTTTACAAATGGAATACTTCAACAAAGATTAATGGAAGAAAAAGTAACTTTATTAACAATTCAGAGTTACAAACCAAGCTTATCTGAGATGCAAGCCCACTACACTTAATCCTTCCAGCTAACAACCCTCTAGTCTCCATTCTAAAGAACTGCTATAAATAGTTGTCTGTAATCAGGGTGGGGCCTACCCCTGTGCTCAGACTCTGTGTCGGCACATGTGAGCCCGGTTAAGATGAATTCATCTGCCACTGTAAAGATCTGACACCTGTTACTACACTTCCTGTTTTCCAGGCTTTGTTTCCTATACAGAATGACAACAGTACTTAGCATTAATAAGGCATTGCTGTTATCAGAATACAGCATGGCTTGTCCTTGTTCTGAAAGATTCTTCTGTTTCTATCCATTTAAAAACCATTTTCTTAAATAGTTGCCTAAGATCTGATGTTCTAAAACTCTCCCACACAATGGTCTATTTATTTGTCACCATGGGTTATAAAGCAGTGAACTAACACACTGAGCAGGTAGAGTTATTTTTACTAGTTCCTCTTACGTTTAGGATCTCTTTTCAGAAACACAGAAACCAGTAGCTCTGTGCAGGATGGGGATGGCGTAGGAGGAATTTAGATAGAAAATGTGCTCTAGGCTATAATTTTGACATGCAGGTCACCAGCAAGGAAGTGTATTTGTTTGGCGAGAAAATTTCAACCTACTGTATTTCTTAAAGATTTTTTTTTTGAGCTGTGTGATTATGAGAACAATGAAATTGAGGTGTTTTTTGTATGCCTGGTCACTCTTGTATATAACAAGCAGCGTGTGTGTTTTTTAAATGAATCTCAGTAGACATTTCATCTATCATATAAATACCTCATTTTGTCAAGTTGGAAAAAATGTTAATTAGTAGATATATTAATGACTAAAAGAAAAATATACTGTGGGTTTGATTCTCAGGCAGACTGGTATAAATCTAGAGTACACTGACTGACTTGGATGGAGTTATTCCAAGTATATACTGGTGTAACTGAGCAGAGTTTGGCCCAGTGGAGTAAAATGGTGTAAAAACTAGTGTTGAAATCCAGTAGATCAAATTGTGAACTTAAACTTTTTGCAAGTACAAGGGTGCCTTTCCTTGTACCTTTAAAGTAAACTTCTGAGATCTTAGGTTCCCTATCAAGGGCCTGACCATGCTTTTCCTTTGCACCCATTGTCAGTGGGAGTATTTGGTGTGCATGTAGAACTGGCGAACCTCAGAGGTTTTAAAGCTTTTTAAAATCCTTTCTTTGTTTCTATCTCAGGAGTCATTGCACTACTTTAACTGCATTGGGGAGAGGCAGCAAGGTGGGTTCCTCTGGAGCGCAAGCTTTCACACTAGGCAACAGTTGGTTTTCTTATTAATATAAAAGCAGATATAGAAGAAACATGATAGAATTGTTCATTACCATACTAATGTGGAACTCCAGCCTTCTCATATATCTTTCTATCGCTTTGATTTGCTGCAAATAAATAAAAGAGAAATTAGAGATTTTTTTTCCAATAGCTCAGATCATTGTATTTTTATATAGATTCCTTGCACAAATCTTCTCTTTAGCTGGTTTTCCTGTCTCAAGCCATTGTCAGCTTCAAAGAAACTCTTCTTCTCCAAACTGTGAAGCTTTCTTTCATTCTGGAGAGGTTTTTGTACATGATCCGCAGATCAGGTGCTTGATCTTAATGAAATTAGTCTCTCACCCAAAAGTAGAGCTTGTTGAATTTTTTCCACCCCAACCTATTTTGTCCGAAAATGGCTCTGGCCAAAACACATATCTATGGACAAATTTTCATTTAAAAATATTGTTTTCAGTTAAAAAAAACCTGAAAATTTTTCATTTAAAATGTGTTAGTTTTAAGTAAAAAATGATTACATCAATAGGTTTCTGGTTTTCAAAATGCCAAAATGTTACCAGAAGTTCTTTGAAAACTTAAATGTGTTGGTTTTTACATTTTTTTCCTTCGTTTTCATTAAAGTTTTTGAGGTACTTTTTTTTTACATTTCCCTGTGAAGAACAACTGCCATTTTTCAACCAACTCTACCCAAAAGCCGGAAGGCCGTTGCTTTTTGCAGGATTAGTAGTGAGTGTACAGACTAGAGATACTCTGAAGACTTGGTGGACTACTGGTGTAAATGGGCACAACTCCACTGAAATGCCCTAGCAGTAAATCTGGCCCTCTCTTGCTAAATGAAGAGGTGGCAGATGTACGTCCATACTCCAGAGCAAGTGCTGGGTAGAGCCGAGGCAGTAGCTATCAGAGGTCCTTCTCCACCGACTTTCTTGATATGTTTCTCTAGAGTTTATTTTGGGGGTCACTATGCTGTGTGTAACCTGCCTGAAGCAGGTTCTTGCTGAACTCACTGCGGATTGTTTCTGACCCCTCAGGACTTGATCCTACTCCCACTTAAGTCAGCGGCAAATCCTGCCTCTCCCACTCAGTGGTGGTATCTGATTAGAGAATAAGGCTCTGAGAAGCTCTTTGTGCCAGTTCTCTCCAGGTCTGGGTACATATCACTCAACTTTTAATGTTTTCTTTGCAGCGCCACTGCCCCAGAGTGTAACGTACCTTGTCTAAATCATACAGCACCCCCTGCAAGAAAGAAAGGGAGATGATGATTAGCATGTGTGTTACACCGTTTCATTGAACGATATGCTCCCTCAGTGCCCTATTATGTTTACATAGCTGAAATATCAAACAGGATCCTGGGTGGGAGCTCACCTAGGGTTGTCAACAGTCCCTTAGTATAAGGGATGTCCCTTATTTTCTCCATCTCTGTACAAGAAGTTGGGGAGTTGCTGAGTGCTGCAAAACCCAGCAAAAAACACCCCTGCTGAATGTAGGCGAGTACTGCTTATTATTATTACTATTATTGGTGATGATAGTGGGAAGAGGGCTTGGGATGGGTGCTAAGGAAACAGTCCCTTATTTTTGAAATGTAATGTTGGCGACCTCACAAGAACTGCTTTTCTTTCAAACTCCCTTGTCCCCTCTTTTCCTCCGATACCTGGAAAAGGTTACCCTTGATCTGTGCAAGTAGCATAGAACACTTGATCATCGGACTCGTCGGATAACACATACCAGCCGCGAATTTCTTTTCATGTCTTTTAACTGAGTAGTTAACTTATCCAGCTCTGTCTGGTGAACTTCCAGATACTCGCTGTAAAGATAAACCAGAGAGGAAATCATGAACTCTGCTACATTTCAGTAGATAGGGTGCGGATTGCTGACCTCTGTGAAAGGAACATTTGTGTAACAAATAGCTATTCTCACCACATACTGGCTTAAACAAGTACAACATGTTTATACTGACCTGACTGTCATAAAAACTCTCCATATCTCTCTAGCGCTTTGCATGCGCAACCCTCATGCTCCACACCAACTAAACAAGCAATAGGAGCATTTCTTTAGTTCCTGAGTAACAATGCTTTCAAATACATTTAACAGCTGGATTTTGTGAGAACTAAGCTGCTGTTTAGTTTCTGGGTGGCCTCTGTCCAATCACTGCCCTTGTGCCTATCTAACAAAGGCATTACTAAGTTCTGTGATGTTATCTTGTATCACATGGTGTGGTGTGACTCTCCTATGTGATGGGAGGCAAATTTAGAGCAACAGTCTAGGGGTGAAATCCTGACCCTATTGACGTCAATGAGAGTTAAGCCCTTCACTTTAACAGGCCCAGGATTTCGCCCAATGTGTTTTTGCTTTCTGCGTACAGGTGGGTTTAACGCAGGAGAACAGAAGTCAGCCTTTGGATTTACCCTACCATTCCTGAGACTCCCCACTCCCATGACCCATTGCTTCCACTCTAAAGTAGTAGAGAAAGCTTCAGACATGCAGTGATAAATTCTCTTACTCCAATCCATTCTTTAAGGCCCTGTAGACCTCTTCCATCCTTTTAGGCTGAGGCTCTTTGGAGGTGGTGCTGTTCTTATGCCCCAAATTGTGCGTTTTCTTCACCTTTGCTTGGGGCTTCTTAAGTGCAGAGGAATTTTCAAAGGAGTTACACCTGCAAAATGGACATGAAAGGAAAACACTGTCAATCACAATGATCTTAAAGGCCTATTGCCCGACATTATCTCTTTTGGCTGAAAGTAATCTTCTTATAGTAGTGCCTGCTAGAGGACTGTTTGTTTACAGGTTAAGTCTGAGCTGTATTGAGCAGTGTTGTGCTCAGGCTATCAGCATCTGATGTTCCATTTGCTGAGACATGAATGCCTGTCTGGTAATTTGGAGCGCACAGGATGGGTTCTGGCCCCGAGGGACACCAATGTCTCCTGCTGTGGTGTCAGGCCCCAGGCCAGCCCGCCCTGGCCCCAGGGTATCACCTGGTGGTGGAAGGGGAAGCATCAGCAGAGGTGTGGTTTTCACGCTTTTATTTTTGGAGGGGTCTGCTGTAATACACAGCTTGGTTCGGTTTAAAATAAAAGAAAAAAAGCTTATGTCTGAGGCTTGCCCATGGCCGACAGCTCTATACGTCTTGTACTGGGTCTGTCCCATCCAGCAATGCTAGGGAATCATAGAATCATGGGGCTGGAAGGCACCTCCAGAGGTCTTCTAGTCCAGTCCCCTGAAGCAATGCCTAAGCTACACCCAGTTGGTGAAAACAAAGGCAATTTTTAATATTACAAAACCTATATGCTACTAAATAGTGCTGTCTTGATGTTTGTACAGTGCACAGCAGAACTGTGCTCTTATCTCAGCCAGTCTCTAGGCACTGTTCCACTGCAAATAAATAATAATTTTACTGTATTTATATGAATCACCTTCTCTCATTTTCTCAAATTTTCAAATTCTTAAATTTTACTGTATTTATATGAATCACCCTCTCTCATGTGGCTTCTGAAAATTCCCACTAAATTCTGGTTTCTTCTTGTTCCCTGCTTCACTGAAAGCTTAAAAAAAATAGCAGGATTTAATCAAGTTAACAGTAATTTATGTCTACACAGCTCCTGGAAGCGGGCTTTCCAGCCTGGGTCAACAGACTCAGTTAAGGTAGTGAGCTCTGGCACTATTGCTCTAAAGAACAGCTGTGTAGACAGCATTTTGAAGTTGTGTCTGGGGTTTCCAAGCCTGGGGAGGAAGTGGGTTTCACACAGTTCTGGACATTTTACGTGTTGAAAAGATCATATAACTATAGATTTTAGTCCATTAAATTATACACTGTGAGACGCCAGCAAAATTCTTCTGGGATTGAGGCCAGAGGGTGAACCCTATATTAATAAAAACAAAGCCCAATATATTCCCGGCAATGAAGAGACAGGGTGTCTTCATTCTTTATTCTCCATGCAAGACAGCTGAGTTGCAGGGAGAACAAACAGAGACAGTCTGACCTGCAGCACACATATTCAACTCAGAGGAAACCAAAAATCTTCCAGTCTCCAAAGCGAGTTTCAAATCTTGAGCTGAAAGCTTCCCCCACCAAAAAATAGTACTTGCCTGGATCGTCTTTCTTGAAGACCGCTGAAGCCAGCGAAGGATTGACTTCTAATAATCCCATTGGGACCACCTGGGGAGAATGAATGTGATCCCACTGACATGATTTCTGGGAGCCTGGAAGATATTCCTGCAAGATAATAGAACAAAGGTTAGTGACATTGGTAAGCTACAGACAGGCTGAAGACACAGATGATACTGCATTCGTTCAAAGTGATAAAGGGTAAATGAATCCCATAAGGTGAAGAGAGTCATGAGATGAATAGATGTTTACAAGTCTGACTCTTTACTTCATAGTCTGTTTATACTGACAGCTCAGTTTTCAGAACAACAACAGGAATGTCTGCAAAGGCATTTTCTCTATTTAATTCACATGGAAAATACAAGGGATGGTTTGAGTCTTGTAGCTGATTTGTTCACATTACTAAGCAATGCCCTTCTCAGAACTAAATTCTTCTAATTTGCACATCTGCCTTGAATTCCAGGATAACATCTATGGACCAATCCAAGAGCAGCTTTCTTAAAAGAATTACATTCTAGATGTAAAAACACAGGCTAGAGAGAAAAATATAGTCCATTAGTTTCAGCACGGGACTGGAAGTCAGAATCTTCTGAAATCTAATCCTAATTCTGACACAGGCTACCCCTTTGGCCTGGGACTAGCCATTTAAACCCTCTGCTTCAGTCTCCCCATCTGTGAAATGGGAATACATAGTTACCTACTTCTTAGGGATTACTACGTGTTGAGAGCTCTGAAGATTAAAAGGGCTAGGTATTATTACAAAGACAATGATGAGGATTCACTTAAAATATAACTAGTCCTAAACCTGTTCTCTTAGCTTTCCTTATCTCAGTAACTGTTAGCGTCTTATTGCAGAGAGAGATGGGGTAGGGAGCGATAATGTGGGTGTATTGCAGGAACTCTGGGAAGGGAAGGGAATTATCTGTGTTGTGGTAGAGAGGCAAAGTGCACTGTCATTTCATCAGACTATCTCTGCTATCTTCTGTGGCAAGAATGTTGTCTATCCCATTCAGCAATCTAAGTGAAATGAACCGGAGATTTCAGTTAATTTCCTAATAATATATTTTTTTAATGTGGACACCTGTCTAGCACAACTGACTCTTTGGCAAGCTCAGCAGAGAGGCAGGGGCTGAATGGGTAGTCAAGGAGACTGAACGACCCTCTTACCCCTACGGATGCTGAACAACACTGAAACAGCAAGGCAGGGCATTGTGGTTCGTAGCACGTTGTTCTTGCTGTCCGGTGGAAAGAGGACTACTCCTTGGGCTGATAATCTAGGACCTTTCACAAGCATTAAATGAATTTACTAAAAATAGGCACCAGAGCTATGTAGTAGCTTTATCCTTACTGCATTTCAAATGCACTAGATGAAGAGAGTTAATTCTATTTTTGAAATGTGTCAGGCAGCCCAGTATATTTTGATTAGTAACTTTAAAATGGCCAAATACTCTTTAAGATTTCATTAATCACCACTGGAGACTTTGACTTCTCCTATACAGAGGGAATTCTATTTAGCAAGAAGAGGTGTGTTTACAAGTAGCTTTGTGAAGCTGTGCCAAAAGTATTTCTAACCCAATGGGTGTTGTCACTGTTAGTAACCTGAAGATTTCTGTGTGATGCAGCCAGCATTGATCTTTGTGTTTCAAAAGCCAGAACTGATTGGATTCTCACAGTTACAGTCAATCCAGAATAGTTACGGTCTTGGTTTTGCGATATGCTAGCCTTGTAGTTGCATCAGGCTGCGACCATCTTTCATCTTTACCACAACTACTAGATAACTGTGATCTTTGTTAAAGAGCCTTAACAAGCTCCATTAATATCTTAATGAACTTTATGTGCCTTAAATACAACAAGGAGTCCGGTGGCACCTTAAAGACTAACAAATTTGTTTGGGCATAAGCTTTCGTGAGTAAAAAACCCACTTCTTCGGATGTGCCTTATTTTTTGTAAGCAGGAACCTCAAGCGTCTGCCTTAAAATGGACTAAATGTATTCTGACAAAGAGTCCTGTGGCACCTTAAAGACTAACTAAAATTTTTTTTAGAGCATAAGCTTTCGTGGGCTAATACCCACTTCGTCGGATGCATGCAGTGGAAGTATCCAGGGGCAGGTATAAATAGGTAGGCAAGAACCAGGTGGGAGATAACAAGGTTAGTCCAATGAGGCTGAACCAGCAGTTATTTCTAATCAGGGAGGGTGAGGTGTTCCTCTAGCAGCTGAACTGGAGGTGTGAATAGCGAGAGAAGAGAAGCTGCTTTTGTAGTTAGCTAGCCATTCAAAATCTCTATTCAGTCCCAAATTGATTGTGTCAAATTTGCAAATGAATTGCAGCTCTGCAGTCTCTCTTTGCAGTCTGGACTTGAAGTTTTTTTGCTGCAAAATGCTGACCTTTAAATCTTCTAAGGTGTGTCCGGTGAGGTTGAAGTGCTCTCCTACAGGTTTTTGAATATTGCCATTCCTGATATCTGATTTGTGTCCATTTATCCTTTTTCGTAGGGACTGTCCAGTTTGGCCGATGTACATAGCAGAGGGACATTGCTGGCACATAATGGCGTATATTACATTGGTAGATGTGCAGGTGAATGAACCAGTGATGGTGTGGCTGATCTGGTTTGGTCCTGTGATGGTGTTGCTGGTGTGGATGTGTGGGCAGAGTTGGCATCGAGGTTTGTTGCATGGATTGGTTCCTGAGTTAGAGTTATGGTGCGGTGTGCTGTTGCTGGTGAGAATATGCTTGAGGTTGGCAGGTTGTCTGTAGGCCAGGACTGGCCTGCCTCCCAAGGCCTGTGAAAGTGAGGGATTGTTGTCCAGGATGGGTTGTAGATCACTGATGATGCGTTGGAGAGGCTTTAACTGAGGACTGTAGGTGATGGCCAGTGGTGTTCTGTTGTTTTCTTTCTTGGGCTTGTCTTGCAGCAGCAGGCTTCTGGGTACACGTCTGGCTCTGTTGATCTGTGTCCTTATTTGAGCTCCAACCCCTCAGACAGAGACCAATACCTACAAGATCTCCACCAAGCTTTCTCAAAACTGCAATACCCGCACAAGGAAATAAGGACACAGATCAGGACACAGACCTGTCCCTGGATACTTCCACTGCATGCATCCGACGAAGTGGGTATTAGCCCACGAAAGCTTATGCTCTAAAAAAATTTTAGTTAGTCTTTAAGGTGCCACAGGACTCTTTGTCACTTCTGCAATTCCAGACTAACACGGCTACCCCTCTGATAAATGTATTCTGTAATACAGAGGATGCTCCTTCAATATACACAACGATTATTTTGTATTATAGTAGTTAAAGCTCATTAACCAAATCTTCAGATGTGTGCAGGGCATATGTGAAAAGGAATGAATAGTGTTTTAGTGTAATATTTTAGAAATACGAAACTTGCAAAACTTTGTGCCATGCCCCCTCTAACAGGGCTTCCACAGATCAGGGCCAGCTCTAGGCAGCAGCCAAGCAAGCATGTGGTGGGGGCGGCACATTTCCAGGGGTGGCATTCTGGCGCCAGCTATCCCTTTCTTTTATTAAAAAATCCACCAATGTACAGAAAAAAAGTGCATGAAGACCAAAAAAATCCAGTAGTGCAATAGGAGTGTGACGTGAAAAATATCATGTCCCATCGTGACACGGTCACTCATAATGTGAACATGCCTAAATGTGGTAATGGTAACAGTTACTGATTGATTAACTCAGGAATCACAATTACTTGTGTGTACTGTGCTGCCCTATCAGCGCCATTTGCGCCAATTTCCGTGTAGTATTGGTACCAGTGGTTTAGCATGTGGTTTTAGCATTAGATTTTTCTTGTGTTTGAACTTGTTTTAAATCGTTTAAACTTTCAGAGTAAAGGTGAGAAAAGCATTTACTTATTTACTTATTCTAACTACAAATTATCTATTTTCATTTTTAAAAAAATTTTAAACAGTCAAAAAAAATTGCAAAGTCCAAACGTGTAAAAGCCAGAAGGAAAAAAAAAAAAAAAGCGGTGGGCGGCCAAAATTTTTTTTGCTTGGGGTGGCAAAAAACCTAGAGCGGCCCTGACACAGATACCTTCTGTACACTTGTGCGTGTGCCATAACTGCATGAAATCTTATATCAATGCCTTTTCCTTAGACCTGTAATGCTTTATTATTAAGCAGAGCAATAACTAGTAATAAAAATAAAATTTTGATCTAATTTTCATAATGGTACAAATTTCCTCTATGTATTTCTGGAGCTACTCCAGCTTGACATCAGATTAACTGAGACCAGAATCAGGCCCTACGTTAGGATCCAATCCTTCAAGACACTGGGCACCTCCTGTACTGTGCCAAATTTCTCAGCTTTCACTTGATGATGCTTAGTACCTGGCAGGAGCCACTCAGCACCTTACAGGATCAAACTCCCATATATGAATATAGTAAAGAGTCTAAGCATTGATTAGAGACTGAGTCAAGTAGTTCAAACCCAGCTGAGAAACAACAGAGACATAATGGGGAATGATCTGATTACAGTACTTTCGGGTACCATGCTGCAAGTTTAAGACGTTCTCTCTATTTTCTCAAATGACTTTAAAATGGATAATCTGTGCGCTGCATGATGCAATTTGTATTACTTTAAAAAACAGATTTAAATCAGTAATAATTGTTCAGTGTTTGCCTGATTTGACGAGATGATTAGTGCATCCCTAGACAGGCTCTAGAGATGGTATGAAGGTAAAAGCTAAACAGCTCTGACAGTCAGCTGGGTTCAACTGCAGTAACATTTATACAGATCATCAAATATTCCTCAAAATATAAGCAAAACAAAAACAAACTAAGTTTGGTATTAGTCATGAGGACTTGGCAATATATGATGAGGTACTGCAAATTCAAAACTCTATAGTCAAAATGCTAACGCACACTACAACAATTATCTATTCCATCAGGTCCCTAATAGTGACAACAGAGTAAAAATCTTAGTGTGACTGTGTTGATTTAATAAATATTTATCCGTCTAAATGAAAATATTTCCTGAGTGTTTTTGTATGATAGATAAACACACGAATATTTTCAATTGCCATAAGTAAAAAGGAAATCAAAGATTATTTTTTAAAAGGGCATTTTCCATCTAACTTTTTTTTATTAAAAATATTTTGACCAACTTTATTCTTCAGGTTTTTGCTGATTTATTAGCTGTGAATCTACTTGTGAAATCCACATGAAGTGTGGAACAAATACAATTGATGTTAACATTAAGACCTGTCAACATCTACTTTTGCTTTGTCTTTGTATGAAATGGAAGGAATCCAATTCGCCTCTCAGATCTGGCAGTTGGAAAGAAAACATCTTTTTATTTTTGAACTGAGCAAATTAAAAATAGGAGAAACAGACAATAAACATAGACCCCCCCATAATACCATTAATTGAGTCACTTTTCAGAATAAAATAGCATTTTATGATAAGTCTCTTAGTACAGGCTGAAAATATACCAGTCATTTGGGAGGGTGCTCCTAATTTTATAACGTGATTATTCCTGTATTTTGGGGAGGGGCGGGGAGAAATTCCTCTCTGTAGCAGAGCTTCCATTATAGCCCACGAGCTGGGACTGTCAGAGGAATAGTTTCTCTTTGGGCTTGTCTACACTTACATTTTATAGCGCTCTAACTTGCTGGCTCAGGGGTGTGAAAAGTGCAGCAAGTCTGAGCACTTCAAAGCACTAGTGTGAACAGGATCTGAGCGCTGGGAGCCATGTTCCCAGTGCTCGGAGCTAATCCCCTCATGGAGGTGGATTATCAGGAGCACGACCACACTCGCACTTCAAAGCACTGCCATGGGAGCATTCCTGCGACAGTGCTTTGAAGTTTCAAGTGTAGCCATGCCCTAAGAATCACTTCAGCGTACCTTGTTTGTGGGTTTGCAAAATCCAGTTAGACTTCGGAGCTGGACTTTTATAAATTGAAAACACTATCTACACGTCAGATTTAAACTGATTTCACTGAAGCCTAAATATTTTCATTTGGCCCCACAGACTCATACATATTCTCTCCAGCAGCAGCCATTTAGTTTAGATTTGCTTAGACAATCGTGGTGGATAGGTTACATATCGATTGATTACTTTTCATATTTAGGATTAAGAAGTGTATTTCAAGTAATGGGTGTTTACATAGTTGTATAATACTTTGTATTTTCCCTAACTATTTTAAATAATTCATTAATATGTATTTAACAGGTAGTCTTTGAAAGATATCATCTCTGAATTTCATAAGATAGCCATATGTTAGCTAAATACAAATAACATATTAATGAAGCGTTTGAACAAAAGAGAACCACAAAAGATGCATAGTCTCACAGACATGCTATTGATATCAATATTGGGGTCTCTACTGAGGGGAAACTTTTTGTGTTTTGATCAATCATCTTTTGGTACCAACTGCAGTAGGTATAGGTATAACTTATTTTAAGTCAATTGGAGTTTTGCCTCTGACATAAACGGAAGCAAGAGTAAGTCTGAGGAAAGTTCAGGGGTTGCTGAATGGAGTATGGGAAATCTTAGCAAGGGGGAAATAACTGAAAACAAAAACATCCAAGGACTCGAGAATTATTTAAAAATCAGGATGCCCTACATTCTCTACTTAGAGAAAAAATGAATTTCTAGACACTAAATCCCAACTTCCCTTTTGGAACGTAAATTGGACTTGATCCTGTAAGAAAAGCATCTTTAATAAAATTACCATAAGGCTCACTCTTCAAGAGTTTACTCAGGCAAATATATTGGCTTCAGTGGGATCCCATGAGGATTAAAACTGGTGAGAAGGGTTGTTTGTTTGTTTGTTCTCTGTGATGACTGAATTTCTAATTCCAAATGTAATAGTTACCTGATATACTGATGTACTTTACAAGTGAGATGTTTTCCCCTCTCTTAATATAAAGTGTATTTTGAAAATAAGATTATATCAAAATACCATTAAGGTTTAACAGTTCTGTATTAGTTCTAAATCAACTAATGCTCTTATATTTCAAGATGTGGTTTTGATGCATCACTGGTATTTGATTTTTAAATGATCTGCTTAAAGCAAATATAAATACACACTGTAGATTAGCATAATTTAATACACTTAGAATTGCCTACACTAGCTGTACATCAGCACAGTCTCAACATAAGAAGAAATGTTAACAGATTTTTTTTCCCCTTCTCAGTGACAGCTGATAACAGGAAACTGCAGATAATTGACAATGTCTCTGTCCCTGGGGAAATAAAAGCTCTATCTCTCCTTTCATTATAGAAAAGGTGGTGAAGCAGCTGGGTCTAAGCTAATTAGAAGGGAAGGTATTGGAGGGAATAGTCTTTCTACAGAAGGACTAATTTTCAACCAGTATGAGTATGGACATAGTTTTCTATAATGCCAGAATATTTGATAACCCAGTGTTTACTTAGACCTGAGCTAAGAGGGTGGTAAATATACTCACAAATGTTTGCCAAATCTGACTGATGATACAGTACTGGCTGTATTCTTGTACCCTTTTTTGTTTGTTTTTCCCATGAACAATTTAGCTAACTGCATTTTGTTCACCTGCATTTTTTGGTAGGACCTATTGTGGGTATACATGTGCAAGTGAGCATATAAACAAGCAAATAATTATCTTGGCATTGGGAAGGCTCCCCCAGCCACCTGATATATATTAACTTCCTGTGTTTGTGAGTTAGAATAATCGAGGCAGAAAGACCCTAAATAGGACAGTGAGAAAACCAGCGATTTTCAAACAGACTGTCACTAAGTCAATACAAATAAGCGATTATTTAGCAGCAGCAGCAAGTAGGACAAGTTAAGAGAGGGGGGCTCAAACAGCAGCAAACTCCCTTGCCTAGAGATACAAGATCCAGCCTCAGAATTTAGAGCGAGGTGTCCAGTGGAGGCCAGATATGGAGGCAGGTGGAATCTGCACCCAGGGCCAATGACAGTATAGAACCATCTTTACACAAGGCACAGGACCACGTATGTGGTCCTGCAAACAGATGGGCAACTACCGATGCAGCTTGAGAAGAGTTGCTGACAGGAATGCGGACCATCAGCTCTGTGTCCATCACCAGGAAAAGCAGGGCCGGTGCAAGGATCTTTCACACCCTAGGTGAAACTTCCACCTTGCACACACCTCCCCGCCCCAGCCCGGGGAACCCTGTGACAACTTCCTGCCCCAGCTCACCTGTGTTCCGCCTTCTCCCCTGAGCACGCCATCGCCACTCCACTTCTCCTGCCTCCCAGGCTTGCAGCACCAATCAGGGGAGGTTCCCTTCTGTGCCTCACCCATTACTTGTTGCAGGCAGCCCTCCCCCCGCCGCCCTCCCTGCCCCAGCTCACTTCCACTCCGCCTCCTCCCCAAGCATGTCGCCGCTCTGTTTCTCTGGAGTGGGGTGGAGGGGAAACACGGTGTGCCTGGGGGAGGAGGCGGGGCTGGGATTTTGGGAAGGGGTTGGCATGGGGGTGGGGAAGGGGCAGAGTTGGGACAGGGGGGCGCCTATGCTCAGTGCACTGAGTGCTAGACTCTCCCCTTCCCCCCTCCACCGCCTGCTGCTCCCATGGGGGGAGAGACTGGCCGTGCCACGGGCAGCCCCTCTGGAGCTGGGAGGCAGGGAGCAGCGGGAGTCCCCTGTGTTCCACTATGTAAAAAAAATTTGGGGCACCGCTTTCCGGCACCCCCAACCACTTGGTGCCCTAGGCGACCGCCTAGTTCACCTTGTGGTTGCACCGGCCCTGAGGAAAAGTCAGGACTAGCAGTAGCAGTAGCAGTGCCAGTCAGGAAGGCACATCAACAAGCACAACAATTATTAGGTGTTAACATAAGAGAAAACTGCACACAGACCCTGTTAGACCACCATATACATCCAGCTTGTATCGTTCTCTCTGATGCAGCTGGGGAGGAGCTCAGCTATTTTTAAATCTGAGGTTCACACAAGTAGCCAGATACAGTACTCTTGTGCCCAGGACGACAGAAAGGTCCTAAGGGGATGCTGACATTTTGAAGTCATAACTGAGGGTAGAATTTGGCCCAGGAGTAGAATTTAGCCCTGTGAGTTTATCCCCTTTACTAAAGATATACTGCATACTAGACCCTATCCACGTCTCACTGAAATCAGTGGGCATTTTCCCATTAAATTTCAATGGCAGTTGGACCAGGCTGATACTGTGCTTTCCATGGCTGAAGTGATTTGTGTATTTGGAGTCTTGGCTATTCACCAAGGATTCTTTCGGACTCTGGCTCTTTTGGGATGACTGATTTATTTGTAGTGGATTCTTAAGCACCTCTCAGTGTTATGTCAATGGAAAGTTTGCTTGTCCCTTTGTGAAAGAGAGGATCATTTTAACCATTTGTGACATTGCTAGTTAGTCGATGGGTATTTCAATAGGAGCGTAGAGGGGCACACAACACCGGTGCTGCCTATTGGTCAGGAAGGGGTGTGGCAGTTTTTCTCCTTCTCTGACATTACCCCCATTTCCAGTAATAGTTCTATCTTGTGGGGTCTGTGCCTTCTTTGGTGGCTCAGTCCTCTGGCTGGGTCACACATTCCAGTCCAGGCCTTTCAGCGTGCACCGAAAGAAAGTCCAGTCACAGAGAAGTCTTTCGGCACCCTCACAAGCTTCAGGGCTTCCACCTTAGTTCACCTTAGAACTTGAGGCTGGGGCTTTTGAACATTCAGAGTCTTTTCCAGCTGGATTCTCCACTGAGGAACAGGCTTCTATTGTTTTCCCATTTTGGGAGTTGGTCAGGGAGTCTATACCCATGCTTTCCACTGGGCTCCAATCCGGGGTGCAATGGTTGACAGCCAAGTTTTGCATCTCGGGGTGCTAAGCAGCTACTTCTCTGGATCCTTCCCCCCTGCCCCCCACAGTAATTTAAAGAACCACAAATAAAGTTTCTGACTTTCACAGTCAGTCACCAATCTCTCCTACGCAGGCTTTGTCAGGACTCTGCGTTGCCAGGTGTCAGGCAATGGGAGTTCCTGGGCAGTACAGAGATCTAACCCCTTCCAGCACCTGCCTCCTTGTGAGCTGCTCAGCTTCCCTTTTTAAATGCCACCTCCAGCATGTGTAGGCTTTACAGGTGCAGTAGTGCGGGGCTGCCTGGGCCCAGAAGTGCTCCTTAACCCTTTGTTCTCCACTGTGGGGTTTGTAATCCCTACCACAAGGGATTAAAAGGCAGTGGTCACTTCCAGACTTCTCTTGTAGGAAAATATTGTGTGCCAAGAGCCTTATCAAAGGTAAAATAAATGAGCAGACACACAAAACTCGCCTGGCTGGAACTTCCTTGCAAAAACATTTTTTATATATAAAAGGGGAGTGGGGGGAGGAAGATACCATTAGAATGGAAAACAAATGCCAATCGCTCTCTTTAAACATATAGTTATTGTAACCAAAACTAAAGGCAGTTCATTGGCGCAGCACCAGAGCGGCGGTTGGCCTCCCACACCTTGCGTACTGCAGCTTCTTCACCTGCACTGCAGTGTGTCCCAGTCCTGGCCCCTTTCTGTCCTGCATCGTGAAATCGTCCATAGGTATCATAATTCCTACAGCAGGAGCACAGTTGGGACTGGAGAGCCTCCTCTCCCCAAATGCTGATGAGGTCCAGCAGCTCGGCATTGCTCCAAGTGGGGGATCTCCTGGTGTGTGGAGCAGACATGGTCACCTGGAAAGATGTGCTAAGACCACTGCATGTGTCACCAAGCAAACAGGAAGGGGACTTTCAAAGTTCCCCAGGAATTTAAGGGATGAGGCTCACAGCTGGTCACCTCAGGGAAGGACAGTAGAGTTCAAACCGATGACCAGAGAGGCAAGAACAGGCATTGTGGGGCACCTCCCGGAGACCAATCACAGTGCTGTAATCAACCAAGGGGTCTACACTGGTACCATGGTGCTGTAGCCCCAGCGCTGAAAGCTGTACACCTCTCATCGGGGTGACTTTTTTACAGCGCTGCAACCGTGCAGTTTCTGCACATTAAGTGGCGTGGCAGTGTGTACACCTCAGGAGTTACAACGCAGAAAGGTGTTTTACTGCGCAGAAACTTGCCAGTGTAGACAAGGCCTGAGAATGATCTACCAGCCACTTGTGCATCCACCTTATAATAGATTCATCTAGGCTATTTTTCTCTAGTTTGTTTATGAGAAGGCCATATAAGACAGTATGAAAAGCCTTACTGAAGTCGAGATAGGACATCTGTTGCTTTCCTCCTATCCACAAAGCTTATCACCCTGTCACAGAAGGATATTAGGTTGGTTTGACATGATTTGCTTTTGACAAATCCAGGCTGACTGTTTCTTCTAGATGCTTATACATTGATGGTTTGATTATTTGCTCTATCATTTTCAGGTACTGAAATTAAGCTGAGTGGTTTATAATTCCCTGCACTTTCCTTATTCCACTTTTTATAGATAGTTGCCATATTTGCTTTTGTTCAGTGCTCAGGTTTCTCTTCCATCTTTTCCATGAGTTCTCAAATATAAATCGCTAATGGCTCAAAGATCTTTTCAGCCTGTTCCTTAAGTATTCTAGGATGTGTTTCATCAGGCCATGCTGACTTGAAAATATCTAGCTTGTCTAAGTAAATCTTAACTTGTTTTTTCTTCATTTTACCCTTAGATCTTCCTGCATTTACACTGATGTTCACTATGTTAATCCTCCAATCACTGCTAACTTTTTTAGTGAAAACTGAAACAAAAAACGGCATTTAACACTTTGGTCATTGCTGAGCTTTCTGTTATTGCCTTTCCCTCTTCATTTAGTAATGGCCTACCCTCTCTCTGATTCTCATATATTTTTCAAATGCTTTCTTGTAACCCTTCATATCTCTAGCTTAACCCGATTTTGTGGCTTGGTCTTTTGAAATTTCTCCCTACATGTGTGTGTTGCTTTTTTATTTTCATCCTTTGTAATCTGACACAATTTCCACTTTTCTGACTCTGAGTTTCAGGTGACTGCAGAGCTCCTAGTTAAGCCAGCATAGTCTCTTACCAAGACTTCCTGTCTTTTGTTCACATTGGTATAGTTTGCTCTTGTGCTCTTAATAATTTCTCCTTGAAAAACTGCCAACTCTCCTGAACTCTTTTTTCCCTTAGACTTGCTTCCCACAAGATCTTACCTACCAATCCAGAGTTTGCTAAAGTCTCTCTTCTTTAAGTCTGGTGTCTTTATTCTGTTTTATTCCTTAAAATCGTGAACTCTATCATTTCATGATCACTTTCTCCCAAGCTGTCTTCTACCTTCAGATTCTCAACAAATTCCTCCGTGTTTGTCAGAATCAAATAGAATAGCCTCTCCCCTAGTTGTTTTCTCCACCTTCTGTAATAAAAGGCTGTCTCTATCGCATTCCAAGAACTTGTTGGATAATCTGTGCCTTGCTGTATTATTTTTCCCAACAGATGTCTGGGTAGTTGAAGTCCTGCATCACCACTACCAAGTCCTGTGTTTTGGATTATTTTGTTAGCTGTTTAAAACAAGCCTCATCTACCTCTTCTTCCTGGCTAAGTGGTCTATAGTAGAACCCCCTACCATGATATCACCTTTGGTTTTTCACCCCTTTCATCCTTTCAACAAGTCTGCTTCCCATTTCTGTCTGCTCAACCTCAGTGCAAGTGTATACATCTTTGATATGCAGGGCAATACCGCCTCCCTTTTCCCCCTGCCTTTCCTTCCTGAACAAGCTGTACCCTTCTTATACCAATATTCCAGTCATGTGAATTATCCCAGCAAGTTTTGGTCATGCCAATTATGTCATAATTGTGTTTATTCACTAGTATTTCTAGTTCTTCCTGTTTATTTCCCCTACTTCTTGCATTAGAACATAAGAACTGCAATACAGATATCTAAGACGTTTATTAGATTTCCCCTCCATGTTCCCTGTCCATGCTGTGATTTCCCATGTTCCCCCAGATTCCAACCCTTCACCCAGGATTTACTTATGGATTCTGTCTCCTGCCCCTGTCAAACCTAGCTTAAAGTCTGGTCCTATTCCTATTCTATTCCATAAAGGTTTTTATGCTGCACACATTACTGTAGTATCTGAGTGCCTTCCAGAAGTGCATTAAGCAAAATGACTAACATAGGTCACATGTTGTTTGTTCTTTCATTCTCTCTCTAGAGGGGGAAATGTGTGTCGTGGTGTGTCTTGTTGAGATAGATTTTTTAAAATATACATGTTGCAACGTGTTTACATTGCAGAAGGCAAGTTCTCTAATACATGAGCTTTGCACTTGGAGTAGAAGGTGTTAAGGTTTGTGATGGTCCTTGTGATTGGGTTGCTGTTCTCCTCTGAAGGGTAACAGGCATGTGAGCATCATCTGACAAATCATACTTGGTTGCCAGAACAAAATTATTTGCATGTGTTCCATCCAAATCAAAAGCAATGAGATATTCCTAAATAATTGCAGATATATATTAAGCAGAACACATCCCAGGACAATATCTACTGCTGCATGGCTGGTAGGAGCTGTGAGATAATGTTAAAGCAGAAAAACAGCTAGGTGAGCTCATATGTTTCAGCAGTATCACTGTGGAAACCAACATTATAGAGATTGAACTGTAAATAAGAGAGCTCATTTCTTCTGACTGTTGCTGCTGCATCACGATTGGGGGTGAAGGAGGTTGTTGCTATCCTCACCTCTGCTGTCTCCAACAACCATAAGTATTCGAAGAAAGGCTGCAGAAACCTTCTTCCATTTCCAGCAAAACAAAATTTGTAGGCTAATTTCTATCAGTCAGCTTTGCCTTTCCTTACTGACATATGGAACATCTTTTCAGAGAGATCTTTATTCATCACCTGGGGGGCACTGGGTCTCATTTCTCATTCCACTGAAAATATTAGTATTTGGGGTGATTTATCTGAAGTCTTGTGTCCCTTTTCAGTTTAAATAGTCTCCATGGCAAAAGTGTTTACGATGATGCATTTTATTGTATACATTTTTTAAAACAGTTTTGATGGACTCCTGTTTTTCAGACCTAACATCAGAGGAGAGGTCCTTAGAGAATTCACCTTAAATATTTAAACACAAAACACAAATAAGTGAAAGCTTTTATTTTAATAATCCAAGTTAATAGCAATATGGTAAAGTAATTTGGGTTTAAAAATATAAGGGGGATCCGACTCTTACACTCACTAGTTTTATGCTGATGTGACTCCACTGACTGCGGCAGAACTAGGTCTGACTTACACCAATATGAGAGCAGAATGGGTGCTAGAATTTTAACCTGACAATATTCCCTTCAAATTATGATAAAATATACCATTGGGACTAAAACCTGCTTGCATGCAACTCCGACTGATGTCAAGCATAAGACAAGCAGTACTTGTCCTGTTTTCGTGTAGTACCATTATTAATTCATTCCCTGTGGTTCCCTTCATTGTTTTATTCACTCCTTTTATTGGAGTGCTTAATACATGCCTGCCTGCTCTCTTTGGCACTGTAGCATAAACTGCCCTTTCCCCTGCTTGCTTTGCCCTCAAAGAAACACTGGCAGCATTTTTTTCCCCTGTGTGTTCCTTAACCTCGGTTTAATGCACACAAAACAGAACTATTTGGCTGTAACTGGGCAAGGAAAAATGATTTTCTGTAGGTACTAAGTGGCTCCCAGATGATAGATGGGTTCATAGTAACTGCTTTTTTTGCTTTTTTTTGCGCCTCTACATTTGTTTTAAATTGACATCTGGACTCAGAGTATGAAATACAGTCACTGATGTGTCTGATTCTGTTCTATTACACCAGCATAAATATACAGGGTAATCCCACTGGATTTATACTGATTTAAACAAGCAAAATTTGGTCCATTGGGGCTGTAGGAGTGTAATTCATCTGTTTGGGGTTTTTTAAATTGTATAAATCTGTATAAATTTGTACAGATTTGACCAATTCTTTTGTTCAGTTTATTATAATTATCTTTCATATGGGATCAAGCTTTCTTATATGTAATTGAATAATAATTTCTACATATATGTTAAATGAGGTTGTATTGATCGCTGATTGATCTTTGTCAGTTACAGAATCTGTAAAGTGCTTTTTAAAATGGACAAAAAAAAATCTACTCCAAGCGCCAGTGTTAGTACCTTAGGTAGGTAGATGGATGAATAGACTAATACTAATAAAAAACAAACCTAAAAACCATGCCAAAAACTATTAATTTGGGCTCATATTCCACCCATCATTGAATTCACACAAGACTACTGACATAGGCGCAGAATGGTGACTTTAATACTGTTGCACTGTAACAGGACAGAACTTCTTCCAATATGTATAGTGAGCCTATGTCTGAGGGGCCAAACTAATGAAAGGTTCTTGAAGGAATTACCTGACTCACCCTACAAACAAGCACTGTACAATTGGATGCATTATATGGAATTTCACCTTCAGCTCACCAGACAACAGGGACTATTCTATATGCCTAAAAAAAGTCTGTTCTATAGCAAGTTGCAAATGACATTACTGATGATCCTAGTGAATAAATAGTTGGTGCAGGTAATGTTCTTTACTGGTCAAAGATTTCAAGCAATAGACAGAAGAGTTAATTGTGGAAACAACTGGCCAATCAGCTCTGATGTAGGTATGACTCCAATGGAAGTCTGCATCCATGGTGAGATTAAACAGTAATTGTAAATTACATATCAAGCCTGAAGTGGTAAAGTAGTGCAACTTTCACAGATTTTGCATTCAGTGGATGTATAAAACAAAGGTGTAATTTACACGCAGAGGGAATAGAAGGGAAGATGCTGATAGGAAGAGCAAACTAACAAGAGGCGGATTTAAGATAAAGTGATTCTTGGGAGTGCAGCTTTGTAATTCCTGCCTGTTGGCGGTAGTTTTGCTGTAACCCTCATTCATGGGTGTCAGTGGCAGGGTACTGATATGGGGTTAATGGGACCACATTTTTTTCAGTGTGAGAAAGTAATCAGAGCTAGCGAGATGCAGAATGCCAGGCTCCCTACAGCAGTGCTCTGGCAATAGAAACTTATTTGTCCTCTTCCATCCAGAATAAACAAACTGCATTTGTACACACTATCCATTTCAGCAATGTGTAAGTAAGATAACGTAGAGAAATTAAATAGGCTCATTACTGAACAGAGCATAAAATATCATTTTCAAGGCCTTTCAATCAGTAAAATGATAAAGACTCTTAATGGCTACTCTGTAAAAAGTAAATGATGAGAGATTAATTAAACAGCATCAGCCACTTAATATGGTAATTCTGTTTCACTGGGTGAATTAATGATACGTTATTCATTACTTTGTTGTTAAAAGCACATTGTCAAGTATAATATGTTGTCTTAACACACCTAACTTTTATACAATGCTTTTCATTAGTAGATCTAAAAGCACTTCACAATCTTCAGTGAATTTATTCTCATCATACCCCTGTGAGATAGGGAATCATTATTATTGCTGTTTTATAGATGGGAAACTGAGGTACAGAGAGGCTATGTGAGTTACCCAAGGTCACACAGGAAATCGGTGATGGAACAGGAAACTGAAGCCATGGCTCCCAAATCCTAGGCTAGTACCATAACCACTGGATCTGCCTTCCTTTATAACCTACCCTATAGCTATTTATTGTTGGACCAAATATGAATATTACAACAAAATATTTAGTTTGATCTTTCCAATGCTTAACAAATGTGCCCATTGCAATAGCACCTCCATAAAAACACACCAGACCTGGGTGTTATTTACTTCCATAGAACCTGTATGTTGGTTTATTCATCTTTAGGCTACAGGATAAGTGCCTAAGAAACTTTATCATGCAGTTAAACACTATTATAATAATGTACATGCACAGTTGGGAGCAGTTCAGGTTGTGTGTTCAAATTTATTAGTCACATGACCAACTTGATTTTAACTGTTAAAATCAAATCCCTCCCAGACTCCGGTGCCCTTTTCCTGGGGTGCTGCCCCCTGGCAATATCTCCACACTCTGCCTCTGGGTCCCCCCTCCTTAGGGAACCCCCAACCCACTAATCACCACCTTGCCTCAGTCTAGGGCTACTGCCAGTTATCATCAAGCCCCCTCCTCCAGGAGCAGTGTAAAAGCCAGTCATCATAGGCAACGGGGGTTTTGGATCTGCTGCCTTTGCCTGCAGCCCAGTACCTTTCTTAAGCCTCACTTCAGGCCTACAGCCTGGGGAGTTGCTAGGCTGGAGCTCCCCAGCTCCCTTGCCTATTCCCCCAGCACTGTTCCACCTCAGGTACCCTGTCCTGCAGGCAGCCGGGCCCTTCCCTCTCCCAGCCTGGAGGGAGACTGTTTGCTTCTGGCCCACAACCTTCTTATAAGGGCCACCGGGGCCTTGATTGGAGCATAGCGCCAGCTGTGGCTGCTTCGCCAATTAGTCTTTCACAGCTGCTTTACCCCAGCCACAGCCCTCTCCGGGGCTGTTCTAACCCCTTCCGGGCTGGAGCGGATGACCACCCTGCTACAAGGTGACGCCAGAAGAATGTTAAAGAAAGCCAAGTGTCATATGGAAATGAGTTTGAAACCTTATAGAACTGTACAGACAATGATCTCCATCTCCTTTCTACAGGTTTTCTGAACCATCCTATGGAATTTGGTACAAGGGATATAATTCTCTATCAAATTCTGTGGGATGGTTCAAAAAAAAAAAAACCTATAGAAAGGTTATTTTCTATTAAATTCTATAGGTCTTTTCCATAACGGCATTTTCTTCCTCCCAGTTCTGCTCCTTGGGGCAAACAGGAGGGGGTTAGTAAAGAAGGAAAGACAAAATCAATTCCTCTTCCCCAAAAATTCACTATAATCAGACTTGCATTTACATTCTCTATGTTACACCAATGAACTTGTGTTATTGAAAGATATTTTGGTCCTTTGTCTATCTGCCTTTGTATTTTCTTCTACTTTTCAGTCCAGATGCTGCATGTAATCTTGTGAACGCTATTTAGTTCTTGCTATGGTAATTACAGTCAGACCTAGTAAATCCAAGTCAGCTAACTCTATTTATAATGCAGATTTAAAAAAACAACCACCCTCTGTTTAAGAAGGCAATAGTACACTTTGTACATACAACAAGATTAGTTACTACCAAGGGTGCTGGAACAATTTGTGTAGTGGTGGTGCTGAGAGCCATTGAACCAAACTGCAAACCCTGTTCAAGCCACAGGTGTAGCAGCACCCTGTTCTAGCACCTATGGTTACTACTAAAATCTTTGAGATACAGAGACTTGTGGCTAAACCAAGCATGGAATAATCAGATCTTATCACATTCATTATTGTTGAATTGCAAGGTATTTACCCTGAATAACTTTCCCTTGCATAAATTAAGGCTGCATTAATTTCTAACACTATTTTCTCACATTCTGTCATTAAAAACATTCACTGTGAACTTGGTATGCTGTTAAGGATCATATGGAAATCACTCCAGTACCCTCACCCTTTTCTTTCTCTCCTTTTCTGGGATTGCAGAGTTCTCAGATCGCTATGATAGTGAAAGGTAGTCAGAGGCTGTTTAACTGTTTAATTTGCTCTATGCACTATTTGCTCATAGATAATCGTGTTCTGCCCTTTTGCCACTGCACGTAGCTAGACTTGTTTAAATGGTGATTACATGGCAACACCAACCATCAGCCTGTGAAGTGCTCAGATGCTACAGTGATGAGATATCAATACCTTCCCAGACAGAATATGGTTCCAATGAAGAATCTGATTGATAATGCAAGTGTCTCAAGGAGCCCTTCTCTAGTGCCCTATTTAGTGCTAGAACTAAGTAATAGTGTAATGAGTTGAAAATCTAAAACCACAGATGTGAGGAAATTCAAATATGAAAAATCTAAAACCACAGCAGCTCCCTCATCCACACACAAAAATAAAGTGATTTGTATGAATGTATCTGTTGCTCAATTCTGCAATTTATACACAATGTGTGAGTAACAATTGGTGTGGGATCCATTACATTGAATTTACTGGGCTTGATTCTCCATTAGAGCTTGTGGGGAGAAAACATGAACTTTGAAAACTGAAATATTTTGGCCAAAACATTAAGTATATTTATTTTTAATTCAGAAATACTGCCATGGTGCCTCATGTTCCCATTCTCCTATACAAGTGGGGCTCCCTGCTCAAACTACACCTTCCATGATGCACCATGGCCTCCTCAACTCTTGATGAAAGGTGGTGGTGTATAATGGAAAATGAAATCCAGCTGGGAATCCTGGCCCATCAAGGAGAATGGTAACATGAAGCAACTGAACTACCACTCCCACAAGGCACTGTGATGACACATCTGAATTAGAAGAGAATCATTGAAGTATAGGACTGGAAGGGACCTCGAGAAGGCTTCTAGTCCACTCCCCTGCTCTCAATTAGATTTCAGATGAAAACTTTTACGTTTTAGGGCATTTGCATTTTTTAAGGGAAAATTGAAATTGTCTGTGTAAAGCAGACACACTTTACAAAATAATTCATTTTGTTGAGAACTCCAACTTCTGTCAGGACAGTTGCATGGAAAATGTTTTGGCTAGCCCTATTCTCTACTACCCTGCAGTTGTGTAGTCTTTTCCCACCTGTGCACAGCAGGTGTAAAACACTACAATCTGACACAGTAGCATTTTACACCAGCTTCACAGAGATGTAAATGACTGAACAAAGGCCAAAGCAGTGATGAATCAGGGCCATGCTCTTACAGGGTAGAGCATGTAAAAAAACAAACAAACAATAAAACAACTTAATGCAAGTTTAGTGTAATGGGAAGATTTAGAAAAGGGGAGAGAAAAGAATTGGATAATTGCACAGTGAAAAGAAACCATAGGAGGACTGAGGTTCCTTTCTTGCCTTCAGCTGAAACATTGGGATTCAAAGAGAGCTCATCACCTGCACTTACTGAAATAAGAACACATTGAAACAAAGGTTTTGTGGGCCAACTTATACATACAGAGATGCAGTTACATCTCCACTGATTTCAATGGGAGTAGCACATGGTTATTAGAGGACAGTATTTGAAAACTGAGTAGCCTTAATATACCATTCTTAAATTTTAGTTTCGATTGAACTCTTAGTATTTTTAGTTCTTAGAATGTCCCCTACCACACACATGCAGAGGAATGGACTGGCAGTTTCCAGCTCTTGCTGATATGATTTATCTGAATGTCTAATAACTGAAATAAAGGCAGCTATGTTTATTCCAATGGGTGGCTATCCAGATTAACACATGCTTGTATTTGTGTATATATCTAAATAAGTGCACTCAGTGAGCACTAAAATGAGTAAGGAAAATGTCACATGGTCCTGTAGACTGTTCTTATTTCCCAACCAATTTTTTGCAAAATATACCTAACCACATACTCCTTACCTTGCCCCTTCCAGTGGGACTGCTAGAGTTTGTGCTCAGTAAGAGAGGCCATTCAAAGGGACCCCACACCCACCATGGAGCCTAGTCTCTCTTCAGCAGCACAGCGACGCCACAGATCCACCTGCGTATATGATAGGAACGTGCACACTGGATGTAGTTGCTACAGTAATTCAGTGGTGCTTGCATTAGTGTGATCAGTAATGATGCCTGCAAACCGCACTGAGATTCCCTATGCAAAGTCTATTTATTTGGACTTTATGAAAAGTTACAGAGTACAGCCCTACATATGTGCCATGTCTTAAATTTTAAAACAAAGCAGTTTTTTAAATGGAACAAGAACTGAGCACATAAAATTACTAAAGCATAAAAATGTCTTTTCATGCTTGGATAACTCAAAAATGGCCAAATGCCATTTCACTAGACTTTCTGTACAATAGATACATCTACTTTCCTATGCATAGATTAAGAACAAGAATGAACATTTCATACCAAAGTGTAACTTTTTCAAGATATTCTGGGACCTTTTGGGCAGGGTTTTAGAGAAGTGTTTATTGTAGATGATAATTTTCCTGCTATTGTGCTGTAGTCTTCTAGGAATGTACTCTTATATGTGATAAAAGGAAAAACAAAGACACCTTATTAAGAAAATAATTCGGCTATTTGAATGCTTATACCAGGAGATGATGTTCTAGAAAAGAAGCAGTACTTAAATTTGCTCCAGTATTTTCCCCAGGAATTGAAATGAGGGGGTTGTTTTTGAATTTACAGAGCAGTAAGGGATGAGACCATGAGGGCAAAAGAGGGCTTTATGGCACCATAGTAAAAACTGAAAAATGTCTCATGACCATTTTATTAGATTTCACTCGTTTCAAAATCACACAAGTTGGCTATTCAAGTATTCCATGAAATACTACATCTGCATCTTTGTTGGTTTCTTATAATTTTGCACAACTTGTTAATGAACTTCTCAAATGCAGTGTGTTCATCTTTGGTGGCTTCTTGTGTGTCTGGTACTTCTAGTCCTTCAGCTGATATGCTCATTAGTTCATTCACATGATCAGGCAGAAGGCAACTTCTTTCAGAACACAAAATTCTATTCAATGACAAAAAAGAACACTCAATTGTAGCTGTTGTTGACTGGGAGTAGCAAGAGATGAATCCTACTTCTTTCATCCCAGGAAACAGCAAAAAGATTGGGTCAAGCCACTAGTGATGATAACAAAAAGGTGAAGTCAAATCTTCATTCCTTCATCGTATGGCATTCCATTCTAAGTTCAAATTTTCTATTTTGTCCTGATCATTGCTGGTAGTGCCTAATTCCACTCAACTGTCAGTGTTTTATAAGACAAGGATCTACTCCATGGAGCTTGGAGTAAAATCCAGAAGTTGCAGTTGTAGATTAAGAATCAACTCCGTGTATTTTTTTCAGCTGGCTTTACAAACACTTCTTGTCCTCTTTGTTTAATTCAATATAAATGTCTTCATTAGTCAACTTCTGGACTGTTGCTTTTTCCAGTATGTTTTTAATGGATCTCTCTCTGATTGATCCAAGTGCAGCTTCCATTGCTGGACAAAGATCTATTACTGTTGTAGCATATGCCTGGATTGCATTGTTTAATGACCCATGGGGTTTCAACAGCAGACTTACAAGACAGAGAATGGCGATTGTCTTCTCTGAACATAGTAGCAAAAGTAGTCCACCAGCTTCACTTCTTAGATCCATCCCATCTTGGTAGATACTTTCCAAAGGCAATTATAATGGTTGCAGTAATTTTAAGGCAACAGCCAAAGATCTCTCATGAGAAAACCACTGGGTTTTCCCAGGTTGAACTAATCTGAACTTCAGTCCTAGAGCATCTCCATTTTTTCCAAGATGTTTAGTCTTTTTGGACTCTTGTTTAAAAAAAAAAGAGTACAACAAAGACATTACATTTAATGTTTTTTTAAAATGTCTTTTGAAGATTCTGCAGCTTGTACAAGTGCTAGTTGAGTAGATCATAGAACTGGAAGGGACCTTGAGAGGGCTTCTAGTTCAGTTCTGCCTTGAATGCAGGGGACTAAGTATTATCTTGACCATCCCTGACAGGTGATTGTCTAACCTGCTCTTAAAAACCTCCAGTGACAGAGATTCCACAACTTCCCTAGGCAATTTATTCCAGTGTTTAACTACCAGACAGGAAGTTTTTCCTAATGTCCAACCTAAACCTTTTTGCAATTTAAGCCCATTGCTTCTTATCCCATCCCCAGTGGTTAATGAGAACAATTTACCTCTCTTCTCCTTGTAACAACTTTTTAGGTACTTGAAAACTGTTACCATGTTCCCTCTCAATCTTCTCTCTCCAGACTAAACATATTCAGTTATTTCAGTCTTTCCATCTTTCCTCATAGGTCATGTTTTCTAGACCGTTAATCATTTTTGTTGCTCTCCTCTGGACTTTCTCCAATTTGTTCACATCTTTCCTAAAATGTGGTGCCCAGAACTGGACATAATACTCCACTTCAGGCCTAATCAGCATGGAGTAGAGCAGCAGAATTGGTATAGCTATATACAACCCCCAGATCCCTTTCTCAGTACTCCTTCCTAGGCAGTCATTTCCCATTTTGTATGTGTGCAACTGATTGTTCCTTCCTAAGTGAAGTACAGTCGGACCTCGCAATACCACGACGATCGGGATCCAAAAATAATCGATCGCGATAAATGTGGGGTCGTGGTATTGCAGGGTTCCACTGCAACAAATCAGTGCCCGCCGCCAACATTGGGAGCCAGCCGCGCCCCGCGCTATAAACAGATTTGTGCTATAGCAGGGCGCAGTATTCCAGGATCCAAGTGTACTTAGTGTTTGTTCTTTTTGAATTTCAGCCTATTTACTTCAGACCATTTCTCCAGTTTGTCCACATCATTTTGAATTTTAATCCTATCCTCCAAAGCACTTGCAACCCCTCTCAGCTTGGTATCATCCGCAAACTTTATAAGAGCACTCTCTATGCCATTATCTAAATCATTGATGAAGATCAGAACAGACTCAGGACCAGTCCCTGTGGTACCCTACTCGTTATGCCCAGCTTGACTGTGAACCACTGATAACTACTCTCTAGGAATGGTTATCTAAGCAGTTCTGCACCCACCATATAGTGGCTCCATCTAGGTTGTATTTCCCTTGTTTGTTTGTTTATGAAAGGTCATGGGAGACAGTATCAAAAGCTTTACTAAAATCAAGCTATACCACTTCTGCTGCTTGCTTCCTAGCCACAAGGCTTGTTGCCTTGTCAAACAAAGCTACTATACTGACTGTTACTTATCACCTTTCTACCTTAACTTATTACTTATACCTTATTATGCTTAATTATTTGCCGCTTGTTGCTCGGTCAAAGAAAGCTATTATGGTGGTTTGATGCGATTTGTTCTTGATAAATCCATGCTGATTGTTACTTATCACCTTATTATCACCTTATTATTTATACCTTATTATGCTTAATTATTTGCTCCATTATCTTTCCGATTACTGAAGTTAAAATGGCCTCTGCAGTGTATATAGGAGAGATAAGGGTTACACTTTTCTCTGAACAAAGCTTGTACTCATGTCTTTCAGAGAAGTTTGCAGCTCCATCAAATATACAAGCAGCCATCTGTTTGGGCTCCAGTTTACAATATTTGACCCTTCTAAGACGTAGGTTGTCACAGATGCAGCTAATAACCTGAACATCTAGAAATCATCTATTGGTCTACCACTGATATCAAGATAATGTATGCAATGAGTTAATACTTGATGCCAATTTGTATCGGCGCATTCATCAGCTAAGTAGACAAATTTTTTATTGTGGTGAGAGAGAGTTCTTTATTTTTTCAGTTGCTGTGTCTTTCACTATTGCACCGCCTGCTTCTAGCCAGTCAGTTGAGTTTCATGCAGAAAGATAGCGAGCATTTGTTGGTCTTGTTTGGAATCAGTGTACAAATTTAAGGTTAACAAGTGACAATGCATTTTAACATTGGCCTCCAGTCTGTAGTATGTGGTATCTCTTGCTTAAACAGAAAGTAAGATGTGAGAGCCATATTTGTTTGTGTAAACTGTGTTGTGTTCCCAAGAGTCTTAACAGCTTCATAAAGAACTTCTAAAATTGGCTTTGAGAGTGATTAGCTTATAAGTCTTTCTGCATGTCAATGGGGTCCAGAGGCTTGGTGTTTTGTAGCCTTTTCATGTAGTTTGTCAGCATTGGGTTTGCTGGTTGGTCTGGCAAACCAAGCTCCTCCAGTTTTACCAATTGTAGCAGTGGGATGTTTTCCTTCTTTGTAAGCTTTTTTGAAAGAGATGCATTAGTAGCCATCTTTTCTTGTTCCCATCAATAAATGGGAAAAGTTTGACCAACAAACTTCGGGAACTGCCTTCAAGTTGTAGAGACACTGTTTATTCAGTAGGTAGCTATCTTTGTGCTTCAGGCTGTTTGGATGTAGATGCAACACTTGAACCTTCAGATGACATATTGTATATTCTTGATATGTCCTTCATCTTGGTTGGTTTGAACACTGTGGAAGTGATGGGGGAATTCAGGGTGGGGTATAGGGAAATCCCTGCTTTTGCTCCACATGTTGGAACAAAACACTCCTATGGCTATTTGCTAACTCGCTTGTTTCCAACAGATTCACTATAAGTGAGTTCATGTCCTTGATTAGCCTGAATGGAGAGGCTTAAATAATATGTCTATCCTGACTGACCATACCAGCACGATCTTTTCTCAAAGCTAATGTGTAGGCCAATCTCAGAACCTTGTCATATACACCTGGATGAAATTCTGTTGCAAATCCAAAAGCTGCTTTAGTTGACAGAAGTTTTGCAGTTTGCTATTTAATGGCATTTTTTGGACAAGGTTAAATTTGACACATCTCCTAGGTGCTTTGGTTAAACTGCTATTTCCCTGTGAAGATCAGATTAGTAGAAACAAGTATGGTGTTACCAGCAGGATGAGCTGACCTCAGAAACTCCAGTTACTGTAGTTAATCTGAATGTTTGAGTGTCTGATGAGGACATAGTGTGAGCAGTGGGATAGCAGAAAGTAGATGGCTGACTGTCAGTCATGGTCAACTTACTATATGCACGAAAGGACTATAGTGCTTCCGATGCTTTAAAAGGCTGGGAGATAAAATGTAGTATAGTGAATGCTTCATGTATTGCACTGGTTCCAGGGAACTGTCAGTTTCAATTTGTTCCTCCTACTGAAAAGCAAAAAGATCCCTTCATGTTTTGTGGCTAATCTATCATTTCTTTTGTGTTTGGGGGGTAGGAGGGAAGGGGAAATTAGAGAATACAAGAATAACAAAAAAAGGCAATTAAAAAAATAAATTAGCTTTTTTTGTTATTGTTGCTCATGCTTAAAGAATTCACATCCTAAGGGTGGAATTCGACCCAGAGCTAATGTAAAAAAGACGAAGACAAGCAACTGTAATTGTTGATAGCAGATTGCAGGTACCAAAAGCAATTAAGGAAGAGTTTGGGTTGCCTGCTTTTTTCCATAACTTCCTGTTAGAAAGACAGTCTGTGCTGTGGTTGCTTTTTAATGCCAGAGTGCAGCAAGATCTTGGTTGTGTTTCTGCTACTCCTTAATTAATCTGGCATCAGGCATGAGTGGGCTCCAGCATTGTTCAGAACCGCCCCTCACTTCAGTATCAAAGGGTTTAAAAAGCTACAGTTTGTACTTTCAGATCTCAGTGCTCTGAACCTAAATCCCATGGAAACTGCCTTGGGAGCCCAATTCTGCTCCCACTGCACTGCCATAGACTTCAATAGGAACAGGGGCTGGTCCTTCACCACATATAATTTGCAAGGTACTGATTATGACTATGTACAGAAGAAGGCGTGTGTTTTTCTTTGCAGTGAGTGTTTGTTTTATTGGTGGTGAGCAGTGGTTTATATCAAAGTAGACTTGACTTACCCTGCTGCCATAAGGATATGGATATTGCAGCCCCCCACCCCATTCCCACTGCAGTGAGAGCTGCTGCACCATTCACTCCCACAAGAAGACATGAAGTTTGCATTTCTACCCTGTATCTTCTCGTGCAAGCTTTACCAGGAAAGGAGACTGTAGTATGATTGTGTTGGACAGGAGAAAGAGAGTCAGTTTCAGGATAGATTAGTTTGGTGTGAGACCTGAAAAATCAGGAATGGAAACTGGTCACCAGGCTACCACCAGACAAGCACAGGCCTCTCTCAGCATGCTCAGTAAAGATCTCTGTCTTACAACTCTCCCAGCTGCATCACTTATTGCTAATGACACAGGCAGCTGTTTGCTCAGGGCTCAATAGGTGTCCTCCTGACAGGGTCTTGGTGTATCATCTGCTGAGTGCTCTAGCCACATTTCCCGAATCAGCACTTCTCGCTGCAGGGAGAGCACTGGCCAACCTCTGGTCCCACAGCAGTGCAGGGTCAAAGAGAACTTTTCACCACCACCATCCACCCGCCCACACACCTTCCAAAGGGATTGACAGCTGTGGAGGGGTATTCGGTCTGGGATTTCCACCTCTGGAAGGAAGTTATGTTCTGCTTTCCGTTCACACCAATGTAAATCTGAGGTTAGTCCACTGCCATCAGTGTGGTTACTCTGGATTTACACCAGGAAGAATTTGGTCCTTCATCAGAAGACCTTTTTAACTCACTGTGGCCTGATTCTCCGCACTGGCTTCCACTGGTGCAAATCAGGCATAACTCTGTTGTAGTCACTGGTACAGTATTTGTGCAAAACTGGCATGAGCAAGGGGCAAATTTGTCCCTTTTCTTCAGTATAATAATCAGATTCTCTAACCAATAAAATTTTCTTTAAAGAAATCATGGGAAGGGTGATGAGACATGAATCTCACGGAGAAACCAAGCTCCTGCTAAAAGAGAAAACACCCAGAATTCTTAGCATTTCACTAATAGAATCATCCAGTAACCATATAACTTGAGGTTGACATGACAACAGCCTGTATGACACTACTACACATCCCCATCTACATCTATGAACCAGCTGTGTGTGCATGCTTCTAAGGCATTGCTACATGCAGTTCCTTCATTGTCCATTTTCAGCTTTTTTGCCGGTTGAATGACCACAAACACAAGCTGCCTGTCTCTCTCAGTGAGCAGCTTAGTTTGGCAGACAAAAATTAGCCCAGTAAATGAGTTGTTCCTGAGTGTACAGTGTTGCTAGCCACTGCTGCACATAAAGATTGAAGTCAGATCAGGCATCCCTCTTCTTTGGAAGAAGTGGTGTGCATAAAAATACTTGCTTTACTTTTATCCCTATTCCTGCCTAGTAAGAAGGCAAAAAGGCAATTGTGGCCCATTTCTGAGCCAGTATGCGTTGTGAAAATTATCTATCCTCTTGATCAGGTTTATAGGCAGGGCAAAAGGCTGCTATTTAAGTTTCATGAACACAGTGCTAGCCGTTCCACTCAGCATAATATAATAAGATGTATCAGCATATGATCAAGGCCAGGCTTTTCATAGCTGTTACTTTGAGAGTTTGCAGATGAATGAAATGGTCATACATTTTGACACAAAAAGCAACAACAGCAGCAACCCATTTTACTTGCATATGCTGGGATGGTCACTCTCAGACTCCTTGGAGAGTCTTTTTCCTTTGAAGATCCCAAAGTGCTTAACAAATGTTAATTCAGTTTCATAGCACCCCTGTATTCTCATTTTACAGGGGTGTAAACTTGTTACAGGGATGTAAAGACAGAAAATTTCAGAGAAAGCCTTTGGTGGAACCAGCAGTGGAACCCAAGAGCCTGGATTCTCCATCCACTGCTCCAAACACCAGAAAACACTGTCAAGAAAATGTCAGCCGGGATACAAAAAGGTAATTCAGTGTCAAGTTACATTTTTTATATAATTTAAGCAATATGTGGCTTTTCAAAGACTTAAAAGTCCAGGTTGTCAAAGTTAATCTGTAGTGACGAGTATCATAGGCAGCACCCCCACCTTTGCAGGCTGCAGGGATTTTGAATTTACAGAACAAATGATGGTATGTTTGGTGTATGTTAGAGCTACAGTGTATCAGTTATTTAACCGTGACCCATCAGTGCTGAGTTATTATCAAAGGACAATTTGCCTATTTTCCTATTTATTTAAAGCAGAAAGTATTCTTTTCAGTAGGGAGCCTGGCTTGAATATGGACAGGACTAGGTGGACCACAGTAGCCCTGTACAGCATATTCATCTGCCTCCTGTGAAAAAACACTTAAGTAATTTCTCAGCTATGACTGGCAGCTAGCACAGCTGAGTTTTTCCAGAGGAAGCAACTTTCTCATCCCCCAATGCCACCCTCACTGGACACACCCATGCCTTTTGTTTATTCAAAGAGAGAGATCTGTTCTTGAATACTAATTAGCTGTTGGAGAATACTGATGATAATGCTTCCAATTTGGGAGTGTTTCCTGCAGTCTCCTGCTGTGTGACAGCAGCTAAAACACAATAATTAAGATCAGCATGGCAAAATGCATAGTCGGATTAAATGATGCAAAACTGACACTTGAAAATGTGCAGCTTTGCCAAATACCTTTATATTTAACCTTCAAAAGGGCACAACAAATAAACAAAAACAAACACCATCTTTCCAAAAGCTGCCAAACAAAAAGCTGCCTTTTTAAAAGTTTAAAGATCAGACAGGATAGGAAGACAGGATTAGAATGACCTTTTGTGACCAGACAAGAAGGGTGAGGTAATATCTTTTAGTGGACCAACTTCTGCTGGTGAGAGACAAGCTTTTGAGAGACAAAGAGCATGTAACGGTAAAGTGTGGTGTTCCAGGAAAGTTCAGTATATTTGCACCAGTTCAGCTTAGGCACTATCCCAAGGCTAAAGGGGGAAGAGTTTAAAAGGGTCAATCCTTTCTCAGACTGATAATACCATAAAAACTTGCTGGGAATAGGAAAATATAATCGAAGGGAATTCTGGGATGTCTTCTGGATAGAAACAAGCTTCCAGGCAGTGATAAAAATGACTTTTCCTGCCACAGCTATTCAGATCCTTAAAGAATGCACATGGACAAAAGGTGGGGTTTTTTTCAAATGTATAGTTTACAACTACACAAAAGATTGTTTCAAGCTCTTGCTCCCTAAAATCCCACACCAGTGCTCTAGGACCTTCATAGACTATAGGCTTGGTACAGCAACTGCTTTTGAGACAACAGCGTTTTTTAAAAAAAAATCCTCCAGCTACTAGCTTGATTACTTGCAATCTCTTATAATTTAAGTTTTTTATTTTTCATTTATAATATTTTTCCTTTCCATTTAGTTCCCCACTATCTTATCTGTTCATGAGGGCAAACTGGCTGGCAAAGGTAGCCTAGGTAGAAATACCAAGGACAACTTCTCCAAACTCAGTGGATTGTTTCACACGATTGACCTGTGACTACTGAGCCATGGTGACATAACATACAAAGTTCACTCTACTAGTATATACTTTCTGTATCATTTTTACCTATTCTTGAGCACTTTTCTTGATTTTGCCATGTTCATACTTCAGAATCCACCACTTTTTACGGACATTGTGAAAACAGTCACAAATTCTGTGATGCGCAATTCATTTTACAACTTTGAGCTCCACGCACAAATTCCCTGTTGTACTGGAGTGTCACACTAATCTCACACATCTATTTTAACAGTAACGATAACATCCATCTTGTCTGTACTTTAATACTGGCAGTTAGGAAAGCATTTGTTGAAATATAACCATAATTACTTCTAGAGCTTCCTAACACACTGCAGAAAGCTAATGCACAAAACTACAGCACCCAACCAACACCATTCACAGTGGGAATCAGAAGGATCCAGGTTTAGAATTCTCATTAAAATCAGGGGGGGGTGAAAAAACCAAACCATGTACCTACCTAAATATAGAGATTCTCCTTCATGGCAGGGCTGTTGAATGCACTGGCTTGTAACCCGAAGTTCCTCTTGTACAGTAGAGCTTCGTAACCTGTACACTAGGATCTGACTAGTTAGATTATTCTATTGTCTTTACAGGCAAGCCTGGTTTAGTTGGTGTTTCAGATTTAAACCGGGGAAGGCGGAGAAGCAGTCACCAGCTTGTCTTCAGCCACTGTCTCTGATCTGACTCACACTTCTACCGGGAAGCAGCAGCAACTACAGTATTTCCCCTGATAAAGTTACAGACGGAGACAGAGAGGGAATGTGTGTGTGTGCGTGTACTGAGAGCATGGGGAGGTGGGTGGAGGGGAACAGTGTCTGATAGCAGCATGTGTGCTGGGGGCAGAGGCTCATGGAAACAGCTGCTTGACAGCTCCTTTTAACTAGCTATTGGAACCTAGGGCTGTGCTTTTCTTCCTGCTTTCAGCTGATCACTCTGGCATCCTCCCCTACAGACATTACTATAATGCAGTTCCCCACCTCTCCAGGGAACGGGGTTTTGATTTCTTACATATTGATTATTTAAATAGAAGTTACTTTTTTTGCCTAAACTAATACAACACAATCTTTTTTTATGTGGCCTCTTTGTGAATTGCTCTGCAGCTAAAATAGTCTTTTAAACTATACAGGGACCTATTTTACTTAAAGGCTTTATAAAATAAAGGGGTGGGTTTGGCTTGAATGTACTCATTTCTAATATGCTATGTTTAAAAGGGCACCCTCAAAGTATATTTTATACTCTTAAAAATCTCACTCTTTTCTAGAATGAACTCTAGCAATTGGCATCTCTTTCCATAAGATGAACACACAGTTGTTGTTGCAATAGGGTAATCATAAACGATGAGCCACTGGCCTTATTTTTATAGAACAAATGTAATAAAATCTGCCATATGGCAGAAGGTTACAGATCAATCTAGTCCTGAGTCCTATAGGGCCCACTCACTCCTTGATGCCAAACATGCAACGCTGTATATAGGTGACTCCTTTCTGATCCCTCTGACATTCAAATTATGGTCGAATGCATGAGATTTGATTGTCTTTATCTCAGCATGAGTAATTACAAATGTAATTTAAAATCCAGCCATTGTATCTGACTTGATGACTTCCTGTGGCAATGAGTTCCAAAGTCTGTTACAGGAAGAACTATTTTTTATTTGATATTATTTATGTAGCACTCAATAATGCATTAGGTGCTATATAGAGAAAGTAAGACTGGTCTATGCCTCAGAGAGCTTGCAATCCATTAGCCTCATACTACAGATACTTATTACTGGTCATAGTGTTTATTACCAAGAGTAGTTCATTGATGCCAAAGGCCTATTTCCAGTAATGTGCGTTATAGTTTGTAGCATCTGTGAGATCAAGTTCCCAGTTTAGACACACAAAGTAAAGTGTAGAGTAAAGACAAAACTAGAAAGGTGAGTCTAAATGAAAAGAGGGAACCTTACATTTTATCCATTGAGGCTTCTTTCTTGTATTACTATCAGGAAGGATATAAAGAAAGGAATGACCAGGTTTCCTGTCAAACTCTGGAATATTTCCTTCAAGTATAATCTTCTTTCTTCTAGCATAAATAATCCCAGTTATTGTGATCTCTCTTCATATGTCAACCCTAACAGATCTCTAAGCACATTTATTACTGGTCTCTAACTCTTTTTTCATTTTTCCGGTGCAGCTTTCTGACAGTGAGGTGATCAAAATTGGACACAATACTTTAGGTATATTTCAATATAATGTTTGCACAGTATTTCCTGGATTAGTTTCTATCCCTTTAACATTTTTAGCTGCTGTGCATTGGGCAAACTCCTTCAATAAGCTGTCTTCAATGACTCCTAAATCTAAGAGCAAACAATTATGTGGATTTGGTAGACAAATACAATTTTGAAGGGTTAATCAAATTTGTGGCATGCAAGCATTGACTCTGTCCCTTAATATCTACATCTTTATATGTTTTGATTAAGTATGTCATGATGGACGAAATTCACCCTTTCAAATGCAAATCTTTTCTAGAGATGACACATGACCTTTCCCAAAGAATGGTACTTTAGAAGTGAGTTTAAATAACAGCAAAGAATAAGTGGGTTTCAAAATTAGGACCTGCTATTACCCCTTGTACAATACATGAGAGTATATATTCTAGAAAACATGTAGCTTGCAGAATCTGATTGTCCCTTGGTCTTAATCCATTTCAAGTCATAATAATGAAGATATTTCATTCAAATTGTATATAGAAATTAAATAGGATGCTACAGTTTTGAAAAATAATGGAAATGAGAGCAAACTCGAGATTCAGTTAAAGCAGAAATAGATGTTCTACATTTCAAGCGAACTGAGCTCTGGATGCAATTCAGAGAATTTGCTGCCTGAGAAAAGCAGCTGTGCTCTTCAGGCTGCAGAATGTCAGGGGAAGAGGAGAGAGAATATTTGTTAAAAGCTATAAATGTCCCTTCATGTATACTTAATATGCTTCTGAGCCCATTTCAATCTTTTTGGGGGGGGGGGTGATAGGCAGTGAATCTGGTGTCCTGGCTTATTTGTTAAAGGTTCTCATTACTGGGCTCTAGTTGCTATATCTCACCTTGATCCTAATGCTCCTGAAACAGATGTTCAGCAATTACTGTATATATCCAGTGTGTTGCAAACTTCCTCTGAGTCTTGTTATGTCCTGTTTCAGGAGGTTTTTAGAACTTAGTGTTACAGAAGCTAATACTTCCTCAGTTCCAAGCCTCCTTTTCTTTCCAATGAAATATTTCTTTATCCCATCTGTGTGCATAAGCCAAGGAGATATAGTCTATCCTTCTGGGACTTCTCAATATCATTTAGCATAGCAAATGCAGACAGATGATGACCCTGCTCCTAATGCTATAGCCTGCTGAAACTGCAAAGAGTCTCCGTCGTTTTAACAAAGCTCTGGTTAAATCTTCTTTGCCCCCTTGTCCTTCTACATGTTCACTGACTCCAGCACTCCTGCTTTGGAAAGACTTGGTCATTTCATGTCTGCTATTTTGCTAATTCAGTGGAAAATGCCGGAGAACGCTGCCTCCCTCCATAATTACGCAGACCTAAAAGCTGCCATTGTATTGTGATTGGGATAGTGTTACCATACCTATAAATTATTCACTCTGCTGAAGTGTAATCTGCTGTTATGTTAAAAATAGGTCACCGCTTATGTCCCTAAGTACAATCTCAAAGTGACAGCAGCAAAACTGGTTCTTATTTACTCTACTAAACTAGAGTGACCTCTCCAAAGTATTCTGCTTTAAAATTAACTATGGAGCTGCGATGCATGCATGTTTCCATTAATAATACACTCTTTCATAATAGCTAAGAAATACACAGTAGTTTACAAACACTAATACCCAAAACAAGCCTGAGTGGTATTCACCCCCACCTGACAGCTGGGGAAACTGAGGCAGAGAATCTTAAATTACCTATTAAGCTGGTCAAAGCCTATTTGTTCCACATGGTTTGCAACCAATAACCCAAGGCCAAAGAGTGAGTCAGGATTGGAGGAGAGATGAGAATTCAAGAGTGCCTAAATCCTGTGCTAATACCAGCTGTGTGTGCAGCTCTGTCTCTCACAAGGGCCGGACACATCTGCTGGCAAACAGACACTGTAAGCTATGTGATGAATCTCTTGAAAACTGCTTTAACTTTTCTGCTGTCCCATGGTTCCTGTGGCTCCAAGCCACAGAATCCCCTAGAGCAGCAAGGGACAGGAGAGTCTGAGGCATTCAGCTCCATTGCAAAGTACTGCCATTAATCTGGAAAGGAAAAATAGGGCCATGCAATCTGGACAGAGGCCTCTCCCCAGTTGCCTTTGCCTTCAGCAAATTTACAGAGATTGGAAGGGATCTCACTAGATTTGGGGGCTGAACCTTCGGGTCATTTAATGAGTGGGGGGAGCCTAAAGTGTGACAATCCCCTTTCCACAAGAGGTGAGCAAATATGGTCAAGAATCAGGACTGTAACTTCCAGGTTTGGATGGGAGGGGGAAAATTCACCTTGGTATCCGTGAGGTAACCATATTTAATCCAGTAACCGCTCCCATTCTCTACACTGCCCTCCCTCATTGCTCCTTTGGTTCCTGTCCCTTTCTCTATACTGCCCTCCCTCATTGCTCCTTTGGTTTCTTCCCACTACTATCCTCATCCCTTCTCTTGCTCTGCTTGTATATCTGGCATGCCCTCCCAATTGCCATACATCAAACATCCTTTGTTCAACAAAGCTTGGCAAAACCTACAGATTTCACATTGCGTGCAACCAATAACCCATGTGCATCTTCTATTTCCTCCCCTTTACTGTGCGGCTATCTCACCCGTACTCATCATTTGAAATGTTACCTTCTCTTGTAATAATGAATAGCATTTGCACATGTAGAGCTTTTCACCTACAGCCCTTAAAGCAGCTCATGAAGTTGGGCAAGCGTTGTTATCCCCATCTTACAACTAGGGCACGGAGCAATTTTGTAAGTTAGCCAAGATTCTGCAATAAGTCACAATTAGAACCCAGGTCTCCTGACTCCCAGCCTTGTGTGCAGTCCACTGCTCCACAGTAATTCCTGTGCCACAGTTAAGTAGATTGACATGGGAGTGTGTGTGTTCTTGGAGGCAGGGGAGAGAGGGAGTCCCCACTGCACTGGCCAATTAGAAGAGGGAGCTGTGAAGATCTGGGGGAGTGCTGCTCACTCAAGGCAGGGACAGAAGGAGGAGTTTTCCTCAGCTTTTAGTAGAGGGGGGAGGAGCTGCATGTTCCCTCGCTTATGCTTGCTTTTCCCCGTGCTCTTTTTCTGTTGTCCTGTATCCACAGTGATCTTAGATCATTAGCCCTCAGAACAGGGACTCTCCCAGTTGTTGCTGTCTGAAGAATGCTTATCAGACCTATGGAGATTTGAAAATCACAAGTAGTAAGGACGAACGTCAGAAGATATGAAAGCAAACATATGCTTTCCTGCCCTCATCTATGCAACTTCGGGAGCGGGTCGACAGGGAGAGAACATCTGAACCTATTTAAGCACTATTTTTTTAAAAAAAATCCCACACTTCACATTCTTTGCCATCAGCCCCTCTTATGTGCAGGTTTTTTATGGTAAACGAGAAAGCTCACAAGAGGGCTTGACTGAACTGTACATTCCAGTTTCTCATAGTGCTTAGCAACCAGTGTAGGCCAAGCAGCCTTTAAGTGCATGCCAAGCGTGTGTGCACGTATGTATGTCTATTACTGTGCTTTTATCCTGTTTTTTCCTTATTTTTTGAACAGCATTCCATGTTCTCTAATTAATATGCATGAAAAGCTGCTGAAAACTCATTGTGTCTTACTGGACAGCCAAAAGTCACACATGTGACGAGATGATCAAAACTAATGTGATACTCTAAGGTCTAAAGCTACAGGTGCTGAATATCCAGTTTGTTTTTCACTGAGAGACTCTCAGAGGGACCGCTCCATGGTTCGTTAGTAATTGGTCTATGAGAAGGATTTGTGCTCGATGACTAAGGGCAGGTCTACACTCAAATATATGCTGCAGTTCCATGTATGAGAGCCCCAGTGTTTGATATTTGGGTTCATGCACGTCCTTCACACTATAATGCATCACAGACACTTCTGCTGAGTCCGTGTGAGGGATGCTCTGGGCCAAATTCTGCTCTCAGTTCTACCAGGGTAAATCCCCAGTAGCTCTGAAATCAGTGAATTTACTCCAGGTATACAGTGGTTGTAGCTCAGCAGAGCTGAGCCCTCAGTGTTTTGCTATCCAGCTGAATTGCCATTATTTTTTTTACCCTAATCACCCCCATACAGGTAATGTCTACACTGCATCTGGGAGCCTGTTTCCCAGTGCTGGTAGACAGACATGGGCCAGCTCTGCTCAAGTTAATGCAGTAAAAAAAGCAGGGAGGCACCGACATTAATTTGGGTTAGCTGTCTGAGTACAAACTCGTTCAGATCCCCTCAGGCAGCTAGCCCCAGCTACTGCCCATGTTGTCCCCCTGCCCCCGGCTACACTTTATGTGCTAGATCGAGCAGAGCTAGTGCATCTCCGCAATGTAGACACGCATCTAGGAGTGGCATTTAGTCACTATTCAGAATGAAAAACAGAACCTGTTTCATAACCATAGTGCCGCTAAGATACAGCTGTTGCTTTCTTTTTAATACACTTGTCAGTGCCTATTTCCATGGCTTAAAAATAGCAAATGTAAAAGTGCACAGCTGCTGTGTGAGTGGAATGCCTCTCTGAGTGCAAAAACCTCTCTGCTTCTGTAAAGGATCTGCCGAATGGTTAAATAGAGACATCACAGCAGACAACAGTTTATATATCCTGATCTGAACTCTCCTAACATCCCGTGGCAGGAGAATAAGGAATTGGTGGGTTCCAGCTTTCTCATGGAAACTAACGTTTAATCACCTGCACAAATCAAATGTTGTTATTGAAGGGCAAACAGCACTATCACCATGCATCTCACCAGGAGACCCAGGAAAACTTTTCACACCACATCAGTGAGTTTGTCAGTGGATTTCAACTGAACAAACAAACAAACAAAGATTATTTAATACAAACCAGGAAATCATGTTAATTCGGCATTTGGCATGGCTGCACGGCTGAGGTTAAATGGCAGTGAGGATCATTTTCCAACATATGACCTATGGGTACTATTTTCAGTACAGCATTTGAAGTGATTAGCGACAGCAGCCCAGCACTAATCAGTGGCTCGTGCCTCTGATTAAGCTAACTCTTTCTGGTTCATGACAAGTGTCAGGGACAGAAATGGCCCAGAGCTACCCAGACAGAGGGGGCTGAGCAAAGTAGTAGATCACACAACTACCTACGATTCCGTATAAAAAAAGAAAAGACATGCAGTGGTAAAAGTGAAGTCAACAGCATTATAAATCTCTACCTTTATTTGTTTTATATACTTCTGAGAGCTTTCGTCTCAACCCATTTCAACATTTTTTTTCCCTAAATTAAGAGCTCCTCATTTATTACCGTACAAATAGTATCACTTGCCAGGCATCATTCAGCATAAATATCAATAAGTGTTTTAAAAGATCTTGTAGAAGCTCTTTGGGTTTATGCAATTATTTAAAGTGTCCCTGTCTGCAAGAGCTAATCAGAACACATCTTCTTAGCTCAAGTGACTTTGCAGTCAAAAAAATAATTATAAAAACTACAGTGTGGGTTTCCACATCTATTCTCTGTGACTTCTGATTCATGACCAGATACTGCAAACCCAACTTGAACAAAACTCCTGCATTGATTCTGTTTATAAACTAAAAGACGATTTTTCCGTATGCCAGCAGAGAAATCAAGTTTCTGAAAACCAAGTTGTTGTGCTCTTTCTGGTTTTTGCATCATCACCAACAATAAAGATTCAGCAACTGGAGCTCAGATGACAGTTCTGCTGATGAAGTGTGAGGCACAATAGAATCCCACTCGCTTTCCCGTAGCTGTATTAGCTCTGTGATGCTAACAGATGCAAAAAACATCTTTTTGTCGGTACATTCAGATGTGACTCTGAATATAGATGTGGTGAGATTACTTTTGAATATAGTGTTTTATTTTTTAAACAAGAAACACACTTTAATCAATAATATGCCTTTTATATCAACTTCAGGAATGAAATACATAGGCAAACAGGAAACAAGAATGAGGTATAAAAATGATAGAATCATAGAAATGTAAGTCTAGAAGAACGGCAAAAAGTCATCAAGTCCAGCCCCTTGTACTGAGGCAGGACCAAATAAATCTTGGCCACCCCTGACAGATGTTTGTCCAACCTGTTCTTAAAAATGGCCAATAATGGGGATTCCACAACTTCCCTTGAAAGTATTTCTAGAGCTTAACTACCGTTATAGTCAGATAGTTTTCCGTAATATTTAACTTAAATCTCCCTTGCTTCTCCCACTATCAGCAATTGGTCAGTCCTATTCATAACAGCCCATAACATATTTGAAGACTGTTATCAGGTGTGCCATCCTCTCCCCCACCATTTTCTTTTATCAACATTAAAAATGCCCACTTATTTTAACCTTTCCTCATAGGTCAGGGTTTTTAAACCTTCTATCATTTGTGTTGCTCTCCTCTGGACTCTCTTCAGTTTGTCCACATGTGATGGGGTGTCCACCCTACACTTTCATGTAAGGGGTTAATAGGGCCCTAGGTAGGCTGTGTGGGGAAGTGACCAAAAGGAGAGAGGCTGTGAGGAGCAGTCAGTCTGGGCCCAGCAGGCTCATATGAGAAGAGCCACAGGGCAAAGCAGAATAAGTAGCCGCCTGGACCTTGAAGGAAAACTGTTTCTCTAGTAGGCTGCAACTCTGTAGCACCTTGGACAGAGCAGTACAGGGACCCGGGGAGTACAGAAGGAGCTCCGCATGAGCTGCTGGGATTGAGTAGGGCAGCGGTAGACAACCTATGGCATGTGTGCCAAAGGCGGCACGCGAACTGATTTTCAGTGGCACTCACACTGCCTGGGTCCTGGCCACTGGTCTCTGCATCTTAATTTAATTTTAAATGAAGCTTCTTAAACATTTTAAAAACCTTATTTACTTTGTATACAACAATAATTTAGTGATGTATATTAAAAACTTATAGAAAGAGACCTTCCAAAAACATTAAAATGTATTACTGGCATGCAAAACCTTAAATTAGAGTGAATAAATGAAGACTCGGCACACCACTGCTGAAAGGTTGCCAACCCCTGGAGTAGGGTGTTGTGGCTGCAAGAAAGTGGCCCAGGGAAATGCAGAAGTAGTCAAGACAAAGGAACGCAGTAAATGACTGCGGTTCAGAGGGTCCCTGGGCTGGAGACAAAACGATTTACTTCTCTCCATTCTGAAAACTATGTGTCTGATAATTCTATTCTTTACTATAGTTTCAACCAGTTTCCCTGGTACTGAAGTTAGGCTTACTGTCCTGTAATTGCCAGGATCACCTCTGGAGCTTTTTTTAAAAATTGGCGTCACATTAGCTATCCCCCAGTCATCTGGTACAGAAGCTAACTTAAATGATAGGTTACATACCACAGTTAGTAGTTCTGCAATTTCACACTTGAGTTCCTTCAGAACTCTTGGGTGAATACCATTTGGTTCTGGTGACTTATTACTGTTTAATTTATCATTTTGTTCCAAAACCACCTCTAATGACACCTCAGTCTGGGACAGTACCTCCGATTTGTAATCTAAAAAGAATGGATCAGGTTTGGGAATCTCTCTCACATCCTCATACATGAAGACTGATGCAAAAAAATTATTTAGTTTCTCCCCAATAGCCTTATTGTCCTTGAGTGCTCCTTCAACATCTCAGTTGTCCACTGGTTGTTTAGCAGGCTTCCTGCTTCTGATGTACTTAACACATTTTTTGCTATTACATTTTGAGTCTTTGTCTTGCTGTTCTTCAAATTCTTTTTTGGCCTTCCTAATTATATTTTTATACTCCACTTGCCAGAGTTTATGCTCCTTTCTATTTTCCTCCTAAAATTTAACGTCCACTTTTTAAAAGATGCCTTTTTGCCTCTTACTGCTTCTTTTACTTTGTTTAGCCAGAATTACTCCCAAGCAAGCTATTCCCCATCTAGTAGTTGTGCATTTGATCTTCTCTTCCTATAGACTCCAATAGGGTTCTACAGAAACTATTCTGAAAACATATGGAATTTAATCAGGATAACCTTTCCATAGAATTTTTGAACCATCCTACAGAAATCTCTAGGAGGGAGATATAATTCTCTATTAAATTCTACAGACTGGTTCAACAAAGGACTCTTCCATAATGGGAGGCTTTAAAGAACCTTTAGGGGAAACTTCAGGTATCTTGCAGAGTTGACTGACACTTGTTGGATTTCTTGGGTTCCAAGAGTCCAGTTAATGGAATGGTGACCCAGCCTGGGGTTTTAAAACTTCAGATTATATACTAAGAAGAAGGTGCCATGAAATTTCAGGAAAGGAGAGTCACTTTCACAGGCAGCTTCTTGGAATTAAGTGTAGCACAGAAATAGTTGCACAAAGCTTGTCATTTTATTGTTGTTTCCTCTTTGGTTTGGTAAGAGGAGAGGAAGAGGAAGTCAGGCCACCTAAAAGGAGAGCCTGGGATGATGAAATTGGAGGTGTTGCAATTACCTATTTGTAAAGTGAATGTAATTTGATTGTAATTTTGGTCTATGCCTCATAGTTTCACTTAATGAAGGAGGGCCATATAATGAGCTAATTATGGGCAGTGTTCTGAATAAATGTGTTTTAGGTATACTGTTTTTTGGAAGCAGGGCGATGAATTCAGGGTCCTATTTTTAACATGGGTCTAGAAATGAGACTCCAGGAACAAGTTTGTTCACTGGGATCATCACCACTAGACCTTGTCTACAGCGAGAATTTTAGGGAGTTCTCCCACCATTGGTCTAGCAACTGTAGGAGCACTGGTGTAGACTGGTTACCATTATGGATAAGAATGTGCAGGATTAGGCAATATATGGGCAAAATGACAAGCAGCCATTCTCCAATATCACTGCCATTGTTGCTAGCATCACCTGAGTTGCACTGGTGCTAGGCTAATAGCAGGAGTTTGCCAAATTTCTAAGTGCAGATGCAGCCTAGTGTATTTAGATCCCTGATACCTTCTCCTGCTGCCGCATTTTAGTGTTTGTTTATTTACTTAGAGTGGAACTGACTTCCAGTGGAACTTGTGCTCCTAAATTGTTAAAGGACTTGTGAAAGCCCCATTCTTTATTTTACTCTGTCTTTTGAATGACCCAGTCCTGTTTGTTCTCTTTTCCTAATTGACTTCAATGGCTGTTCAGCACTTTTGAAAATTAAGATTTAGCAGACTAACTTTAGGCAACCATTTTTTGGAAAGTCTGGGCTTTTGGACCCTTTAATTGCCAGGCTATAGGCAATTAAGTTAGACTGTTTTTAATTCATGGATGTTCACATTTATGAAAGTTTACAATCCAGGCTATTCCACCCAATTTTTCGTTAGCACTTTAGTCTCACTTGTTATCCACTGGAAAAATGACTATAATCTTGGGTACAAGAAAGTAGATGGTTGTTTAGGGAATAAGTACCTTATCTCACATTGATTACACAATGTTCTTGAGGGCACACATCCACCTAGGCTTTTGGAAGGTTGTTCCCATGAAATGGTGATGTTCAAAACTTAAATGGGATTGTTTCAACTGAAGCCATAATAGGAACCATATTCAAATCTCTTGACTAAGTCAGCTGCCCTCCTCCTCCGATGCAACAAAAGCTTGCAGCTTTTGGAAATTTTGACTCAAATTCTATGGGACCAGGCCACACTCCATAGATTAAAATCAACACAGGGATCCTCTAAAGAAATCATGCTGTTACGTGCAACCCACTGAAAATCAAGTTTAAATAGCTCTGTGAGCCAGGGTTCACTTTCAACATTTATGTGCCATTTTAACATTCAAGCATTTGACAATTCTTCCCCCTTTCTTTAACTCATGCTGTTGTACCATTTTCCATTTCCACACAAACATGTGAGCTAAGCATTAGCCTTAACGCTGAACTTTCCTGGCCTAGTGGATTTGTGGGTGTCATACCCTTAATACACCAACCACAAAGACATGGTTAGCATGTGTTTGTGTGAGTGGGCATTCACAGCAGGCTATGAAACTGTGCACTGAATTGTTAAAGGAATAAAGTGACTATTTTAATCACTCCAAATTTGTTTTATGACTTTAATAATTTGATTTGACACTAGAGCCCTTGTGTTTTTTACTGAGCTGTACACTGAGACAATGAATGACAAATATTAGATCAAGCTGATAAGAAGGAAAGGCAATGTTGGTTCAAATTTTGACAAGATACTTGTTTTGGCAGCTTGAAATGTTGTCTGAGCACAACTAGTAAGTTGCTTCACTAGCCCATATGTACCCTGCTTTCTTCTCAGATGGCTGGCAAAATGCTAATAATTTAGGTGGCCTAATTTTCTCATTACTATTATTATTATTATCCATCCAAAAATAATGTCGATCAGTTAGGCTGGCATCAAGGTAGAGTTAGGAAAACAAGATCAAAGATCTTTAATCAAAGAAGAAGGAGACAACAGTGCAAATATAATCTCTGATTTAACTATTTTTTTAAAAAAATATACCATCTTTAAAGAATCAATCACTTCTACTTAAAATACAGAGCTTAAAGCACTGTTACAGATAATACTGCATCTGTCACTGGATGGCTTTTGAAAATCTAAAAACCATCTTGAGTTAGGGGTGTGTCAGCTGGGGTGGGAGGAAATAAGGGTGAGCAGACCTGTTTAACTGTCTTTTTGTGGATCCTTGAACTAAAAACCAGAGCAGACTTCTTAAACCAGAGCAGACTGCTTTTTAGTTCTGTTACCTTTACGTCTATCGACCACAGTCTGCCATGGCTGGTGTAACGGACTAATAAAGAGTTGGTTTAATAAAAAGAAAATGAAAAAATGAAAACATTATATGTCATCATACTTTAAAAATCCTACCTTGTTCTGAATGATAACAAGGTCTATAAAAGTTCTTGGATAAATGTGCTGAAATCTGGGCCTGGTTAAAAAAACTCATTTAAGAAATATATATTCTGCAAGAAAACATTGTTGCCTTGGTGATGAACTATTAGGCATTCTTGTTTCTTGTCACTAACGCTCAGTGTGCCATAAGGATTCTCCTTCTATAGCCACGTGAGATAAGCTAAAGGGATAGGTAAGGTGGTGATGAGCTATAACATCTGTCAGTACAAACTGTCCATAATGTCCCAGAAGTATGAGAATAGAATAGGCCCATGATTCATACATTTGACAGAGGTTGGTCTTCAGTAAAGAATATTCAGTAATATGTCCTTGGTGTTTGAATACTTATTCCCCCACTTCCTAAAGGTTGTTTTTGTGAAAATATACAGTCAGAGAATTAACCATAATGAATGCAAATCATTTTGAAACACATATATCTTTTTTTTAAGTGTACACACAATAGTTTGATTATATATGCATCAATTTGATGCACCCTGTGGTGTGGAAGGAGCAGAAACATGCAACCCCCATGAGTGGGGCAAGGAGCTTTTATGGGGAATGGGAGAGAGGAAGTCACTGTGAAGACAGGAGGCAGTCTAAGTAGGAATGAGGTTCATTCCCAAGTGGAGTGCAAAGTCTGCCAAAGTCCCTGTGGCGCTTGAAAGTTTCACCTGCAGGGCTTACAATATCTTCAAGGATTCCAGCCACTTGGCAATATTGAAACGTTATTTTATAAACTAAGGGAATTCCGATGCAAAAATCTTCATTAATTTGGAATTACATTTGTAATAAATTTACTTTCTTTAACCAAAAAATCCTCAGTAGAATATGGTCATTTTCTCAAAAGATACAAACTGCTTGAAAATTCCAAGATAGTGCTCTACTTGACAAAGTCCCCCTTTCACTCCATTCAAAAGTATTCAGCTGCATGGTCCTGATCACCATAAGAACATAAGGCCCAGAAGTGCCACTTTGAGAAAACCTTCACACCAGTTCATTAGTGACCACAAAAACAAATAACTCACTCTTAAAGAGATGAACCTGTATGATGGTTGTATGAATTAATAAGCTTGTCTCAATGTGGCGCTAAGGGGGCAGAGTTAAGGTCATATGTGTTACCTCAGCTGTATATTTTTATACTTTTTGAATTATTTATTTTTCATTTGGAATTTTAACTGAGATTTTCCTGGTTTTCAAAGATTTGTGCGTTAGGGAAACTATAATCTCTTAAGAAATATTTTTGGCCAAGGAAGAGATTATTTTACCTCAACTAGAATTGAATTAATTCATTGGTTTTTGTGAATAACCAAATAAAGTTGTCTTTTAAACTTACCATAATCATAGGAAGGATCTTTCCTAGCTTTTTTTCCCCCTACCACGACCATATATCAAACGATTATTGAATGTTATTTGCACACTAATTTCAGGTAAACCTCACCCAAATCATGAAACTTAAACCTAAATTGCTTATCTCTTCAAACGGGGACTTTCACAGGGAAGCAAACTCATATACATTTTTAAAACATATTGTGCACAGTCAATGTAATTACAACTCTGCAAGGAGCTCTTCAATAGATGGCAATGCTGAGAGAATGGTTGCATGACCCAATAAGCAAATCAGCTCTGGGCAGGGAAAGGACCTCTGGGATTTCATGTATATAGTTGTGGACTGTCTAAAATGGATCTCTTGTTTACTAAATATTATCAAAAATAGTTGTTTTTGCTTTTTCATACTCTGGAAGAATTAAGAGGACTTTCTGTTAGCTTTACAGAAACTACTGAAAAGTAGGTCAGCTACGCTAAGTGCAAGCAGACAGGCTATTCAGTGGTGAGAGAGGGAGATAAGCATGAGTGAGTACAGGCTAGTATGGAGTAGCTGTCTAAAAGACTTGGTAATAACAGTAATTAAGTTCTAAGTTTAGATATATTAATAATTGCTAACTACATGTGGAAGTACATGGGGCTGCAAGCTTGCTAAGTTTGTACATGAATGGGAGATAAGGAAAATCTAGGTCATATGGAGGGTATTGTCTGGCTTCTAGAGTACTCCTGCCCCATGATGGCTTTAGGGAGAGTTGTGTTGTTCGAGGTGCTGTATTTCTAAGAGATATAAACTCAAAATCTCAAACAATTACAGTCACTAAAAACCAAATAGCATTTTTTCAAAAGCGGGTGAGTTAATTTAATGCTCTGCCAAATTCTTATTTGGTGATTGCTTAGGTACTAGGATGTTGAAGGCCATATAAGAATTGATCTTCTGTACTTTTAAATGGAATAAATATTCTTTAATTCCTATCTGTTGCTAACATGTCTGTGCACTGTTAAAAAGTTGCTGAATTTTACACCAGAAGAGTTTGCATTTATAAAGCTCTCTAGATTCCTTTGAGATGAAAGATGGCATATAAATGCAAGAAGAAGGAAATTAATTATAAGATCTTCTTTCAGGACATATACTTGTATGTGTAGTTTGGCCCCTTCAGCTATATCATATAGAATTTTCTAAGTATATTAGAGGAAAAAAGAATCCAAAAATGGTATTGATCCATCATAAGAACATAAGATCAGCCATGCTGGGTCAGACCAAAGATCCATTTAGCCCAGTATCCTGTCTTCTGACAGTGAGCAAAGCCAGATGCTTCAGAGGGAATGAACAGAACGGTTAATCATCAACTGATCCATCCACCGTCACCCATTCCCAGCTTCTGGTAACAAGGCGGGACACTATCCCTGCCCATCTTGGCTAATAGCCATTGATGGACCTATCCTCCAGGAACTTACCAAGTCCCTGTTACAGTCTGGGTCTTCATGACATCTTCTGGCAAAAAGTTCCACAGGTTGACTGTATGTTGTGTGAAGAAATTCTTCCTTTTGTTTGTTTTAAACTTGCTGCCTATTAATTTCATTTGGTGACCCCAATGATCCCCAACATTCTGTTAGTTGTTTTGACCACCACTGCACATTGAGTGAATGTTCTCAGAGAACTATCCACAATGACTCCAAGATCTCTTTCTTGAGTAGTAACAGTTAATTTAGGCCCCATCATTTAATATATATAGTTTGGATTATGTTTTCCCATGTGCATTGCTTTGCATTTATCAACACTGAATTTCATCTGCCATTTTGTTGCCCAGTCACCCAGTTTTGTGAGATCCCTTTGTAATTCTTTGCAGTCTGCTTTGGACTTAACTATCTTGAGTAGTTTTGTATCATCTGCAAATTTTGCCACCTCACTGTTCACCCCTTTTTCCAGATCCTTTATAAATATGTTGAACAGCACTGGTCCCAGTACAGACCCCTGGACGACACCGCTATTTACCTCTCTCCATTATGAAAACTGACCATTTATTCCTACCCCTTGTCTCCTCTCTTTTAACCCATTATTGATCCATGAGGGGAACTTCCATCTTATACCATGACTGCTTACTTCTGTTTTGTGTTTGGGAAAAAGCAGATATATTCTTATTGCATAATGGTAATGAAGTACTTTCCATATCATTTCAACTGTAGCTAAGGACGATGTGAAACAGCAACTACTAAAGTTAGACATTTTAAAATCTGTATATCTGGATAATTTACATCCAAGAATTTAAAAAGAGCTGGCCAAGGAGCTCTCTGGAACACAGAGGACTGAAAGCAAGCTAATATTGTACTAATATTTAAAAACCATAAACAGAATAACCCAGGCAATTATTGATTCAGGGCAAAATAATGGACTGGCTGATAAGTACTTGATTAATAAAGAATTAGGGGAGGGTAATATAATTAAAGTCAATCAACACGCGTTTATGGAAAATGGATCTTGTTAAACTAACTTGATATCTTTTTAAAAAATGAGATTACAAGTTTGGCTGATAAAGGAAATAGTGTTTATATAATATACTCAGACTTGTGTAAGGCACTTGACTTTGTTCCACGCAGTATCTTGATTAAAAAAATACAATGATACAGAAACACATTAAATAGATTAAAAACTAGCTGATTTGTCAGAAAATGTAATTGTACATGGAAAATAATCATCACAAGCAAGTTTTGTTTCTGGTGGATCCTTAGACATTGGTTCTTGCACCTACATATTTAACATTGTTATCAGTGACTTGGAAGTAAACTTTACTTATACAGTTTGCAGATCATATAAAGACTGGTGGAGTGGCACATAAAAAAGAGGACGGGTCATTAATTTAGAGCAAGCAAACAATACTCATTTCAATACAGCCAAAGTTAAGGTTAAAGAACAAAGAATGCAGGCCATACTTATAGGATGGGGGACTCTATCTGGGAAGCAGTGACTCTGGAAAAGACTTGGGGATCCTCATGGATAATGAGGTAAACATGAGCTCCCAGTCCAATGCTATGGCCAGAAGGATTAATGCAATTCTTGGATGTATAAACAGGAATATCAAATAGAAGTAGAGAGGTTATATTACTTCAGTATTTGGAACCAGTGTGACTCCTACTGGAATACTGTGTCTAGTTCTGGAGTCCACACTTCAAGAAGGTTGTTGATAAAGAAGAGCCATGAGACTGATTCAAGGATTGGAAAATGTGGCTTATAGTGATAGACTCAAGGAGCTCACTCTATTTAGCCTACCAAAGAGAAGGTTGAGAGGTGACTTGATTCCCTATATAGGGAACAAGAATTTCATAATAGAGGGATCTTCAAAGCTAGACAGATAAAGCTATAGCAAGAGCCACAATCACTGGAAGCTGAAGCTAGACAAATTCAGACTGAAAATAAGATCAAATCTCTAACAGTGACGGTGATTAACCACTGGAACAATTTGCCAACGGTTGTGGTCAATTCTCCATCACTGGAAATCTTTAAAAAAAAATTGGATGCTTTTCTACAAGCTCTTCTCTAGTTCAACCACAGTTATTAGTCTTGAAACAGCAATTAATTCAGGGAAGTCCTGTAGCCTATATTAGGCAGGAGGCCATGTCAGATGGTCACAATGATCCCTTCTGACCTTAAAAATGTTTAAATCAGCATGTTGGTTGATTCGTTTGTCTGTTCTGGCTGAGCTTTAGCAGGGCACCTCTCTAGCCCGTGATAGACATTCCTTACCACGCCCCAGAAAAAATATTACCAACATTTCACAGCTTAAAAAAGGGGAAATTTTGGACATATTTTTGCTATAATTATGAAGCTACAGATATTTTTAGTATCCCATTATTGCAGGAGAACATAGAATTACAGGAAACAAATGTATGCTAAAACAGGCTCTCTGAAGCATTAAGCAGTATAGGAGACTGGAAACATGGAACTTAAACTTCCTCCTAATTCTTTTCTCTAGAATACAGTGGGTTTTGCAGTGGGTCTAGCCTCCAAAATTTGAAGGTGTCTGTGGATCTTATTAGACATGAGAGGAGCAGTGTAACTCATGCACTGGCCCTGTTTCCATTCTGGTTTCCTTTAACCTCTGGTAACACTAAGGTGAGGGAATCATGCTGCTACTTGTTCCTTTGGTGGGTGCTGCCCCTTGATTCTCTCTTTTCCATGCAAGTGGAGGTGGCTTAGGAAATGCTCGGAGACTCAGAAGATGGCTCTGGCTCTCCTGACTGGCTGGCACGGCCCACTCTATGGGAGCGCACTGGGCCCTCACTGAGACTATGAATGGCGTTAGCAAGTGCTTTGGAAAATAAAAACACTGTGTTTCACTCAAAAGAAAGGAAATAGGAGAAAGGGAAAAACATAGAGAGAGGCCTCATTTAGATGGGCTTTTAAACTCTCCCCTCTCCTCCTCCACTATGGGAACCTGTTCCTAATACCATGTAGCCAGCCAAAGTGGCTGAGAGTCAGATCATAGTCAGATCAAAACTGTCCAGTGATATGCTGGGAAGACTTTTGGGAGCTCTCTTGAGCCTCTGGTAACGTCTGCCACTAAACTAAAGGGAAAGTTAGTTAGTTACCCCTGACTCCCAGATACCTGCCTTTCGCGGGCTCCTGATAAGTCCTTCCTGCCAGAGATGATTTAGCCACGGGGTCCACAAGGATTACATGAATGCTGGTGTCTTTGGACTGGATTACATTAGATCAAATGCAGATATTCAAAAATAAAATCACTTGTACCCCCCCCCATTTCAAATTAGGAACATGGGACAAAAATTTCACAAGCATTTAAGTGGCTATGGAGCCTAAATCCCATTGACTTCCAATGGGTCTTAAGCACTTTTGAAAACTGTACCCAGAGGAATCCTGTTGACTCAGACCAATGATGTAGCTTGACACCGACACTACCAGCTGCTTCAGAGGAATTACAAGACATCCTATAGTAGGTAATTATGGGATAGGCTGCCCCCAGGGGAAACCTTCCTCCAGAACCCCAAGAGTTAGAGGTTCGTTTAAGCCCTGAAGCAGGAGGATTTATATTCCTTCCAAACTGCACAAACTGAACTTTATGCTATCTTATTGTTAATTCAGTATTGTTTTCAGGTACAAAGCATAAACATTTCCAGCTAAGTGTAAGTTGGTTTGCCAGGTGGCATTGCCTCCCTCCTGGGCTATGATTATTAGAAAGTACTCGTGTATCAATGAAAGCACAAGAGTAAATGCTCTGACCTCTCAGCCTGCTTCTGCAAGTGCACTGCACGTCTGGCATAGGGGTACGTCACAGCATAAGGGGTGGGTGGATATTTGTGGGAAACCTATTCAAATATGGGCAGCACATCACTGAAGCCAGGATTTTAAAATGTGTTTTCCTCTCTGGTCCAGTCTTTGCTCAGGCTAAAATAATTTGGTTTAAACTTTGTTTAAAGTGAGTTTACTGAAACTACGTTGCAGCTGAGTTTAAAGGGTAGCAATCTTTGAGACCAAACCTGCAAACCCTTTGTGTGTTGAACTCCCATTGAAGACAACAGGAGTTCTGTGCAGTGAGGGCTTCTGCGGGATCAAGTCCTTTGTGTCTAAGCCAGTGGGGAGTGGTGGGAGAAGAGAGAGAGACTGTGGTCCTGATTCTCATTGGCCTCCACCTGGTATAACCCTTTACACCAATGAGGAGTGAGTGAAAAGTGAGTGTAAAACATTTCCATTCCCATTTAGTAGCCTTTTGCACTGGTGCCAGGGACAGCACAAGGCTGATGGCCATGGTGAATCAGGCCCACAGTGTCAATCACTGAACACAGGCCCCTTTGTATTAGCTTACTTTGTCAAGTGGAACTTTTTAGATCAAAGGATGTACTTTTGTATATAGTTCCCCCTTTGCTTTCCCTTTTGAGCGAACACCCTCGCTGTGTAACCTGTCGGCCTAGTTAATATGAATCTCATTCACTATATTGCACCCAGAAAGCTTTTGTTCCCATTATTTTACTGAGAGAAAGCGAGTCTTTTTCAAACCTATCACTGTGAGCCCTAGCCGCTGTCCTGAGCCAGTGGAGAACTTCAACTTTTACCAAAGAAACAGAAGTAGAAACAAGCTAAGTAGAAACCCGTCTTCAGTCTGTGTATTAAAAAGATCTGCTTAATAAAAGGCTCTTTACCTTCACAGAAGATATCATCTGCTTCTCCAAGAATAGTCAGATCTTCCTCTAGGTGCTGCATCATGGCCACAGCTCAGCCAGCGGTAGCTGCTACAGAGCTGAATGCTTGAATTAGTCTCTAGGCTACAAGAGGGCTATTTCCTTTCACCAGTTTCCTAAACATTTTGGTGGTGGCAGCTTCCGCATTTGTGCTTACAAAAACAGCCCCATTCATATGAATAAGGCTTCTTGTTTTTAGCCATAGCCTTTGAGATTGGGTTTGAGGTGGGGTGTTTCTTTTTGCTGAGAGAGAAGAAACCTATAGGGGAGATGCAGACAGAACAGACTCAGATCAGAATGCAGTCTGCATTCATAGCCGATTGCAGTGAATACTGTTCTAAAGCAACATTGTCCAGCATGCATGTTATTTAAAAGATGAGTGTGGGGGTGTTTTTGCATATGAATGTGAATGTTTGTTGGTGGCACTGATAAAACCAGGGAGTAATTTGCATTCATTTTTCTATAGACAAATTCTACTTCACTACAGGGACAATTCAACTAGAGCAGAGGTGGGCAAACTATGGCCCGCGGGCCCCTCCTAACTGCCCCCTGAGCTCCTGGCTGCAGTGGCTCTCCCCACCTTCCCTGCTGTCCCCCACCCCCTGCAGCCTCAGCACACCATGTGGGCAGCACTCTGGCCCGTGGCTCCTCCCAGGCAGCGCTGCAGCAGCATGTCTGGCTCCAGCAGGCCGTGTGGTTGCCAGACATGGAATGGGGCATAGGGTAAGGGGGCAGGCCAGGGGGGTTGGATAAGGGGCAGGGGGCGGAGGTTCTGGGGGTAGTGGTCAGGGGATGGGGAACGGGGGGGTTGGATAGGACATGGGAGTCCTGGGGATCTGTCAGAGGTTGTGGGGGTGGATAGGGGTCAGGGCAATCAGGGGACAGGGACCAGGGGTGGTTGGGTAGGGGCTGGAGTCCTGGGGGGTCTCAGGAGGGGGCAGTCGGGACAAAGAGCAGGAGGGCTTAGATGGGGGGTGGGGTCCATAGGGGTGGCTAGAGGGATCTCTGGAGGGGGGGTCAGCAGGCACAGAGCAGGGGAGTTGGATGGTTGAGAGTTTTGAGGGGGCAGTCAGAGGGCAGTAAGTGAGAGGGGGTCGGATAGGGGCGGGACTGGGGCCAGGCTGTTTCGGGAGGCACTGCCTTCCCTACCTGGCCCTGCATACAGTTTTGCAACCCCAATGTGGCCTCGGGGCAGAAGGTTTGCCCATGCCTGAACTAGAGTATACCACCATGCTTTGAGTGACATGTGTTCAGTGGACACTTTTAAAATTGGCATATTAAGAGTGATAACACTTTTTCCTTGTGTTTGAAAATTAGTACATGCTGAACAGATACAGTTAACACTGAACTGAGCTGTAGTCACCATCTCATTAACAAGAATGCATTGGTGGCTGTACCGTGGGGACATACTGCGCTTTAGTTAAGCCCCCCTCAGCCACCACTTGTGGTGCATCACCATACTAAGATACTAACCCAGTGTTTCCCAAACTTTTTTGGCCACAGAACACTTTTTAGCCTGATATATATTTATGGAACACTTATAATATTATTTTGTAGTCATTCGGTTATCAAATAAAAATTGTGTTATTGTGTTATGCTCAAATATATTACATTTTATAAAACAAAGCAAAAATACAAATTTAAAATAACTTGAACTAACAATTTCTAACTGGAAAGCATGAATAAAGTAGTAAAAAAAATGAGTGCAAGAGTCAAAATTCTCTTTACGCCATGATATTCAGTACGAGATCTATCAATAACCGGAAAAAGAGTTTTATGTTAAATTATAGTAATTCAAAAAGAGTTGTAAACTAGGCTTCAAATATGACAAATTTAAAATTGAAAAAAATTAAGGACCCTTTTTTAAAATTACGATTCTTTCATGGAACACCTATTCACATCGTGTGGAACACCAGTGTTCCGCGGAACACAGTTTGGGAAACACTGTACTAACCACCTTCATACTTTGAGCAGGGGTACAAAATTGGCTGAAAGTCAAATCTCACGTAGAGTTGAGTATCAGAAATATTTTAGTGTACAACCCAACTCTGATGATTTTTCTGTTTATTTAAATGTCACATGTCACTTCTCTCATATTGGAATTATTGAAGCAAGTAGATTTAGTCCTGGGTCTGTGGGAATCGTATGCCTGACTGATTATCCTCTCGTCTTGTAAGTTTCTGCCTGATAGAAGCAATCTTGAGCTTAAGTGTATACACATGAATGGTCCTACTGACTTCAGTGGGACTACTCACATGAGTACAATTCTTGAAGTCTCTGTTTGCAGGACTGGAGCCTTAGAGAAGTAATCTTCCCCTTTTTGTTTTGCTACTAGGACTTATTATTCTTGCAAGCAGGGTTGGCTCTAACTTTTCTGCTGCCCCCCGCCTCCCCAAAAGCAGCCAGAGTGCCACTGCCAAAGCAAAAAAGTGGGGGGGCGGCGGTCAGAATGTGTTGCCCCAAGTTTGGACAGAATGCTGCCCTTAAAATGTGCCTCCCCAAGCACATGCTTCCTAGGCTTGTGCCTGGAGCCCGCCCTGCGTGCAAGGACAGTGAATCCCAATTGACTTTCACCTTGTCAGTATAATGGGAGTGATAGGAGGATCAAATCAACTGAGCCACCATGATGGATGGAAGGAGAGAAAAAGAACGAAGGGTAAAGAAGTGAAGGAGAAACAGAAATGGTGATGAGCACAGGGGAATGATGCTCATTTATTTTTGTGCATTAAAATGCTTCCTGGATTGCATCTGTTTGGAAGTTCTGTGGGAGGACTCCCAGAACCACGTCTGGATTTGAGAATTAAAATCTGCTAGTTAAGGCAACTCTGCCTTATCATTTCCCTTTAACACTAAGGGTATCAACACTGCAACTGGAAGTGTGCCTCCCAGCCTGGGGCGACAGATTAGTGCTAGCTCAGCTAAGCTGGCACATTAAAAATAGCAGAGTAGATGTTGCGGAATGGGAGGTGGCTTGGACCAGCCACCCAGCTTCAGTGCCAAGGAGTCTAACTTAGGCAGCTACCTCAAGCCTCTGCCTGAGCTGCAACTTCCATACTACTGTTTTTAGCGCGATCACTCAAGTGCTGCCAGCATGCATCTGTCTCGCCCAGCTAGGAGATTCACTCCCAGTTACAGAGTAGACATACCCTTGGAGGGGCCGACTGAATTTAATGAGGCCAGGACGTCAATCTAAAAGGACTAATGTAGGCCAAAAGAGTCTTTCACTTTTATACTCAGGTTTCTGTGTTTGATTCAAATAAACCCCAAGATTAGTGATGTTATACACGGGGATACGGGATTATTCAAAAAAAAAAAAAAAAGAAAAAGAAAACAACTGCCCTAAAAGGAGATAACGGGAATATACTCTATGAAAGGATGCTAACTTCTGTGTACTGTCCTGTCTAAGTATCTCATTTGTAAATTCAGCATAGAAAGTTTTAGCCATTTAACAAAGTTTGTGAAACACTAAAGAACAAGGAACACTGACCTGGTTATTGTAGCCCTTTCCTTTTATACTTCATTTCCCCTAGAATTTAAAGTTATTTTCTTGTGCACTGTTTTCAGTCGCCTCATCCGGATGTCTGTTACTTTGACAGACCTTTTTTCTTTTATTTTCGGGAATTAAAAGGCATCGAAAGCTGTTTTCTTTCCAGAAAATAACTGTCACCTGAATGAGCACTCACTAGCCTAGTGATGAATGATAATGACTCAACTTCCACTTCAAACACACAAAGAAAAGTCTTTTTGATTCATTCCCATTTGCCACACTGTCTTCCCTAAATGACAAGATCATGTACAACATCATCATTGGCTTGTGAAGTTTCTCGCATAAACCTGTCTCTAAAGGAAAATCAGACCTCTTTATTCAAGATGAAATACTTCAATGTGTGAAAATGATCTACATCCCAGCGGTCCCGCTCAGTCTCCTGTTCTCTCTGCCCCCTTCTTTGGCTTTTTGTATTTGAGATTTTTCTATCAGCTTGCAGACCAATTTATTTGTCTTTTTCTAATCTCAAGCATCTAAGCTAAAAGAGCTGTCCCCTCCCTTCCTTTTGAAGCAGCAACTTTTCTCGTTCCCTCCCTACCCTCAAGAAGCATTTTATATCTTCCTCTTTGATATGTTTACAAACTTTGTTACTTTTCTTGCCACCTGTTGGTTAACTCAGCACACTCCCCTCCTTCCAGCAATTCTGAAAGTCTCGGTTTTTCAGTGATATAACCACATCTGATGCCTGTTATCACAGAAAGTTACCGCCCAGTCTCAAATAGCCTGTGACAAGTGAAGTCTTAAAAACAAGGGTGGGGAGCATGGCTCAGAAAAATAAGAGAAAGCATCTTATAGAAAAGCTCTCCTTTAGCAACCTTAACTCTGTGTGCTTTTGTTTCTCATTTCCTCTGCAACCTATTGAAAAAGATACCTGTCACATTAGCCTCTGTGAGATGTTATAATATTGCCACAATAGCTGAGCATTCATTTCAAGATGTAATTCAAAACTCCCATGTGACCAATATTTTGAGTGTCATATCAGCAGTTCAGTTAGAACTCTCAGATCCAGAAAACCTCTAAGTACTTGACCCTGCTCTAACTGAAGTCAACGAGAAAACACCCATTTGCTATGACTGCACTGGGAAGATGCACCATGTTAGAAAGGGTGCTAGAGCAAACATGATGTTAGCATTCCATGCAGATGGGCCCCAGTTGTATTTAAAAATGTCTTAGCTGATCATAGTTAATCAGACTCCACCCAGGAAAAAAATTACCATATATACTCATTTATAAGCCAAATATTTTTGGTTAAAAAGTGCAGCATCAGAGAGGGGGGGGTTGGCTTATAAATGGGTCTTCACCAAAATGTGATGATTTTAAACTCTATAGAATTATTTAATTGAACTGAATATCTAATGCATTGTCGTTTTGTTTATCTAGAGCACCCACAAGCACAGAGCTCCTTAGCTCCCACTGGCCGCGATTTGCTGTTCCCAGCCAATGGGAACCCTGGCCACTGGGAGCTGAGGGGCTCTGTGCCTACAGACGCTTCAAGCAAACAAAACATCCCAACTTGCCAGTGCCTTACCCTGATGGGCCAGGAGCCAATTTTGCCCACCCCAGAAACATAGGGTTGCCTTATGAAAGGGTCATACAGTTTTTGCTATTTTAACCTATCCATCTTGGGGGATCGGCTTATAAACGAATGGGCTAATGAACAAGTATATAAGGTAAGTTTAGTATGATGTTAGTTAATGTCTTCTAACATGTGGTTTCCCAGTGTAGACAAGGCCATTTGACTCCAGTGGTGGAGGACTGAGCTCTCCAACTGTGAGCCTGGTCTTGTTGGGGAAGTTCCAGCCTCTTTCAGAGAAGCCATTTGCCAAGCCAGGGGAAACATGAGGAAGAAATATTTTGTAATTTTTCACTTTGACTAAACCAACATTCAGTATTGACTATTAGCTAATTAGTACTGAATAGCAGAGCTAAGTACAAATTGGTATTTTGACATTTGTTCTTATCTCAAATTGTGATGAAAAGTCGCAATACCAAAACTTTTTACGAAACAAGAAGTTTCACAAAATCAATTTGGAAATGTCAAAACATTTAATTTCTACTCAGTTCCATGGGAAATTGTATCTCCCTACGGTGCCGCAGTGCCTGATGGGAGGAGTGGTCTGTGTTCCTTGCTTACTTTATAATGAAAGAGGTGCCTGGACCCAAGCAATTATTTTACATTTATAACTGATGCAGCAAGCCCAGAGGTGCCGGAGCTATGAACTGCCAAGCCCAGAGGTGCCGAGGCTTAGCCTTGGCAAGCCCTGGCAGAAATCAAGCACTGCTCAAGCCCTCATTCTCCTCTATGGGCAAGGCTTTCTGGCTGGACTACATCTCCCAGATCCACTACAACTGTACAACTGCCATGAAGCCATAAGACTTGCTCCTAGGGGAGGGTGTGGTACATAACAGAAAAGGTAGTTGCTGGATGGAGAGAAGGGAGCATGAGGCACCCGAACTACAACTCTCATGAGGAACTGTTGCGCCTTGGGCAGATGCAAGCTAAGGCTGAATTGACTCAACACAAAATACTTCCATTTGGGCTGAAATAGCTTGTTTTGGTATTTTCCCTCAGGAAAAAAATCAAAAATTTTCAAGTAAAATCAAAATTTCCCTGCTGAAAATACTGATTTTGTGAAAATGTTTTTTTCTGTTAAAAAGAATTTTGACAGAAAATATATAACCTACTGTAGTGACCACTAAACACACGTCCACTCTGAGTGCCGTGTGCGTCCATCAGTGCAGGAGCCTTTTCCCTACTTACCTCCCCAATCCCTCGGCAGAATTATAACCTAGGACTCCAGGATATGCAAGGGCCAAGATTCCATGCTGGTTGGTGTACCATGTCCTTAGGAAGGTGGGACCAGTTTCAACTGTGTGCATCTAGCCTCATGCTATAGTCTGGGCAGGCATGAGGCATTTAGGCCTACATCTTTCATGGTATTTAGGAGCCCAACTTTCACTGATCGGTGAAGAGACCAAAGGACGGGGGTAGGGGAAGGGAGAGGGAAGTGGAGCAAACAGGCAATCAGCCCAGGAGAAATAATGTTTACTCAAAACACTGAGCAACTTGTATAGTCTTGTTTTGAATAGTCCTACTGTTTCAAATCTCTTGCTCTTAATATCCACATTTGAAACTTCAAGAAGCTAACCATAATTTTTGTCCTAGCTGTTTACTCATCTGAAGGGGATGGGAATTAGGCTATGTTCCCCTCCCATTCCTTCCCCTCCCCCCAGTTGTGTAGATGGCTCTGTGTGTGTGTGTGTGTGTGTGTTGGTGTGGTTTGTCTGTCAATAAAAGCAGTGTTTTTATTAATACACTCTTAATTTCCCACAAGGGATGATACCTCATGGCACCATTCAAATCAGCACTTATATTAGTCCCTTGCATTAAATCCTAGGCCTTAACAATCACAGTGCTTCATAGGCTACCAGATTTAAGTAATCATTACAGTCCCAAGCATAGCAACAACCATTACTGACTTTCTTGTTGTAAGTGTTGTTGTCTCAAGGCATCCCTGATTCTTACTGCCCCATGTTCTGCCCCTCTAATAGCCCTGGTATCTGGCTGCTCAAAATCAGCAGCCAGGCATTTTACCTCAGCAATCTACCATTCTTCCTTCCCATCTCACATATTATGCAGCATACAACACACAGCTATAACCATTGGAATATTTTCCTTGCTCAGGTCTAGCCTGCCATATAGGCATTGCCAGTGCATCTTTAAACAGCCAAATGAACATTCAACAGTCATTCTGCACCTACTCAGCCTGTTGTTGAACCGCTCCTTACTGCTGTCTAGGTTTCCTGTGTATGGCTTCATGAGCCATGGCTTTAAGTGGTATGCTGGGTCTCCTAAGATCACTATGGGCATTTCTACTTTCCCTTTGTTGATCTTCTGGTCTGGAAAAAAAGTCCCTGCTTGCAGCTTTCTGTACAGACCAGTATTCCTTAAGATACATACGGCATGCACTTTTCCAGACCACCCCATGCCCACGGTGATCCACAAGTGCTTACAAAACCATAGAGGAATACCCCTTCTGATAGATGTATTTGGATGCAAGGTGGTCCAGTGCCAGAATCGGAATGTGTTTCCCATCTATCGCCCCACCACAGTTAGGGAAATCCATGTCTGCAAAACCATCCACAATATCACGCACGTTGGCAAGAGTCATGGTCTTTCACAGCAGGATATAATTAATGGCCTTTCACATTTGCGTTAACACAGCACCAATGGTTGACTTCCCCACTCAAACTGGTTCACGACCAACCAGTAGCAGTCTGGAGTTGCCAGTTTCCACACTGTGATTACCATGCGCTTTTCCACCAAGAGGGCAGCTCTCATTCGGGACTCCTTGTGCCGCAGGGCTGGGGCAAGCTCAGCACACAGTTCCATGAAGGTGGATTTCCGCATCCGAAAGTTCTGCAGCTACTACTCATCATCCCAGACTTGCATAACTATCCAATTCCACCACTCTGTGCTAGTTTCCCGAGCTCCAAATCAACATTCCACAGCATTCAGCTCCTATGTGAATGCCAAAAGCAATCAAATATTCCTTCAGTCCGTGTCAGACTCCATGTCAGGCAACTGTGACTGCTGTTGCCTTTGTAACTTCTAGAATAATTCTACTGCCATTTGTAATGTGCTAGTGAGAGCTAGCAGAGCAGTGCGGGGTCCATTCCTGCAGATAGATGTGGCGGGGAAAGCACTAAGGGATGTTGAAAAATACTGCAAACTCAAGATGGAAGCACACTGAATGCTGGAACAGAAAGCAGTGCATCATGGGGCATAGAGCCTGGACCTATAATGCACTGCGATCTCCTCTGCCTTCTTACAAGACCCAGCCACAGTGAGGCAGGGGGAGCTGCAATGTGGGATAGCTACCCATAGTGTACTGCTCTCACTGGCAATGCAAGTGCTGAAAATATGGACACGCTATGGCGTCAGTGGAAGATGGTGTGGACACACAACAGCACTTTTAATTAACGTGCTTTGATGAAGGTGGTAACTTTTGGTGCAAAAGCTTGCCAGTCAGAGTTTTACTTTGTTGTGCTTTATGTATCTGAAGGTAGACTTTTAAGGAGTGAAATGTGTAAAATCTTACATAAAGTATTTATATGTATTTTGTAAATAATGGAACAGATTCAGTGAAGCTGCATGGAAGATGTAAACCATTCCTGGTCCCCCTGGGCTCCAGTGGGGCAATTTTGCTGCTGCCACACTCTAAGGTTTTCCTCAGGTGCTGGAGGGCAGGGGAGGTAGCTTCATTTTCTGGCTGAGGCTTCACAGAAGCCCTGCTAGCAGAAGCTACCGAGGGGAGTGTTCATTTCCCTAAGTCCTACTTCGGCCAGAGCTGTGAACTCTGAGCTGGGCTGGCCCATACAAACCCCTTGGGAGACGAAAGATGCAGACACTGTCATGCACTGCAACTCCTCCCCATCAGACATTCTAGGGTCTATCCTGACAGAAGCCAGCACAAACCTAAGCTCAACCTGCATCTGTTTTGTAGGAAGACATAAAAAAGAGAGAGGGAAACTTTTAAGTTTTGCGATCTTTGAACTCACTCGATTTTAAGAGGATTATAAATGCACCTCCCACCTCGAGATGGGTCTGAGCTGCAGAGTTAGAATTAGGATCCAAACTTTCCCAAATATTGGATATTCAAATCTTTGGGGTTCATTCAGGCTTCTTTTTCTTCTCAGCTTTTTCACACTGTGTTGTGAGACTAGCAGATAACCATCTCATCCTGAAGAGTACATGTAATCCCCCCTTCTTGTACCTTTTCCTGCCCCTTTCTATGGCTCTTTCAAATACAATATGAATGGTGAATGGGGTTTTCAAGCATAATGTATTATAGGCTATGGAATATTACATTTATACTTTCACTTTCTGGCAATACTTTGAGAGTCCTTACAAAAATGCCACTGTCCTTTTATTTGCCACTTTTTGGTACACTTAATGCCACTATAGATTGAGTTCTCTGAATAATTGCAACAGCAGAATTTACTTCTCATTTCTGAAACCAGAGGATAAGAGGGCACATGGGAACGGAAACTGTGGTAAAGGAAACCTGACCGCAAGGCATCCCCACCCTGCTTGACTTCCCCCTCATATAATGCTACAGAACATGTGTAGGAACTGAATGTACCCTAAGGTCATAGTATCTCTCCGGTAGGGATTGCTTCACTATCACTCCTATGGGCTAGAATAGAAAAATATTTTTTTAAACAATATAACTCTATTTTGCAATGTGGTGAAGCAATGGAAGTTGCAGAAACAGTGTGATTACCACAGTTTGCTGGGATGTAAACAGTCAGGTATTTGCATTGATGCATTTTATTTATTTTATTTTTAGCTGAAGGATGATAACTAAAATATAAAGGAAAATCGGCAAGAGAAGGGTATTGGCTTAGTGATTTTAAAATACGAACTGCAAAGCACACTATTAGGGCTAGATTCTTTCCTGTACCGAGAGCCACTCAGTGCAGAAAAGGTAGGGATGGGGCAGCACACAGCAGGCTACAGCTGTCTACTTGTTGTTGTTGTTGCATACCTCCAACCACAGCCCCTGTGTAGGTCAGAGCAGTCCTGAAGGTGCTCTAACCTACAGCATCTGATGATGGTCTCTAAGCGACCATCCTCGTCCTCCAGTTAAGGCTAGCCAGAGCACAGTGCATACCCACGGGGAGTGGGAAGCGAAGAAGTTGCTCTGACAGAGAAAACACATCCAATCTGAAGAATTTTAATTTGAGTGACACAATGGCCTGTGATAGGCTGTTAGATGAGGTGGGATCTGAGTTACTACAGAATATTTTTTCCTGAGTGTCTGGCTGGTGAGTCTTGCCCACATGCTCTGGGTGCAGCTGATCAACGTATTTGGGTTAGGAAGGAATATTCCTCCAGGGCAGAGGCCCTGAGGGGTTTTTGCCTTCCTCTGCAGCATGGAGCACAGGTCACTTGCTGGAAGATTCTCTGCACCCTGAAGTCTTTAAACCATGGTTTGAGGACTTCACTAGCACAGACATAGGTTAGTGGCTTACTACAGGAGTGGGTGGGTGAGATTCTGTGGCCTGCATTGTGCAGGAGGTCAGACTAGATGATCATAATTGTCCCTTCTGACCTTAAAGTCTATGAGTCTATAAACATTTGGATTGGGGAAGGGAATCTCTTCCTTAATCTTGTCTTCTATTCTACCATAAACATTCACACCAACCTGCTCTACCTGCCTCTAATATATGATTGGGGTTAAACAAACCATATTGTCAGATATATCATTCTAACTCCTACTTCCCAACACTTTGTGTATTATAACAGCATGACCAGTCTGTGATGGGAATTGATCCCACTTGATAAGACTGAGGGATCATGAAGGTCCTTGATGAAGGCCCATGTGACTTAAAAGGCCTGCATGTGGTTAGCTGAGGATTGGGAGAGAGCAGGTGAGAAAGAAATGTCAGAGTTCCGGGCAGAGGGCCTGGGAAGAGAGCTGCAAGGTGCAGTCAGGGAGAAGCAATGGCTGAGAGAACTGCAGGAAGGCAAGCTCAACTTGGAAGGCCTAAAAGAAATGGGAAGTCCTGAAAGGAGGGCTATAAGGATGCTAAAGCTTGTTATGAATTGAGCCCCAGGGAAGAAGGCTGAAAGGTTTGCTTTTTGAGTGTTGTTTTCATGGTTATAAGCAGACCTCAGAAGGGGAAGTTTAACCTAAAGGCACTAGTGGTGCGGTGTCTTGACTGGGAAGAAAGCAAACTGAAGCAGTGAAAGGCCTGATGTTGAACTGGGGGAGTCCCTGCCACATGAATGCAGCGGTAGTTTGAATCTTTGCCATGTCTCTTAGTAATGAATATAGACTGAATTCTGTTTCTTGCCAATGCATCCTCACTTTTCTTTGAAAGGCTTGTCCAGGCTAGTCAATCCCATCCCATTCACTGAAACTACTGCTGCTTTCTACTGTGCCTTACTTCATTATAGTACTGACTGATAAGAGGAACTTGCAGTTATGCATCACTATAGTGTCCAATAAAGAGCGAGCAATTGAGTTTGGGGTGAAAAAAATCTTCCATTTGATCCCACTGCCCACAAGACTAAATCCATTCCTGAATATAAGATTATGCAGATACCTCCATGTCCCTGTCACTCCCCCACATACGCACTCCCCCGCAAGATACAAAATAAGATGTTGTGGGTCTATCTGAATTATCAGTAGTTGATCATGGCATCACCAAAATGAACAAAATAGCTAGCAATATGAAAATCAGCCTATCAGCAGCATACCATATGAAGAGCCTGAGTAAGAGATCCTACAGTCTACATTTTTACAATCAATTAGCAGGTGGGAAACAGAATGGGGATGTCTAAATTGACACATATAAGTACTTGTCCACTCTGCTGGGATTTCACAGTGTGGGCTGAACTAATTAGGAACAATTTCTGAACTGTTCTCCTTCCCCACAGAGAATTCTGTCTGGAGCAGTTTTGATAGCTGTCCAGAATCACCTGCTTTTTTTGTAGACTGTGGCAGTGGTTGTCTGGAAATTCTAAATGCCATTCTGAGAAAACTTTAAATACCTTTCTGGTTATTCTCCAAGATTTTAGTAAAGGGTAGAAAGAAGCCAGGGAGCAATCTCACTATGCTTCCTCTCCCCCAAATGGGGGGAACTTAGGAAATGCAAATACCTCCATATCTCCATCATCCCCCCTTCTCTGCTTCCCCAAAACACAAACTAAGATGTTCCGGGTCTAGCTGAGTTATCAGTATCTGCTCATGGCATTACAAAAATCAGCAAAAAAGGCTGATTTTCATATTACCAGCTATCTGCTTAAACAAGCTAAAAGAACAAATTCAGATCTCTCCAATCTTTTGCTCTAAGGTGGTTGTAGTTAGTCACTTGTATTTGCCACTTTAGTTACAGCTGCTTACAGACAGGCTGAATTTGGCTTAAAATGTTTATTGGGGACCAAATTCTGCTCTCAATTACAACTCCTATGGCAGGGAATGGGAGCTGCACCTGTGTGACTGAGCTGGTTTTGGCCATATGATAATCCTAGGCCAGTGGTTCTCAACTGGGGTACATGCATCCCTGGGGTACACAGAGGTGTTCTAGGACGTACATGAACTCATCTAGGTATTTAATTAGTTTTACAACAGGCTACATAAAAAACACTAGTGAGGTCAGTACAGACTAAAATTTCATGCATACTTGTTTATACAGCTCTATATACTATACGCTGAAATGTAAGTAAAATATTTATATTCCAATTGATGTATTTTTTATAATTATATGGTAACAATGAAAAAGTCAGCAACTTTTCAGTAACAGTGTGCTGTGACACTTGTATTTTATGTCTGAATGTGTAAGCAAGTAGTTTTTAAGTGAGGTGAAACTAGGGGTACTCAAGACAAATCAGACCCATGGAAGGAGTACAGTAGTCTGGAAAGGCTGAGAGCCACTGTCCTAGGCTAACTGAAAGGTGACGGAAGGTCTCAGCATAAGGAATGCTCAGGGGTAGAAGATGAAAACACTCCTCAGTCAGGCTCTGGGGAAAACTCTGGGGTGAGGTTTCTTTAAAAAGATTAACCCTGAATTGAAACCTCCATCCTTTAAGCAACAGTTTAATAAATCAAAGGAGGCAGACTTTTGTGGGATAGCTCCCTTTGTCTTGAGGGCATAAAACAGACTGATTTATGACATCAATACATCAAATACTATTTACATTTTTTTTGTAGATTAACAAAGTGTGCAGATGTAATGGGAACAGTTAGTTTTAAAGAAATGAAATAAGCTCAAGTGGCATGTTTATTGTCAGGGTTGTTCCTCTTTCTTAAAGCTCTTAGAATGGGTGCCAGGCTGCATGCTACGTTGCTGCTCAGTGAAACAGGGTTTCAAAAACACAGCTGAGAAATATCAAAATGAAGTCTGCTTGTTCAAAATGGGTAGCCATTCAGAGCAGAGACTTGAAGGAAGGCAGCTGGTGACATATTCAGGGATGTTCTGTCTCCATCTGAGTCTTGTGTAATGGGCCAACTTTTAAAAGGAGCTTCAGTCTGACCTCTAATTTGTGCCTACAAGTTGTATTGTAAATTGGGTGGTTAGACAGCGGTAGTCTATAATTTGTGAGCACGACTGTTAAAAATTTCACTCAGTGGGGACAGTAGCTCTTAGCTTTGCACACTTAATGGGCAAGATCCTTAGCCAGTGTAAGTTGGCACAGCTCCATTGACTTTAATGGGGAGCTACACGTTTACTCCAGCCAAGCATCTGGCCCTACTAATCTGTCAAATTTAGTATTTCGACTTGACTCTTTTGACTTAGGAAAAGATTGAACCCAGATACTCAGCTCTTGAATTACTTTCTTTTCTAGAATCAAGTGAATTGCTGTTGCTGAGGAGGGGGAGGGGAAGAGATGTGAGGAGAGGCTTAGGTGCATAAGCAGATGGCCTGGTGTTCCTGGCTTACAGGCTAACGATAGGCACCTTCCTCTGCTCAGGATCCATTGTGAATCCTTTCCAGGAGTTAAGCGCTTAGCCCAGGTCAACTGCCTCTGTAGCCCATACCTTAGCAACCAGAAATGTCTGCCTTTCTCTCTCTCTCCAGCTCACACTCATCCTATGTTTCCCTGTGTACCCGACTGTCTTTTGTGTGGGTGCTGTGCTGCTCTGCCACCTATTAATAGCCTGCATCTGGTCCTCCTGCTGTGGGGTTTGGCAGGCATTGGATCTTAAGCATGCTCAGATCATGCCTACAGGATGAGGCCACACTGGTAATTCATGTGCCTCATGCCTTCCTTCTTCCCTACGGGCTAGGCTCCCCACCTGGACTACATCTACCATGATGTGCTGTGGTCATGGGACTCCCAGGATGCACTAGAGCAGTTCAGCCAGAGGGAGAGATTGCAGTGCACCATGGGAGACATATGGGACAAGCCCATAGGGCGGAAACAGGTCATGTGACACCTGAACTACATCTCGCATGAGGCACCAGGATGGCTCAGGGGAACACAGATTACTGTTGAGCAGAACCAAAATAAAATGTTTTGATGTTTCTAAATCAGTTATGATAGTTTGGCATCAACTTGGCACAACAGCAAAAGATAAAATGTTACAAGTCTTTTTTCAATCAGCTCTGCTAGAGAAAGAGAAAGCAGTGTGACCTCCCACTATTGACCTACTCCATGTGCAACAAGCCTAAAGCCACACCTGACACTATGAGTTGCATGAGGTTTCATTGAATCAGCAACCACTATGTTAGCTGAAGGGAAAGCTCTTGGGACAAATCAGAAGGAGCTGCACTAAGCCTTTGCTTTTCTGGAGGACAGTTGAGTGCAGCATCATTACCACATCAAGTTACTCATGGTGCACACAATTCAGGGAAGTGAGATACAGCTTTTTTCAATTGGACCACGTAATAGGTAGAAGCAGTAATTCCTGAAAAGGAAACATTTAAACTGGAAAACTTTGGATTTTAGACTCTCGATAACTATGATATTAAAAAAAGTTTCCATTTCCATAAGAAATGCAATAGTAAATACAGTGGAACCCCACTATAATGCGTCCCGTGATAATGCGAATTTGGATATAACGCAATCATAAATTGGCTCCGCTTTTTCAGTCTGGGAGCACTGGCTCCCAAAATGCAGGGTCACGTTATAGCAGGGTTACCATTTCAAGCTGGTCAGAGGCTGAGCGCCGGGGAAAGAGGTGAGAACCCCGAGGGCGGCCAGGGCTGCAGGGTCAGCCCGGGATGAGCAGGAGCTGAATGCTGGGGACTCTCGGGAGAGTCGCTGCTGTGGTGCACTGGGGCTGCAGGGTCGGCCTGGGATCATAAGAGAGTCCCTGGTGCTCAGCTCCTGCTCCTGGGCCAACCCTGCAGCCCCTGTGCGCCCTCGGGGTTCTCGCCTCTGTCCCTGGCGCTCAGCTTCTGAGTGCCAGGGACTCTTGGGAGAGTCGCTGCTGTTTGGCATTATTAGGGTTCTTTTTGTGCCAATATACTTCAAAAATTCCTTCTTATTCTCCTTAACTCTGCTGGCCATAGGTTGCTTCTCTTATTAATTTTCTGAAATATTCATTACTTTTCTTCCACTTGTTTTATAAATATATTGTATAGCCGCCTTTACTTCCCCTCTTAAAAATATTCTGAAACAATTCCCAATTATTAGTCACGTTTTTCTGTTTTAAATTATTTCTCCCAACTGCTTTGTCTCATAATTGTTTTCAGCTCTGTGAAATTGTCCCTCATTATGGCAATGAGTACAGTGTAAGAACCGATAGTGAATAGAAGAGAAAACAAAATACAGTGTCTATACACACTGTCACGCTGTCTGGAGTTGCTCACGATTGAGAGTGCCTACCTCAGGGCAGACTATCAAAAACAAGGCGGACACCCGAAACTGGTAGTGAGTTCTGTAATTAGATTTCACCAACCCAGTAATAAATGTAAACTCCTGGATCATAAAAGTTTTACTGTAGAGTCACAGACAGTCCCCTTAGAGCAGGGGTGGGCAAATATTTTGGCCTGAGGGCCACATCTGGGTATGGAAATTGTATGGCTGGCCATGAGTGCTCTTGAAATTGGGGATTAGGGTGCAGGAGGGGGTAAGGGTTCCATCTGTGGGCTCTGGGGTGGTGATGAGGGGTTGGGGATGCAGAAGGGTGCCCTGGCCTGGGACTGAGGGGTTCGGAGGGCGGGAGGGGGGATCAGGGCTGGGGCAGGAGGTTGGGGCATGGGAAGAGGTTGGGGTGCAGGCTGCGGGTGGCGCTTACCTTAAGCAGCTTTGTAGCGGGGTGGTTGCCCGCTCCAGCCCTGAAAGAGTTAAAAGCCAGCCCTTGGAGAGGGCTAGGGCTGAAAGTAAGGGCTAGGCTCTTTGGGGAAGCAGCCACAGCTGGGCCATGCCCCAGTCAGGCCACAGCTGGCCTTGTTATAAGGGCTCAGGGAAGAGTTGCGTAGAAAAGTCTCCCTCCAGCTTTAGAGGGAGGACCTGGCTGCCTGAAGGCTTAGGGTGCAGGCAACCAAGCAGGGCTAAGGAAAGGTGAGAGGAGCTGGGGGGCTCCTGCCTGACAACTCCCCAGACTGAAGGCCTGATAGCAAGGCCTACAAGTAGGTACTGGGGCTGCAGAGGGGCAGTCTGGGGATTAGGCAAAGGTAACAGGTCCAAACCCCCCTTGCCTATGATGAGTGGTGTTTACACTGCAGTCTGCCCCAGGGAACGAGTGTTTGATGCTGACTGGCAGTAGCCCTAGACTGAGGCAAGTTGGGGATAGAGGGTTGGGGGACGCCTTGGGAGAGGAGACCCAGAGAGAGTGGGAGTATTGCCAGGGGGCAGCACCCGAGGTAAAGGGGCACTGGCGTCCGGGAGGGACACGGGGCCAACGACAGGCGAGATACGGGCTAGCAGAGAGTGCTCTGGAGCTGGAAACAAACTAATTAACTGACAGCCAGCAGGCAGCGCCACAGGGGTGAGTCATCACATCACTACAAGCTCTCAGCAGCAGTGGCATGTCCTGCGCCCTGCCTTGGGACCCGCGTCCTTTAGTCCTTGGAGCTGTGGCTTGCCTGGGGGCCTGTGCTCTTCAGCCAATTTGGTGCTGCGATACACATGGCAGTCTGCCTCCTTTAGCTTGTTTCCTGATGCATCTAGTACTGTTTGGTGCTGTTTCCTGATCCTGTCTGGTCCTGTGTCCCGCCTGGAATCCAGCATCTTTAGCCTGTGGTTCTTCTCCCCGCCTCGGGGCCTTGGCCCGTTAGCCTGTTTCGTGCTGCGCCCTGCCTGGGAAATTGCATCCTCAGCCTGTTTAGTGATGTACCCCTACCTTGTTTGGTGCTGTGCCCTTAGCCTGTCTGGTGCTGCGCCTCTAACCTTTTTGGTGCTGAGCCTCGCCTGGGGGCCTACTCTCTATAACCAGTTTTGGTGCTGTCTGTGCTCCACTTAGGGACATGTGCCTTTAGCCTATTTGGTGCTGCGCCGCAGCTAGGGACTTTTGACCTTAGCTTGTTTAGTGCTGAGTTCCCCTGCGTGCCAGTGCCTGTTAGCCTGTTTGGTGCTGCACCCCGCGTGGGGGCCTGTGACTTTCAGCCTGCTTTCTGCTGCGCCCCTAGTCTGTTTGGTGCTGTGCTCCACTTCAGGAACTGTGCTCTTAACCTGTTCGGTCCTGCTCCCTTAGCCTGCGGGCTTGTGCCCCCAGACTGTTTGGTGCTGCACCCTTAGCATGTTGGGTGGTGCGGCCTGCCTAGGGGCCTACACCCTGCCTGGGGTTAGGGCTCCGACTACATGTTTCCTGGTCCTATCTACTGAGCCAGGGCCTCGAAGACCACTCGTTATAAGAGTGAGGGAACATGGCCTCCCTCCCAGACTGAGGGGAGTTACAGCCAATACCTCCCACAGGCCCCTACACACATTTGGGCATCTGGGCCTGGGTGACTAACTGACTTAGCTTCTTTAGCTTAGGTGCTTTAAAAATCCCACTAGGCACCGATCTCTATCTTTAGGGATCTGAATTTATTTGTAAATATGGCCCAGAAAGACCAGGGGCCTGACACCCTTTCATTTCTGCTGTTAGACCACCTTTGTTAAAGCCAGATTCTGCCATCATTGTTCATGCTGAGTAGTAGTTACTTGGAACAGTCACTGAAATCTGTTGGATTGCTCCACAAGTAAGAATTACTTGTGTCCCTGTCATGCTGTATTAAGGCAAGCCTAACTGCACATTTTGGTGCAAACTGATCATTTTCACTGCAACTGAAGTGACTGATTCTGCTAAGAAACAGCTCCTCCTATTGCAGCCTTTTCATTTTATTTTACAACAACAAGTGGTTATAATATGTTGAAATTACACCAACTCATGCATCCTCTTCTATACCCAGTAACTTCATTCATGTGTGCTCTCATATACAGACATGTGATGACATCTTGGTAGGTTGGGAAACTACATGTTTAATGCAGATTAAGGCAGGAATGACTGATTTAATATAATCATTGCCACTCATTGCACATATATTAAAAATAGCTAAATTTTCATGTTGAATTACTGTAGTAAGAAAACCTCATGATTGGTTTACATTTACAGTCCCTCTCCATGTATGTTTTACACGAGAGAGGGAAGTGCACCAGTGATAATGATGTGCATGTCAGGAGGATATGACAGATATATGGTACAACCAATTTAAATGAAGAACTAGTGAATGAACAAGAGACTTCCCTAAGACATGCAAAACCTTCATGGACAGTGAAACCCTCCAAAAGACATACAGCTAGTCATTAAATAGCATCCCTATGCACTGAGATGTATAGGACTGAGACCAGCTGATCTGTAAACAGGATAGGTCAAATTCTACTCTGTCCTGAGTAACCTCACTGACTTAAATGGTGTTGCAGGAGTGTAAATCATGTCAGAATTTAGCCCTGTAAGTCTGTTTTTCCCTCGTTTGTATTAACTCCACAGCTACAGTTAAAGAAGCAGTAAGAGCAAGTGATACATGCATAAATCCAGTTAACGGATCACTGTCTCATACCTTATACTTGGTTCTTAGGATATTTCTGTTCAATAGTGTTTTTAATGTCCAATTGGCTTTCCTGACAAACTTTACCAATCACACACTTTAATTCAGAGTGAGCAAGTTCCGGGTCCCTTTAAAGTTTTTCTGAGGAAGCATGATGTCTCCTCTGTAACAAACTGCATCAATTCTGCCTCACAAAATGGCAGCTACCCATGGTGACAGGCAGACTTTTTAGCAATCTAAAGAGAGAAAGTAAAGTCACAACAGCCTCCTCAGCCACAAGTGCCAGATTTTAATAAAAAACTACATGCACAAAACAACAGCTACATAAATCACCATACCATCCCCATGTCTAAAGGCAGACTGAAAGGGGACAAGCAAATCTAAAAATTCCGAACGCCACTGGCTTTTCCTCACAATAAGCTTCAGGGAGAGGGAAAGTTAGAGCCAGGGCAATAGCTGGCGAGACTGCCACAATCAAGCAATGGTTGCTTGATTAAACTCTAACGACCACCTGTTTGAGGGGCACTGGTGACCTATCATCTCACAAGATAAAGTGAGACAGCAGAAATGTCAGGATACAGTTCTGTAGCCATTCCATGTACAGATTTCCCAGAGAATTTCCAAGTGCAAAAGCAACAGCAGCAAGGCCACTGACTTTACTTTCTGTGCCTCTGCTCCATGTGTATATACAGCAAAAAAACCTCAAAATAAACAAACAAAAAACTCCACAGGGCTCACGCTATGAGGCTAAAAATAACACTGTAAACATTCAGGCTGGATCCTGCACTCTGAAATCCCAGCACACCCCATAGCTCAAGCTCAGATCAGTTGACCCTGGCTCCAAGCCTTGCTGCTGCAGAGATTTTTTTTTTGCAGGGCAGATATACCAATGCTAACCCTATAATAATCACAGCAATCACAGCGCCAGGGTGGTTTGTGTGGAACAATGTACCTAATTTCACATGAATTTTCTGTAAAATTTAATGCATTTCCTTGAAATTCATTTCAGTGAGTTCTCTTGGATTTCACTAATCTGATATACTATGTGTTCCTGTGATTAAAAATGATGTCATTCATAACTACAAGACATGTTTTCATGATTTATTTATGTTTTCCTTTTTCTTTGTCGTGGATGAAGGATGAGATGAGAGTTCATTGTGGAAGGGATGGAAGCAGACTTGTTTGTTTTTACTACCAATGTTTTCTACATGATAAAAATAATAAATCTCCCCTTGTATAGGGATTTAGGTATTGAATTTCTCTTGCCCAGTGAAATGACAAGCAGATTCCCTTCATCAAGGAAGTGGTGACTCTTTCAATGGTTGTCAGCATAAGCACAAAGTATGATTTGTTCAGAAGGATTAATAGATACTGTACTAGATTTCTCCTTATTTGTGAAATATATTGCCAGATAAAATAATTCATGTTAAGTATTTCGGTGGGGAAAACGTATCTCCATGTACTGCAAAACAAACAAGACTTAATCTGAGCCTTGACCAAAAATTTGGGCCTGATTTCCTACTCAGACTCCACCACTCAAACATTCAATTTAATCACCCTAAACGTTGGAAATAATTGGGGATTTCAAAAATCTCCAACTTTTAGGAAGGTTCCAATCCAAAGTGTTGATTTTGCCCATTACAGAGGTACAGCATTTAGACCTGAGAAAGGCCAAATCAGATTTCTATGGCCTCTTCACAGCTGTAAAATTGCAATTGTTCCACAGTGCACAAGGAATTCAGCAGCATAAGCAAGACTCCTAATCCTTATTTATGCTTGTCTCTTTCACCAAATGAAGTTGGTCCAATAAAAGAGATTACCTCAACCACCTTGTCTCTCTCATATCCTGGGACCAACATGGCTACAACAACATTGCATACAACCCTTATTTAAACAGAGCTTAATTCTCACAGATGTTATTAGAAGCTAAATAGAAATTTACAAAGAATAGTTAACTATTAATCCCCATGAAAAAAAGAATTAAATACACAATGGCGTTTCATCTTTCATTATTCATATATCTGAAAGAAAAGAAGCAGCATAAATAAAATATGAATTAATGCCTTCTACCTCAAATCATCATTTTTGTAACAGGAAGATGTAATGAAACACAAGAGAATTCAGAGGAATGAATTCAAATTATTCAAAATGTATTCTATAATAATGATGATTCGGGTGAAAGACAGATTGGTCCAATTCGTCAAAACTGATTTGAATTTAGCAGTTACTCTAGTGTTCCAAAAACTGTTTAGCTCTTGAAACCTACATTACCCAGTGAATAAATGTTTTGAGAGCTGAAACCTGCAGCATTTGTGGTACAACTAGAGAGTCTGATTATGATATCACATACATGCCAATTTTACACTGAGTTAACTCCACTGACTTCAGTGGCATTACTTGTGATTTACCCTATTGTAAGTGAGACTGTAACTGGGCCCAGAATGGTTGTTTGCAAGAGGTTTTAAAATAACATTTTAAGTTTGATTAGACTGCACTATTGCTTTGGTAAAGTTTTAATAGTTTGAAGTTTATAACCATTTACATCGTCCAGATACCTCCTATCAAATACGGACATAGGTCTTGGAACATATAGGATATAATGCCATTCATATCCTACTGTCCCCATTCAGTCATTTCTCAGGAGAAGATCCCACTGAAATCAATGAGAGTTTTGTCTATGTAAGGAGCTAGAGGACCAATGACAGAAAATTCTAAGACTGTCCTGAGTGGGGCAAGCTCCCTCATTTCCTGTTGAGGCACTGGGAGTTTTTTCATTGATTACAGTGGCAGCAGGATGAGGTACAAAGTGAGGATTTGGCCCATATAATTCATGCATGACTGTCCTTAGAAAGGATGCCAACAAGCGTGGCCCCCAAAACTCATAGTAAATATAGAGTTGTGACTCTTACACAGATATCCGTTCAGTAATCTGGGGATATGAGTCGGCATATTTATCCTAGAATAAAAATGAAATAAATAATATAAAACCACTACAAAGGAGAGTTAATGCAAATGATATGATGTCATTGTGCTCTGATGTCATGATTAGGAAGTGCTTTTTTAATCAAAGCCTTGCTAATGCTCTGCGTCTGAAGCTGTGAAAACAATGACTTCTCAGAAGTGACAAAGAGTCCTGTGGCACCTTAAAGACTAACTAAAGTATTAGAGCATAAGCTTTCGTGGGCTAATACCCACTTCGTCAGTTGCATCCGACGAA
>ML677334.1:33333481-33373601 GCA_007922305.1 Dermatemys mawii
TTCGTCGGATGCAACTGACGAAGTGGGTATTAGCCCACGAAAGCTTATGCTCTAATACTTTAGTTAGTCTTTAAGGTGCCACAGGACTCTTTGTCACTTCTGCAATTCCAGACTAACACGGCTACCCCTCTGATTAATGACTTCCCAGTTAGTCATCAAAATTCATAATCTTTATCTCGGATTGCTAGGATGGGAATGAGTTCCTCTAGGGAGTGTTTCAGTGAAGCTTTTTGCATTGGCACATTTTAATGTTCATACAACCTGCAGGTATCAAAACGATCATTTCTATTTATTATGGTTCTGGAAGCAGAACTTTTAAGAGGACAAAGTATTTTGTACATTTAGAATTTGTGAAAGTATGGAAATTGGCACATGCAAAAATTAAGGATTTTAATTTCTACTTAATATAATATTGATGATACTTTGAATTTATATAGCGTCTTCCACCAGAGAAGTATGTATTCTAAATGTTTTATGGATGGGGAAACTGAGGCACAGAGTAGTTAAAATGCATGCCCAAAGTCACAGAGCAGATCAGTGGCAGAACACAGAAAATAAACTAGATTGAACTCCTGGCTCTAAGCACTGGACAAAATGCCCTTTGAGGGAATAACCTAAACCAGACTAAAAATCACAAGTAACTGAGTGATTTCATGAAATTCCATGTTTGAAAAGAAACTTTCTGCTTAACTGAAAACTCTTTTTATTCTGTTCTAAACGAGTAGAAAAATTATTAAAGGGTTAAAACAGACATCAAACTAATACAAATGACTGAATTATCTGTTTTATGTAATACCAAGGTGTTCCATACTCCTCTTTGTTGACCCATATAAAAATAACCTCTTAGCTCTTTTCCTTCTCATTCTCTTTCAGTAGACCTGAAGTACCCAAAGTACATGATTATGCCTATGATCGGCCTCTGCCCCTCACTGGCCCATAAGGGGTTAATAGAACCCTCCCAAGGCTGCACAAGAGGCCACCAATTAGAGAGAGGCTGTGAGGAGCAGCCAATCAGGGCCAGGCTAGCCCATATAAGAAGGGCTGCAGAGTCACTCCCTGGAGCTTGAGGAGAAAGAAGGACTGGATTCCTTGCAAGCTAAAGGCAGCAAGCACCCTGGGCTGAGTAGTGCTGCAGGCAGAGACCCGAGGAGCTAAAGACAGCTCCTGGTAGGCTGCAGGGATCTGAAGGCTGAGGGCAGGGCAAAGAGGATGCTGGGGCCATGGAGAAGTGGCCTAGGGAAATTTACTGAGGAGTCAGAGTGGATGCAGAAGTGGCAACCATCTACAACAGGGGTGGCCAGCCTGAGAAGGAGTCAGAAGTTACCAATGTACATTGCCAAAGAGCTACAGTAATACATCATCTGCCCACCTCACAGTCTTCCACCCTCCGGCAGCCCTGTTGATTAGTGCCTCTCCGCACCTCCTGATAAGCTGTTTCATAGTGTGCAGGCTCTGGGGTGGGGAGGGGAAGGAGTGAGGGCACAAAGGCTCAGGGGACGGGGTGAGAAGGGGTGGAGTGGGGGGCAGGGCGTGTGGCAGAGCCAGGGGTTGAGCAGTGAGCACACACACCCCTTCACAATGGAAAGCTGGCGCCTGTAGCTCCAGCCTCGGAGTCGGTGCCTATACAAGGAGATGCATATTAACTTCTGAAGAGCCCCATGTGACTCCGGAGCCACAGGTTGGCCACCCTGATCTACAGGGTCTCTGGGCTGGGACCCGCAGTAGTGGGTGGTCCTGGGTCTCTCCCTCACCCTGCACCTTGCCACTGAACAAGTGGCAGACAATTGGCTCAAAGAGCCACCAAGGGAAGTAGCTGGACAGCAAGCTGTGATACTGCCCCCTGAGAAGCGGGGAAGCACAGAGTGCGACACAGCCAGAGAGCTGTGTCATGAAGAGGACGCTGCAGTCCTGAGAGTGACATGGGTCCAGGAGCAGAAGTGATGGCAGCACTGACAAGAGAGCTAATCCCCAGGACAGCTGGCAGGAGGCGCCAGAGTGGTGACTGAACCCTGTCACAGCGCCACTAAAAGCAAAGTATTTCTTTCATGGAACAACTTGCAGTGAAACATTTCACTTGGATTACACCCAACAAAGGGGTCAGAAACTAGCTGGATCTCCCCAAATGGGGATTTCACCTGGCACAACAGAGTGGCCAGCTGGTGTAGCTAGCTCCTCCCCATCAATGCAGCCCCTTCAGGCCAGTGTGCTGCACACTGGCAATCCCCAGCTGGTGGATTGTAATGTAGAAGAGCAGTGGGTCTGCTCCATACTATGCTGAGGGGCCAAACTGGCCCTGTCTGCTCTCAAGATTAGGAAGCTGCTAATGGCTCCTACCTGCACCCAGTGGATGGAGGACACTGTTGAAAACTAAAGCCCATGTATCCAAGCAATAGATCTCAGGACATCTATTATTGTTTAACATACTGTTGATACATATCATCTCAAAAATGTATATTCATAGAATATCAGGGTTGGAAGGGACCTCAGGAGGTCATCTAGTCCAATCCCCTGCTCAAGGCAGGACCACTCCCCAACTAAATCATCCCAGCCAGGGCTTTTTCAAGCCTGACCTTAAAAACCTCTAAGAAAGAAGATTCTACCACCTCCCTAGGTAACCCATTCCAGTGCCTCACCAGCCTCCTAGTAAAAAAAAGTTTTCTTAATATCCAACCTAAACCTCCGCCACTGCAACTTGAGACCATAACTCCTTGTTCTGTCATCTGCCACCACTGAGAACAGTCTAGATCCATCCTCTTTATAACCCTCTTTCAGGTAGTTGAAAGCAGCTATCAAATACCACCTCATTCTTCTCTTCTGCAGACTAAATAATCCCAGTTCCCTCAGCCTCCCCTCGTAAGTCATATGCGCCAGCTTCCTAATAATTTTTTTGTTTTTTCCCTCTACTGGACTCTTCTCAATTTTTCCATATCCTTCTTGTAGTATGAGGCCCCAAACTGGACACAGTACTTCAGATGAGGCCTCACCAAAGCCAAACAGAGAGGAATGATCATGTCCCTCAATCTGCTGGCAGTGCTCCTACTTATACAGCCCAAAATGCCATTAGCCTTCTTGGCAACAAGGGCACAATGTTGACTGATATCCAGCTTCTCATCCATCGTAACTCCTAGGTCCTTTTCTGTAGAATTGCTGCCTAGCCATTCGGTCCCTAGTCTGTAGCAGTGTATGGGATGCTTCCGTCCTAAGTCTTCACTATAAAACTTGAACTACAACTGAGACTAGTTGCCTGCCACAGGTGACATTGAACACTGTTTAGTTTAGCTGCAGTTTCAGATATAATGTTCAGCAATAGTTCAGCTGCACCTGCGGCTGACCACTGATGTCAGCAAATGTTTGATTTCATAGTGTAAACAAGGCCTATCTACAATCTTCCTGGTCCAGAGGTGGCAAGTGAAGTCATAGGGAAGCCTGCCCTTGAGTGAGCAATAGGAGCTGTGCTTCTATAGGAAGATACTCTTTGTACATCATAATAATGAAGGACAAAACTCAAGCCACTGTAAATGAGATTCCAGTGGGGGCAACTGACTAAAATAAACTTCATTATGTTTGTTTATGGTAGAGTGGTGACAAAAAGTATTAACACCGGTCTCATCTGAATTATCACACAGCATTTTTTGCTAGTGTACATGTTCCAGGGGGAAATTAAATTTTATATTCGAGTAGAAGAGTTATTGAGAACTCTGAGAGAACCAAAGCCAGAACAGTTTATATTTCAACTAGCCTATTTCATCGAGAAATTATCAAAACCCTAGCTACGACCAAGCCCAAACAGGTGGTACCAAGTGTGCTATATTAGCTAATTAATTGTTTCTTAGAAATGTCTCATTAATCATCAAGCAGTAGCAAGTTGTATATTGGTATGAATGTCCTAGCAGGAGCACATTGTTTTACAGTAAACTAGTAATTCCAGCAAGACTATGCTGTGAACAAGGGAATCAAAAGGTATCAACACAGAACTGCAAAGGTTGCTCCAGCAACTCCAGTCATTGTCCAAGTGGGACTCTTTATTAATTACAGTAAAAGCTGTGCTATCCACACTTCCTATCCCGCAGAAAGCTCTACTAACCAGCATTTCTTTTATCTCCCAATACAAATCTTCAATCTAGTAACCAGGAATAGTATACAGCATACAGCCCAGGAGGTTATGCAATTGTACATTCTGAACTCTACTTTTATGCAAAAGATGCAGAAGTATGCAAGCTGATACCAGGGATTTATTCAAAAAAGCAGCTTCCAGAGTATGTCATAGGGTCATCACAGATTCAGCCCAGTCTCCTACACCTTCTACCTCTACAATGATAATTGATGTTGATAATGATGAGGCCGATACACTGCAAGATCCTGAAGTGCCTTCTGAATCAGCAAAGAAAGATTAAATTATGTTCAGTATAGTTTTAGTGTTAAGTGTATTTTTAGTGATCTGGGTGTACACCATGCGCTGTCCACAGGGATATGTAGTGTCACAAGATAACCTACTGTATAGAAAACTTTACCTCTATTCACCTAAGCGTGTCAAGAAACCAACCACTCTGCAGTGCAGTACTATGACTAGATTGGTGAGTATCTGTATGCTATTTTATACCTTATTCATTTTATTGTATTCTAATTCTTTGAAAATTGGTATTCCATTGTTAAGTATAACTCTTAACTGGATTTTTTGATTAACGGGCACCACTGTGTGATAGGTTTGGTCACAGAGACCCCCTTGGGACTGTCACTTGATGTGCTGAATTTTCCCTGCCAGCTTGGGACCCCAGTATTTTGCTTTGTTGAGCCAGACACACTAGCTTGCTGCAACACAGCCTCAGGGTCTGATCCACGCTCCCAAAGCTCGTCTTTAACTGAAAACCACTATCTCCAGCACCCAGACACCCAGTCCCCAATGGGATCCAAACCCAAATAAATCTGTTTTACCCTTTATAAAGCTAATACAGGGTAAACTCATAAATTGTCTGTCCTCTGTAAGACTGATAGAGAGATATGCACAGCTGTTTGCTTCCCCAGGTATTAAAGACTTACTATGGGTTAATTGATAAAAGTGATTTTACTAAGAATAAAAAGTAGGATTTAAGTGGTTCCAAGTAATAGCAGACAGAACAAAGTAAGTTACCAAGCAAAATAAAACAAAACACACAAGTCTAAGCCAGCCACCCTGCGCCAGGGGGTAGGGGGTGTTGGTTCACAGGCTGCCCTGCGCCTTCATGGGGTTGGGGGGGTTTTGTGCTTGGGGAGGCAACAAAGCCAGAGCCAGCCCTGTGAGTTATGCATTTTTTTTTTTGACATCCTGGTTAACCCAGTCCTGGATAATCAAGAGTCTATTGTACATGCAAACAAATAGGATGAACACACACAGTAGATTATAACTTTTGTAATACTTTACAAGAAACCTTTTGCATAAAGCATATTTCAGTTACATCATCTTTACACTCAGAGGCATGTTTCCATAAAATACTATGGAATACAATGTCACACCACCATTCCCCCAACATGCTGGATAACAGAGCTTTTACTTTAAATGGTTTGCATATTTCCTCTGTACAATAGTTGAACTTTGATAGGGCTAGATTGCTTGTATTTCATATCAAGGTCCTTGTTACAAGTTATTTTTGGAGCCTGAGTTGAAGATACATTTGTGACCACAAATATGACAAGGTGTAATGTAGTTTAGGTGCAATTTTTTGTTGCACCTTTTGAGATGGTGATGAGCTAGATTTTGCAGATTTGCAAACAATAACTTTTTTTCTTACTACTTTTTGATATTTTTTTAATTGGAGGTGTAATACATACAATACATGATAATATGGTAATTTTTAAAACTCACTCTTACTACCACCAGGATCTTCCTCTGCTGTTCTACACCTGCTATGACTATAGTGAGCTTGTCAAATGGCTTAATGTTCTCAGCCTCAGGTTAGGCACTCTGGTACAACAAGTTATAACCCTGGTAGTGCTGACTTAGGTCATGTCTACACTACAAACTTAGGCTGATGCCAAATTATTCAAAAGAGCTCTATATGGTCAGCATGAAGCCGCAGCACTTAACATATCACTTATGTCCGTGCATACTTGGCTCCTTGCGTAGACATGGTCTGGGTGTGTCTGTCTTTTGGCTGAGACCTCAAAATCCCCAAATTCCTGTCTGTTCTGCACACCAAGATTCTTTTCCTAGGGTTCTGAGCAATAAATTTCTCTTCTCCATTGACCATCGTTGAGGGTTGGTCAACTACTGCACTGTATATCAGAGGTGGCTGCATTTCAACAATAACTATGCAACATGTTAAGTTCTTTGGTTCCATCAGCATCAAATGTGCTATATACATTTTCTAGGGGGTGGCATTAAAAGGGACTTCTCATATCAAATAGAAAAACCCCATCATCTGTCTTGAAATGTGAAAATCACCCTCTAAGAGCATGATAGGAAATGTACTTCCCCAAATTAATACCTCTCAGTTTGTTGACTTTAATGGGATTCTGGCCACTTTCATCAGCAATAAATTTGGCTCAATATACAACACATGGCTCTTTCATACGGCAAGAAAACTAGGATATGTAAGAGCTTGTTAAACAAATAAGAGGCTAGAATATTAACTTTTTCAGGGAAGAATTTAAAATTCCATCAAAAAGCACTCAGTCTTTTTTTTACAAAAAGAATTTCAGGGCTGGAGAACATCAGACAAAACCCAAACTATATTTGAAGGACAAAGCCAAACCATCTACTTCTGTTTCTGTTACAGCTGTTTCTGACACCTAAAATTCTAAGTCACCAAATTAAGTCCTCTTTGTGGCACAGCTGAGAATTGCTGAAAGTTTATATAAAGGGAGCTAGAAATGCCAACAGTCTAGCTATTAATGTAGGGCATTTTCACAAATGGAGAGAAACAGCTGTTGAAGGAACTCCCCTCCTTATGGAAACTCAATACGCATATGCATGCACGCACACACACACAATAAGAAACTGAAGCTAAGTCCAACAAAATAATTTGAGATCAAGAAGAGACAGAGCAACCCCTGATTTTCATAACCATACCAGCATGGCTCTGTTTATAAAAATTTTTTTAGCTTTAAAGTAGAAAATGTTGGCTGCATCAGAATAGATATGTAAGTAAGGTTAACTGAAACCAGAGATTAGAACTACTATCCTTTAACTCAGGTGTTGAACAGAAATTTCTTCTTCCCAGTGGATCAAGTTGAAATTAAAAATTCTTTGGCACATCTCAAATAGGGTAGGGGACATAGCTAGCGTTCTAGTCAACATTCTCTATCTTCATAAAATATGTGACTATCCAAGGCTATGTGGGTTAAGCTCACAGGGTCAGATTCTCACAATTGTTTAACTCCAACAATGGGGAGATCCAGATCTTCAGAAGAGCTCGACTCTTGTTTAGGCACCAAATAAGTGGCCAAATTTTTCAAAAGAGCTCAGTATGGCCATAAGTGTCACAGTGGGTGCTGCATTTTGAACTTTTTTAGAAATCTGGCTCAATTTGTGGGTGTTCTGTAAATGAAAATCTGTCCATGGGAACTCTTCTGAAAATATGTCCCATAATGACTGCTGCGTTTGCCATTAGAGTCAGTGCATTACCGGTCTTTCTTACATAAGGAATATATTAGATATGCCATAGTAAAACCATTTTTATTACTTCTAAATTCAGATGGGATATTTTGTTAGGAGGTGTTTTCCCACAAAGGAACATTGGTGTTCAGTAACCATAGATCTGGTTGGTTTCTCTGTATTTTAAACAGCTCTTGTATTTGGTGGTATTTAAGTTTGGATGTTTATCTAAAAGATATGCTATAATTGAAATAGGAATTATTCCAGGGAAGTTCTGTGGCCTGTGTGATCCTTTAATCTAACCCTCTGTATAACAGTGGTCCCTTCGGGCCTTAGAAACTATGGATCTACCTTTATACTTCCTCTCTCATCAGCTTCTGATTGTGACAAGGAATTCCTAAAGTTATGGGGAAAATGAGGGATATTGCCATAGGTATAACATAAGAATAAATTAAAACTAAAACATTAAAAAAACTTGATAGTGATTTTCCTTAGGAAGCATATGGAGGTGGGGTGGGAAAGACAAGAGATTACACAAAATGATGGGAAGTTACATGGCCATTAGAAACTTTACAGGGCTGTGTAATAACATACCAGTTTGATTTGACAGGAAATGAATGAAAGGGCTACCAATGGTGCTGCTGCATAGCACTGCCTAGCAAAGCCTTTAAAAACAAAGCCAAAACTAAATCTTTCAAGCAGTCAGAGATACCTCCTTCAGGGACATGGTTCAGTGCTCAAAATGAGAAAGAACTCGCAAGAACTGAACTCTTGCCTTCCCTTACCATACGTCCACCCTCAACGAAACAACTGAGTATGGAGCATTTATCCTTGAGTGAAAGAAGGACAATTACAAACAAGTGTGATGTGTTGCAACAAATCAGAAATTACTTAAAGGATCTGGCTGGATTTCCTCTGCTGTCCTGATCCTTTATTACCTAACTTTTCACATTGCTCCTCAATTCTCATTCATTCTGTGAGTTCAGCACAAACCTTTCAGCAGGCTAGGCTCTGTCATGCTGCCACTTAGTGGCCACTATGGTTAAGAGAAAACAACTCAACCCTTAATTGCTCAGGTCACCACATCTTCCTTTGATGTTTAAAGATGTACTACTAACAGGAACTGTGCTTTTAAAAAGCAGGATAGCTGGCTTTAGGCAACACTCTCAGTTCCCCCCTCTCTCTCTCTCTCTCATGAGAACTGGTTCAGCCAAACCTCCCTTACACAAAATAGAGAAGTATGTCCCGAAAGCAGCTTGTCTGTCCAGCAATCCATAACAGAATTTTCCTTCTTCCCCTTTTTAAATATGGGCACTATATTTGCCTATTTCCAGTTGTCCGAGACCTCCCTTGATTGCCACGAGTTTTCAAAGATAATGGCTAATGGCTCTGCAATCACATTGGCCAACTATTTCAGCACCCTCAGATGCATTGCATCCAGCCCCCTGGACTTGTGCATGTCCAGCTTTTTTCACTACTAAGGGCTGCTCACCTCCTCCCCATACTGTGCTGCCCACTGCCACAGTCTGGGAGCTGATCTTGTCTGTGAAGACGGAGGCAAAAAACGCATAGAGTACTTCAGGTTTTTCCACATCATCTGTCAGTAGGTTGGCTCCCCCATTCAGTAAGAGTCCCACACTGTCCGTGACCACCTTCTTGTTGCTAACATACCTATAGAAACCCTTCTTGTTACCCTTCACATCTCTTGCTATTTGCAACTCCAGTTGTGCTTTGGTCTTCCTGATTACACCCCTGCATGCTCGAGCAATATTTTTATACTCCTCCCTAGTCATCTATCCAAGTTTTCACCTCTTGTAAACTTCCTTTTTGTGTTTAAACTCACCGAACATTCTCTCTGTTAAGCCAAGCTGGTCACCTGCCATATTTGCTGTTCTTTCTGCACATCGAGATGGTTTGTTCCTGCGTCCTCAATAAGGCTTCTTTAAAATACAGTCAGCTCTCCTGGACTTCTTTTCCCCTCATATTCGCCTCCCAGCGGATTCTACCGATCAGTTCCTTGAGGACTCAAAGTCTGCTTTTCTGAAGTCCAGGGTCTGTATTCTGCTGCTCTCCTTTCTTCCTTTTGTCAGGATCCTGAACTCGACCATCTCATGGTCACTGCTGCCTAGGTTGCCACCCACTTCTACTTCCCCTACCAATTCTTCCCTGTTTGTGAGCAGCAGGTCAAGAGGAGCATGGCCCCTAGTTGGCTTCTCCAGCACTTGCACCAGGAAGTTATCCCCAACAACTTCCTGGATTGTCTGTGCACTGCTGTGCAGCTGCTGTCCCAGCAGATGTCAGGGTGACTGAAGTCCCCCATGAGGACCAGGGCCTCTGATCTGGAAACTTCCGTTAGTTGTCTGATGAAAGCCTTGTCTACCTCATCCTCCTGCTCTGGTGGTCCTTAGCAAATGCCCATCACAACATCACCCTTGTTGCTCTTGCTTCTAAACTTAACCAAAAGACTCTCAACAGGCTTTTTCTCCAGTTTCATTCTGGAGTTTTGAGCAATCATACTCTTACATACAGTGCAACTCCTTCACCTTTTCTCCCATGCCTGTCCTTCCTGAACAGTTTATACCCATCCAGTGCTCCAGTCATGTGAGTTACCCCAGCAAGTCTCTGTTATTCCAGTCACATCATGTTGTATCAAGCAGGCAAGGTATTAACAAACTTTAACAGACTTTATTTAACAATGGTGAAATCTCTTACAAAGCTGCTGCTGCACCCCTCTGTAGCTCTAACTCAGACTTGGCTCAACTCCTCTCCCCTCCTTCCTGTTTCCTGTCCTACAGACTCACAGTTCTAATAATTACAAGCAGCATCTAAAACACCACATTCCCTCCTCCCTTAAGAAACTCTCTCAATTAAAATAACCATAGTAGTTTTAATCACAGCAACAAATACGGAACAAGACACTACACTGTTGACAGAACTGTTACACTGAAAACACTGTAAATACTACATAACATAGTCTCTAGTCCAGACAGGTGGTCGTCTGGGTCTGACAGACCGCCTTTCAAACCCCGGTTCCAGTGCAACGTCTTGTTGTGTATTCATCTGTTTCCCGTGCAGTAACTCTGCTGGTGCTCTTTGAGTTGTGGCATATCGTGTAGCCTGGTATGCTTGCAAGAAATCAGTAGTGAAGGGTATCCACAATCGCCCTTCCAGTTTAGCCGTTTGCAAACTCTCTTTCAAACTTCTGTTAAACCGTTCGATTTCCCCATTGGCTTGAGGGTAATACAAGGATGATCTTCTATGTAAAATGTTCCTCTCTGCTAGAAAAGTTTCGAATTCCTGGGATGTAAATTGGCTACCATTATCTGAAACCAGTTCTTTGGGGTTACCTTCCCTGCTAAAAACTGAAGAGAGGAACTTAATTATTGTAGCAAAAGAGATTTGCGATGTAAATGCTACCTCAGGCCATTTACTGAAATAGTCTATTAAAGTGATGGCATAACGGCAGTCAATTGGAGCAGTATCAAAGGGTCCTACAATGTCAATTGCAACTTTTTCCCATGCAGAATCAGGAAGAGGAACAGGCTGTAATGGTGGGGTACATGTCACTGCTGTCTTATCATGCATTTGGCAAGTGACACAGGATTTTATGACTGCTTCAGTTTGGGAGTCCATCCCTGGCCACCAATACAGATCCCGTAGTCGTTGTTTGGTTCTGACAATTCCTTGATGAGTATCATGTGCCAGGTGTATGAATTTTGACTGTAATTCTTCTGGCACAAGTAGCCGGTGTGTACCTCGTAGCACACAGCCATCAAGCAAAGAAAGTTCATCCCAAACTCTAAAATAAGGCAGCAAAACTGAGTCAAGGATTTTAGGATTAGTGGGCCATCTCTTTGTCAGAAATTCCCGTAGCTTTTGTTGGATTGGACATGCGGAACAAGCAGCTTGGAATTGTTCTCTTGTAACTGCAGTAAGAGTGCTTGTAATAAGCGCAACTACTTCATCCTCATCCTCCGGTGGACCATCTGGTGAAGACAAAGGCAGGCGAGAAAGGCAATCAGCTACCACATTTTGGTTTCCAGGCTTATATTCCAGTTCATAATTGAAAGAGAGCAGTCTTGCAGACCATCAATACGATTTCCTGCTCTTCCCAGTCCTTTTGTGGTTAGCAGTGTTGTCAAAGGGCTGTGGTCTGTGCGCAACTTGAACGTGCGGCCCCACAGGTAAGTTCTCCATTTTTCAGTAGCCCAGATGCAAGCAAGTGCTTCTTTTTCAACTGTAGAATATTTTCTCTCAGCATCACTTAGTGTCCTTGAAGCAAACGCAACAGTTCTCTCTGTGTTGTCCTCATGACCTTGTGTGAGGACAGCTCCAAGTCCATAATCAGAAGCATCAGTGGTCACAATTGTGGGCAATGCAGGACTGAATAGTGCAAGTACTGGACTATGTACAATCAAGTCTTTCAGAGTTTCCAAACTAGCTTGTGCATCCGTTGTCCACACCAAAGTTGAATTTCTCCGTAGTAATTCTCGTAATGGTTCAATAACAGAAGCATAATTAGGAATGAATTTTGCATACCAGGAGGTAAGACCCAAAAAGGAACATAAGGTTTGCAAATCTGTTGGAGGAGGAGCATTTGAAATTGCTAGGATATGATCTGGATCAGGTTTTAGTCCAGCCGGTGTTATTGTATGTCCCAGAAAGGAGAGTTCAGTTTGTCCGAATTTACATTTAGACCTATTGAGCTTGAGGCCTGCTGTGCTGATGCATTTTAGGACAGACTACAGGTTATTGTCATGCTCCTCAGAAGTATTTCCAAACACGATAATATCATCCAGATAGCACTGAACTCCCTGTTGATTCTTCAGAATCACTGACATCATTTTTGGAAGGCACTTGGGGCAGATGCAAGACCGTATGGAACACTTTTAAAATGAAATAGTCCCTCATGTGTAATAAATGCTGTGAGGTCTCTGCTATCTACATGCAACATAACTTGATGGTATGCACTCTGCAAATCAAGAGTAGAAAACATCTTTGCTCCACGGAGTTCTGCAAATACTTCTTCTATGTGAGGAAGAGGGTGGCTATCAATCACAATAGCTTTATTTGGCTCCCTTAAGTCCACACAAAGGCGAATGCCTCCATCCTTCTGCGTCACTACTGTAGGTGAAACCCATTCCGAGGAGTCAATCTCTTCAATAATGTCCTTTTGAACAAGCTTTTTAAGTTCCTCTGAAACAGCTTCCCTGACTGAAAATGGTAAGCGCCGTAACTTCTGTCGTACAGGCATCACATTACTTTGCATTTTAACTTTATGCAGAAAGCCATAAGCACAGCCGAGTTACTCCTCAACCTGATCTTGGGTCCCAGCTGAAGCTGGTGTGTGTACTGCAAGAGTGCTTTGCTGAGGAAGATCAATTCGTCCATTAACTACCCTGAGGTTTAAAGCAGCCAATAGATCTCTGCCAAGGATAGGAGTGCCTTTGTGGACAATGTAAAACTCTGCAGTTACAGAGCAATCACCAAAAGTTACTGTTGCTGGCATGCAGCCAAGTACTGGAATTTGGTTTTTCAATAGCACACCAAGTGAAGTTTGGGTTCCGTAAGAGGCACATCTTTAAAGTAATGCAAATAGATGGAATCAGGGAGTATGGATACTGCTGAGCCAGTGTCCAACATTAGCTGAATAGAATGTGGTTTTCCTGAGGGCATGGCAGAAACATTTACAGTGCACTTGATCTGTTCTGGAATATGTGCAGTGGTGATTTTGTCCACGCTCAGCACAGTACCATCTGGTATTGTAACTGCATGTACCTGTTGATTGGACTGGCTACTATGGCATATTTCAGCAAAATGGCCAATCTTCCTGCAATGATTGCACTGAGCTACTTTTGCAGGACATCTTGTGTAGCTTGCAAGGTGTTGTGGGGATCCACAGCGAAAGCATGCCTTTGCTGTACTTTGCATTTGCTGATTCTGTGGGTTTTCATTAGTTTTCCTCTTGTAATTGTTTGTCTGCAACAATAGTGAACTTTTCTGCAAAGGGGTCACAGCCTGGACTGTGCCTCCTGTATCCATGCTCATTATTTTGGCTTCTGCTATAGCTGACTCAATCTGGGTAGCAATGGTTATTGCTTTTTCTAGTGTAAGTTGTGGTTCTAGAAGTAAGCGTTCTCTTACACGAAGCATGGTTGTTTTCTCAATGAGCTAGTCTCTCATCATCTCATCTGCCATATTCCCAAAGTCACAAGTTACAATCAAACTCCTCAGAGAAGCAATATACTGCATTATAGTCCCCCCTGGTTTCTGCTCTCGCTGGCAAAATCTGTAGTGATTAGCTACTACATTCACTTTTGGCACAAAAAAGTTGTTTAACACAGTGAGTACAGTCTCATATTTATCATCTGCAAGGGGGAAAGTGTAAAATATATGCTGCCCTTCTGCTCCAAGGCAGTGGATTAGCAGAGCACGCTTTCTTACTTCAGAAATCTCTGTAGCACTGATTGCAAGCAGATAAGTCTCAAACACATGGATCCAGACAGTAAAAGCAATTGGAGGCTCACCTGGGCTTTGCAGAAAGGGTGCAGGTGGGTTCAGAGGCAGAAGATCCCATCCTCGTTGCCAAAATGTTGTATCAAGCAGGCAAGGTATTAACAAACTTTAACAGACTTTATTTAACAATGGTGAAACCTCTTACAAAGCTGCTGCTGCACCCCTCTGTAGCTCTAACTCAGACTTGGCTCAACTCCTCCCCCCTCCTTCCTGTTTCCTGTCCTACAGACTCCCAGTTCTAATAATTACAAGCAGCATCTAAAACACCACACATCACAGTTCCTTGACTCTGCCAGGACTTCCAGTTCTTCCTGCTTGTTTCCCAGGCTTCCTGTGTTCATGTACAGGCACCTAAGACATATACCTGATTCCCCTACTTTCTCAGTACGAGTCAGGAGGCCTCCCTTGTTGCACCCTCCTCCTTGTGTTTCCTCCTGGTATCACACTTCCCCACTTACCTCATTCCTTCTTTCCTTGTTTTCTTCATATGTATATGATTATAGAACCTATTACTATTAGTTTTAATTCACTCTGCTTGGCTTTTGGCAAGTCTCACTTTTTTCCCTGCACTTTCTGACCTCCAAGAGGTAGCTTCCCTTGCTGATCCATCTCATCTTCCATTCCTTGCAGGCTTTCTGCTTTCTCTTAATCACTTGTTTGAGATGCTTGCTCATCCAGCTTGGTCTGCAACCCTTCCCTCTGAAGTCTTTCCCCTTTCTTGGGATGCAGGCTTCAAATAGCTTCTGCAACTTTGACTTTAAAGTAATAGCAAGCTTCCTCCACATTCAGATCCTAAGTTCTTTGGTCCAGTCCACTTCTCTAACTAATGCCCTTAGTTTTTTTAAAGTCAGTTCTTTTGAAATAAAACATCCTTTTTGCAGATCTATTTTTGTTTATCCTTCTGTTTAATTTAAACAGAATTAACTCATGATCACTCGAACCAAGGTTGTCCTCTACAACCTATGAGGTCCTCACTACTTGCCAATACTAAATCTAAAATAGTACCACCTCTTGTTGATTTAGTGACTATTTGGTGAATAAATCTGTCAGCTATCACATCCAAGAAAATCTGGGCTCTGCTACTATTAGTATAATTTGTCCTCACATCTATATCTGGGAAGTTAGTCTCCCATAATCACATAATTCTGAGTAGTATTTATTTAATTAAAAGATGAAAGAGGACTCTATCCATATCCAGACCAGATCCTGGTGATCCGTAACACACCCCAAGCACTATAGTACAGAGGTGGCCAACCTGAGCCTGAGAAGGAGCCAGAATTTACTAATGTACATTGCCAGAGAGCCACAGTAATACATCAGCAGCCCCCTATTCTCCATCAACTCCCTCCCTCACATCGCCCAGCGCCTACTGCCCACCGGCAGCCCTGCCAATCAGTGCCTCCCCCTCCCTCCCCACACATCCGGATCAACTGTTTTGTGATGTACAGGAGGCTCTGGGGGGGAGGGGAGGAGCAAGGGCATGGCAGACTCAGAGGAGGGGGTGGGAAGGGGTGGAGGCGCCTGTGGCAGAGCCAGGTGTTGAGCAGTGAGCACCCCCTGGCACACTGGAACCTAACTGGTGCCTAACTGGTGCCTGTAGCTCCACCCCTGGAGTCGGTGCTTATACAAGGAGCCACATATTCATTTCTGAAGAGTCACGTGTGGCTCTGGAGCTACAGGTTGGCCACCCCTGCTCTAGTAGCTTTCTTCCCCCAAAGTGATTTTGGCCCGAGAGACGCAGTCTTATCCATTCCATCACTTCTATTTTCTCTACAGTCTACCTTATCATTAATATACAATGCTACTCTACCACCCAGCAAAAAATGGCTTTTCATCAGCTATAGCTACATCCAATCTTATTAAACTAAGCCCTGGTTTACACTACAGAGTTAGGTCAACATAAGGCAGCTTATATCATTCTAACTCTGTAAGCATCTAAATAAAAAGGTAGCTCGCACCAATGTAACTCATCCACTATAGTGACTTAACACCACCTCCACGAGAGGTGTAGTGCTTAGGCTGATGTAGTTAGGTCAACGCAGTGTCAATGTAGACACTGCATTGCTTACATCAACTGTTGCTACCTTTCAGAAGCCCTTCCACAGTGCCCCACTCTGACTGTAAAATCAGTGCAAGTGCTCCTGGTGAGTACGTGCACTGTCAACACAAGGACCATAGTGTGGACATCCAAAAGCAATTTAATTATGGTGGGTGTCTGTACATCGACCTAACTTAGGTCACCTTAATTTTGTAGTGTAGACTTGCCCTGAAGAAAAGTAGATGGAACTTAGAAAGTACGCAACTGGGGGCTGGTCTTCACTAGGGGGAGGGGTCGACTGAAGATACGCAACTTCAGCTACATGAATAACGTAGCTGAAGTTGGCGTATCTTCAGCCGACTTACCTGCCTTCTTCATGGCAGCGGCGGTCGGCGGAGCGCTCCCCCGTCAACTCCAGCTTGCGCCTCGCGGCGAGCTGGAGTTACAGAGTCGACGGGGGCACCCTTGGCAATCGATTTCTCGCATCTTAACGAGACATGAGAAATCGATCACCAAAAGATTGATTGCTACCCGCCGATCTGGCAGGTAGTGAAGACGTATCCTTAGTTACGTTATCTACTGGAGAAGCAGCAACCTATAAATTGTGTGTGGGGAGGGGGGCATTTCCCTTCAGTAAAAGCGTCATTATAGTCAGTCAATTGGCAAGACATCCTTGTACCATGGTAAAGCATTTTTTGCTTACGCATGGCCTATGTTATCCAACATGGATCTGGAAAAGAATAAATATGTTTGGTTTTTCCAAGACTTATTATTTGTTCTTTTCTCTCTTGCCTTCCAAAGGGAAGAATATTTATTTTTGAATATATAAAATCTACTTTCAGCTTTTCTTGGTATGCATAAACAAAATTCAATCTCTTTTACAGACAAAAAATGAACCTTACCCCCAAATAACCATCCTCTCAAACTCCTTTCTCTCTCCCTCAAACTAATGCTTCAGAGAGATGGACTTTGTACTGTATGCTAGTGGTCAAAAGACTACCTCCATTTTACTAATCGCTAATAATTTCCAGAACTGAAGAAACTCCAATGAAGAACTGACTCCCCCAGCTCTAATATTTAAATCTAGGGCCCATTAGTTCAAGTGCTTCACATAAACTCATATGCTACAATGGCACACATGACAAACCTCTTCATACTAACCTGGATCTGAACCATTATATAGATTTCTAGATAGTCAACACACCCTGAATCATACCCAGAAGAAAACAGCAAGCCACTGTAATTCATAAAGAACTGGCATATGCACCTGCTCTGAATCCCACCTAATAAATAAAATAATAGTAATAATTAATAAGGGAGGGAGGTGCATTCTGCATCAGTGGTAACTTCCAAGTGGCCTTCAATGTTAGGTTGCAGTAATCCAATGTAGAAGTTTGTTCATCTCATATCTGGACCTTGCTACACTATCTGTCTAGGCAGATGCTGTTGAATCCTTGTTTACTACTGATGTAACAGGTGGTAGCACTGGGGGCTTAACACCCATCTAATTGCATTCACAAATTGTGAACCTAACTTGTAAAACAAATGATTAGTTCAAAATCCTGCTGTATATATTCTATTTCTAACTAATACTACATTCAGTCAGCATAAACCTTGTATTGTTAAATCTTCGCAATGGCTTTCATTGAGATACCAGATTGATTTTAAGTCTTTTTGTGAACTTTTGCCCCTTAATAAGAAAAGAGAAATTTGTCAAGGTTGATTAGCTCAAATTTTGGTCTATTTGTTTTTGTCTCCAAAGACTGTTATTCTTTGTATTTTACTCAATATAATATTTCACAAAATGAAACCATCAACTCTGAATCCATCATGAATAGTATTAAAATCACAATGAAAGGGTATATGGACAATGGGGAGAAGGAGGAATTAATATGGAAAAGTTTTCAAACTTCCAAGAGGTTATTATAAACAACACTCAGAAAAAATATTTTAAAAATACTTAAACTATAATGGGTACAATCCTGACTTCACTGGAGACAATGACAAAACTCCCAGTGACTTCACTGGAGCCAAGATTTCTCCCATTATCTTGTATTGTGTCACTTAGTTGCTTAGCCTTACTTTCCTAGCTATAATTTATGTTCTTCTGTAGCTAGAGATTGTGATGTCCAAAAACATAACTGAAAATCTTTTGCTACGTCAAACCCAGGTATATAATAGCTTCTCTACTGACACTCAAATGGGAACAAGCTACTTATTCAAACCCACTTCCTCCATCTCTGCACTCACTGATTTTAATCTCGAATTATATGATTCAGTTTTATTATTTTCCCTAATATGCACAATTCTCTTAGAAGTGCAATAAAATATACATTTTACTGTCCTGAACAGATCAAAGCCTTGAGGCTGCAAAAAGTTATGCATGTGCTTAACGCTGAAGCACAAATAGTAACTTCAGCCCGTCTGTACAGTAAAATGTCAAGTGTGTGACATCCCCAAGTATGAATTAATAGCTAATACACAGTAGCACCCACATCCTACAGAATAATTCTGCAGTTTCCTCAGTACCTAGAATTATAGCTTCTTTGGATATTTAACAAATGAACAAAGATGGTAAATAATGGGGGAAAAAAGATGATTAGACCACTTGAAAACCAAATGAAATTATTTTGGGTTGATTAGAGTGCAGGCAGGAGCTTTAAGTGATAAAAACAAAGGAAGCTTCTTCATGAACATAGCCAAAGCTTGGGCAGTAGTAGTAAGTCCTAAATCAGACAAGCATAAAGAGAGCACTAGAGCAGATAACAGTTTCTCTCCATACCTTATCACATGTGCTTCTCACCCCTACCAAGGGACTTCTTTCTAAAGAAGTGTTTGGTCTCTATAATAGTAGCCCTTTTTTTTTGTCTCCAAAATCATTCACTATTGCTAGCATATTGATTTGCTTCCCTGCAATTTTTCTTGTTCCGCCAAGACCAGGAATAAGTGTTTGAAAATGGGTACTGATTAGACAGGGTAGTAGGTAATTTGGCTACCTGTGTTCAAAGACACAAGGCCTGTGCAGGCAATCAGAGATCCAGTTATCGAACAGCATTGACTGCTATTTCCCAGTCAGGTGTTATTTTCTCTTAAGAATCATAATACACAAAAGAACATGGCATAGGAAATGAGAAGCACCTTTGGTACCAGACTGTTCTACATGGGAATCTATTCATTTGTGTCTAGATAGGTTACAATATTTCAGAATCCTTTTTCTGAGTTCAGTGTGTCTTCTGTTTTCAGCCTCTTAATGTTTTTCATTGTTAGTGAAGATATAAAATATAAGAGTAAAAAGCAATTGTGTTATGCAACGCAAATGGGGAACAAATATTGTGAGGAAACACTGATCATCAAATGTGTTTTGCTTGTAGCAAACAGTTACATGAATAGGTGGTTTACATGAAAGCATTTTTCTGGAGAAAGGAGATATTCTGCCATACCTGTGAGTTTTCATTTTAGGACCCTTCATGTCAGATAGTTTTCACATTGGGCATTCCCCATCTCTATGGCAACTGGAGGCAAACTAAATCTTTGCTTTGAGCCTGGTCTAGGACCTCGTGTGACACAAAGGCCCCTCAGCAAAGGATCCCCTATTCTTTACAAACATCTCTGATATCAGACTTGACAAACTCACTACATCAAATACACTGCTTACAGGGCTTTTGTCCATAAAGAGTAACACGTAAGAAAGCTTGCAACTTACTGATGTTTCTAATCATGAGTGTATGGATAATATTTAAGGAATAATGTAATTATATTGAAGTTTATGTCCTTACGGTCTTAAGGTTAGAAAGAGACAGCAAGGAGTGGTATTACTCAGTGATAGTATATTCCCTGGAGTTGCCACCCCTCTCTGGTTAGTTGGTGATGTTGTGCAAGGTTCTATTGTCTACCATTGCCCCATCTCAAACAGTCAATAGAAAACCATCAAAGACAACTGTAAATAACAAAAACCTTGTGGAGGTAAAAAAAGGACCATTATAGCAGGGAGGAGGATTACCCTGTCTATTAGTAAAGACAAAAGACTGCTTCAGTATAACAGAGTGGGGAAAGGTACTCTGTATCCATTCACTGAGGAAACATCTTGTTTTTCATGAAAGATTGGCTCCTGGCTCCTGGGAAGCTATCCAGCTCTGCAACAACTGAACTTTGGTGGGGGGAACCTACTTTATTAGACTGGAAAGGTAACTGTTAGTAACGGTAGCCCCTACTTTGTATTTTATTTTGTATGGTTGCCATTTGTTTCCATCACACTCTCTTGTTTCTAGTGGAATCTCTATTCTTTTTAAAATCTTCCTTTGTTTCATTACAGGTGCTGTGCATTATACAGGAGCAGTGATTTAACTGGTGAACTAAGGTACGCTGCTCCTTTGCAGGCAGAGGATCTGGGACGTCGCTGAGTAGCCAGTATCAGGGGCCTGATATCACAGGAGAATACTTTGAGGGGACTTGGGCACTGAAGTGACACTCTTGTTAACCTGGAAGGCAAAGCAGGGCTGGCATAGCCTGGAGTACAGTGCTTGAGTGGCTGAGAAAATGGTGGTGTTAGAAGCTAATACTCGGTTACCACAAGCAAGATTCTCTCGCTAAAGACAGGGGATAACAAGAAAATACTTAAGACTAGTTTTTAAAGCCGTGCGGAAGGTTTGCTGCCTTCTTAGCAGTTATATAGTTTCTGAAGAGTCATCTGCTAGAAATGGAGGAGTGAGCTCGATAATCCATAGCATGATTATACTGTATGTCTCCTCCTTGAGCCACATCCCTTCCCTTCTCTGCCCTCCCGCTACCTTCTGAGTGATATAGGAGTCCAGACATATTCCCCCTGAATTTGTACTGATAAACAGCTTCTGTGGGCCCAGCTTCAGATAGGAGGGATTATTTATGGGGTTCTGTGGACCCAGCATCAGATAGCTGTTAAATAATGGGTCCTCCAAGAGATACTAGTATTGGATTTGAACCAAGATCTTTAAATACTGATTTGCTGCAATTGCTGGCTAGAAGCAAAGCAAAAATTTTGCTGGATATCCACACAAGACCAACCAGTGCAAGAGGTGAATCCAATTTTATCTTAGGAGAGGTGTACTAGTGTCTGAAATGATTTGCAGACATTTTCTTTTGTCTCCCTTCTGAAATAACTTAGATCCCACGTTTACAGTAGATCTCCAGGGGGTTTATTTTTATGTTCTGAAGTTTTGGGAAGATAAAGCTATAACTATGGATTTCAATATTTCCTCCTGGAATATTGATTTCCTTATGGACATGTTGAGGGACCCAAAGTCTAAAAAGTGCTGAATACCATTGTGTCTCTTTGTAGCTCAAACAATCCTGTGCCCTTTCCAAAATGTCATTCCACAGCACTGGTTCTATCATCTATGGATGTAAATGAATGGGACTCTTTTTCATTTGATTATTTTTCATCAGATCCTACTCGTATTTTATCTTCCATCCTCTCTCCTTACTAGGACATAGAGAATCTTCATTAATAGTTGAACTCCTTTAAGCTCACATCATACCTCACTTTTGGCTTTATTAAGATGCATTTTGTTGGATTATGACTATTTAAATAGGTGATTCAGATCACTCCAAAACAATATTTATTACCCCACCAATCCTAGTGTCATCTGCAAACTTCACCAGCTAAGATTCTATGGCATTGACTAGATCATTAATAAAAATAACATTGGACCAAGAACCAGCCCCTGTGGAACCCTGCTCATTGATAACTCCCCATTAGCAACTACATTTGAAGATTATTTGTAAGCCAGTTTTTAACGGCTCTAACATATGCCCTCTTAATTCCACAGAATGAAAGTTTTTTGGTCTGAATGCACTTCTATGGTGTGAAAAATAATATGTTTGTAGGCACTATTATTATTTGAGTTCAATTTTAATCTTGTATGTTTTTCATTTTAAATAACTAGGTCTAGTTTAATTGAAATTTTATTTAAAAATGTACATCTATACAGTGAGTTTTAGTCTTAGGATATGTCTATACTACCCACCGGATCTGTGGGCAGCAACTGATCCAGTGAGGGTCAATTTATCGCTTCTAGACTAGCCCAAGCTGTCTCCTGTACTTCCCTGGAGCAAGAGGTGCAGGCGGAGTCGACGGGAGAGTGTCAGCAGGTGACCCACCGCAGTGAGTACATCTAAGTATGTCAACTTCAGCTATATTATTCACGTAGCTGAAGTTGCGTAACTTAGATCGATCCCCCCTTAGTGTAGACCAGGCCTTAGACAAATTTCATTTGGTATAACAGTTAATAATTGCTGAAGATGTTTTGAAACTTGATGACAAGCTTATATTTTATTTTTATTCTACACTGTCTTGGCAACTTATGGAACATGTTTGTCAATTTTTTCAATAATTGTTTTATTGAGCTAACATTGAAATTATCTGTATAGTTAAAAATTATAGCTAAATTTATTTATTCAATCTCAGTTTATAAATGCTAATCGGTATCTACTGAATGCATACGGAGTTGACTGCTGCTTTGAAGTAAATAATGTCAAATCTTCTAAAGTAAAGAGATTCAATTATCATAAACATCAAAGTATCTTGTGAGTGGAGCTCTGGAGAACGACTGATGTGGAAATGAGGAAGTGTTTGTTTCTCACATCAAAAACTGAGCAATGCTAAGTAAAAAGCTGTGTATTTTTCTGCTGTTAATTATGTCATGGAAAGACTTATACTTTATTGGGAGGCTATTCTCCCCTCTGTGTAATGTGTAACTTCCATTAATGTTAAAAAGAGAGTAATGCATGTGCATCTCATAGAAAAAAAGCTACATTCCATCACTTGGTATAGGGCCTACTAGAAACACTTATAGTCGGACCTCTCCCCAGGACCAGTGCCAGGCTCTGAGACTCAGCTCTGGTGAGATCTACTTCCTATACCAGTTCGGGAAGGTGACTTCTGAATATAATTTCAGAATCCTGTGATTGAAAGTAAAAGCTGTAAATGATAAATAAAGACCACATGCTCTTCAGTTCCATCAAGTGGGCTTAATACTAATGGTATAATGTTGTAACCTGCAAAAAAATTAAAGATGGGATTGGTCATAAAAGTGAAAGAATGCATTCCACTCTAGAGATACATTCTATGATACTTGCATCCGATGAAGTGGGCTATAGCCTCCGAAAGCTTATGCTGAAATAAATTTGTTAGTCTCTCAGGTGCCACAAATACTCCTGTTCTTTTTACAGATACAGAATAACACAGCTGCTACTCTGAATTCTATTGTTTGGGTGCAGGTCTCCTTGAGGGAGGCTAGATTAATTTTGTTCCTTTTGAGGCTTTTAAAATGTATGTTCAGTCTTTATTTTAATCGCTTTCTTCTCCAGCATTTTTCAAACAACATAATCAGTTTAGAATTCACTTCCTTTCTGATGCTGCACTACTGTTTTACAGCTTCTTAGTCTTATTTCATGTCTTTAAAACCCCGGTATAATGAATTTGACTGGTTTTCTTAATTTGTGTTATGCAATGTTGTTGTAGCCATGCTGGTCCTGAGACGAGGTGGGTCTTTTCAATGTTCCACTAATCCTTTTGCTCTCAAAGGAGTGATACATTGAAGAACTAAGCTTGAATGCACAGACAAGAAATGAAAAGAACACCACAAAGAGACAAGATAGGTGACATAGTATCTTTAATTGGACCAACTTCTGTTGGTGAGAAAGACAAGCTTTTGAGCTTCGCAGAGCTCTTCTTCAAGTCTGGGAAACATATTCAAAGTGTAACAACTAAATACAAGGTGAAACAGATTGTTTAGCATAAGTAGTTGGTATATATTTCAAGGGACCACTCAAGGACAAGGGGCCCATTAACACCCTTCCTGTCATAGGAGAGAAAAAAGGGGGGAGACAGCTAGGAGAGGAGTTGTTAGTGGGTTAAAAGATTGTTGCAATAAGCCATAAATCCACTGTGTTTATTCAGTCCATGATTTTTAGTATCTAGCAAAGTTATGAATTTAAGCTCCCAGGCTCATCTTTGGAAGGTATTGTGCAGATTTTCTTTGTGAATTTGAGAACTGAGAGTTCAGATATAGTGATAGTTTTGTGAAAAGTTCACCCACAGATGATCGTGTTTTTCTCTTTTACCATTTTATTGTGTGAGTTCATTTGAGAGAGTAGTGATTGTTTGGTTTCACCCACATAGTTGCTGAGGTATTTAGTGCACTGGATGAGATACTTCACCTTTTGTGATAGGCATGCATAGGACCCATGGATCTTGTAAGCGAAAGATATGTTATGTGGGGTGTTAATCACTCTAACATTGCAGATATGTCTACACGTTTTACATCTTTTGTTCTGGCAGGGTCTGATGTCACTTTGAGTTGGTGTGTCCTGGTCTATGAGGAGCTTGTTTCCAGTAATGAGCTTGGAGAGGCTGGAGGGTTGTCTGAAGGCCAGAAAGGAAGGCTCAGGAAATATTTCTTTCAGGATAGGGTCCACAGCCAGTATGGATTGTAGTTCTTTTATGATATCCGGTATTGGTTCCAGTGTGGAGTGGTAGGTGACAACTAGGGGTGTGCGGTCAGAGTGGCTTTCATTTTTATATTGAAACAGGTTCCCTTGGGGTATTTGGGTGGCCCATTCCATGATGCGATCGACTTCTCTGATAGAAGGTCCTGGTCTCCTGAAGGTGGTTTTAAGTTTGTAAAGGTGTATAGCCTGGACTTTCTCTGGAGCATATTCTGTGGTGTCTGAGTGCCCAGCTGTAGATAACAGATTTCTTGCTGTGTTTGGGGTGATTACTGGACCTGTGAAGGAAGGCGTGGTGATCTGTGGCTTTATTGTATATAGCTGTTTGTAGGGTTCCATTGTTGAAACTGATCATGGTGTCGTTCCTGAGAGAGTTTAATGGATGAGTGGCTATTGTTGAAGTTGGGGTGGAAACCTATGAGGGCGATAAAGCCGTCTGTCCAGAGGATGAAAATATCACGGATATATTTCAGGAATGTCACTAGATTGTGGTGCATTTGGGTGAGTTTGGCAATGTGTTTGGAGTGGATATCTGAGGGTTGGTCATCGTTTTATAGGTATTTTAAGGCAGGCAGCAACACCATTATTGTGAGATATGTTGGAGTATAAGGAAGTGACCTTCTTGGTGGCAAGCATGAGAGGTTATTAGTGTTTCAGAGTTTCTGGAGGAAGATAGTCCTTTGTGGATATATCCATGATATTTTTCATTCTCTGGACAGGCTACCTAAACTCCCTCAGATTTCCACCACAATTTCAGCAACGACCACCCGTTCATCAGACTCTCCATGAAACACTCCCACACTAGCATCAACTTCTCAGATAACACAATCTGCTTCAGCTATGGAACCCTGCAGACAAGAAAGCCACCGATTACTACCCCCACCTTCACAGATTCAGTAACCACGCCACACGCAAACATATATTTGGCACAGGTCTACAACTATTACACTGGGGAGTGCAGTTGCCATATTGCCAAAGAAATAGCTTTTGGCCAACTAACACTTTTGATGCTTTTGATGCCTCTAACTAACCACCTTCTTTTAAAACCTTCTTCACAGATGACTTTATTGTGTTTCCATGGACTGAACTCTAGATGTCCCTTCTTTTTCATGCTAGCCACTAGACGGCATGATAACCACAAACTGACAAGGGCAAGTCTGATATATTTTGTTCAATAGAAGATACTGGTACGTATTCACTTGCATGCACCCACACACACAGCACATCATTCCTGCACATCAGAGGACGAAGGTGGAACAAGATGGGCACACGGTGTTGTGTTCACACCTTGAAACCAATGACACACCGTTGACCTGGGAGAAAACTTTCTGTGAAAATCTCCACCTCAGCTATAATTAATTTGGAGTGAAAAACCACTCTTTGAACAGGAGGAGAAAAAATATCCTGTGCATAGGAGGCCTATATATTATGTCAAACTAAGGCTTAAATGGGCATTTAAGGGATGAATAGTCCTTGTGCTGACCCTCTGCCCACATGTGAATTTCACTCTACAGGATTTTATGCAGGGGTTTACCACAAAGCTGTTTAGCACAGGTGTTTATGTAATTGTGACATGTTCAGAAAACCAAGTCATCATTTATCCTCAGACCCTCATTTCCAGATGAGTAGCGTAGTCATCTGTGTGAACACAGCTTCTAATTCAGGGATTGGCAACCTTTGGCCTGTAGCCCACAAGGCTAAGCACCCTGTCAGGTCGGGATGGTTTATTTACCTGCTGTGTCTGCAGGTTTGGCCGATCACAGATCCCTCTGGCTGCAGTTTGCCATTCCAAGCCAATGAGGGCTGCAGTGGCCGGCACATTCCTCGGCCCATGCCACTTCCTGCAGCCCCCATTGGCCTGGAATGGCAAACCACGGCCAGTGGGAGCTACGAACAGCCGAATCTGTGGACACAGCAGGTAAACAAACCAGCCCAGCCCACCAGGGGGCGTACCCTGGTGTGCTGCATGCCAAAGGTTGCCAATTCCTGTTCTAATGCACATAAATGGAGGAAATAGCTCATGACAATGCAGAGATTTTCTTACACTGCCTATATGCTTTATGCATATAGGAAACCCTTGTTAATTCACACAATGTGAATTTGTGGCTATTCATTTATTTTGACAATTATAGTTTAGTTTCAAGTGGTTATGACAATACTCCATAGTACATTTGTAAAGGTTCTGTAGCGTAGTTAACAAAAATAGTAATGTCTTAGGGCTTGTCTACAGTACAGAAGCACAGCTGCGCCACTGCAGTGCTTCAGTGTGGACACTACCTGTGAAAACAGGAAGGGTTCTCCCATTAGCATTGGTAACCCACCTTCCCAAGAGGCAATTGCTAGGTCGATGGAAAATTTTCTCCACCAACTTAGCGCTCTCTGTACAAGGACTTAGCTTGGTTTAACACCATCGCTCAGGGGCATGGATTTTTAACACCCGATCAACATAGTTAAACCAACCTAATTTTCTAGTCTAGACCAAGCCTTTATAATATGAGGTCTCACTACAGCAGTCTGCTATTACATCTTTCCTGAGAAGTAGGGTGAGACCACTGTAGCTTTGTGAGAATTATCTTGTTTGCAGATAACTTCAGTGAGAATTATTGAAGTTCTATTATATTTAAAAGGGAGAAAACAGCGTTTTTTAATGTGTGAAGTCTATAATTATGGGGCACATCATAACCCAGTAAAAAATGGTGAAAAACAAAACACATAAATATATTTGTGTTGTTGGGGGGTTTTAAGCTGTTTTGAAGATTATTTGCTTTCTTGCTTAGGTTATTGCTAACTATTGCACATTTCCTTGGTAATTTTACATTTCATAGTTTTCAACTAACTACATATTATAAACATACATATAATGATTGTTCATCACCATATGTACTCTCAGAGGGCTTGCTGCAAGCACACCAGACTGCTTTCAAATTCCCTGATTTTAATGTGTACAAAGAAAGCATTTCCAGCTCCTTTGAAACAGTTCTAATAACAGCTGAGTACCTTTAATAGCAGGGATATTTAAAACACACACACAAACACTCCTGAGGTCTTTGCAATATGAAATTCTTATTATTCTAATTTTTATGCAAAATAAGCATGCCAATCCATTATAGTTTTACATTTACTTAACAATTAAGTGTTAGCATAATATGAGTACATCTATAACAAATGCTCAGTGAAAAAAGGTTTTGAATGGCAATGGTAGAACATTAGTCATACTTAGATATTTTTCTCTACACACTAAAGGACCTGAAAAGATAAATTTGTGCCTTTGACATTTCTGAAAATGTATTAATTCTGAAAAGACCTCTTGAAGTTGAAACACTGCCAACACAAGTATCAGAACTTCATGAAACTGTCTGCACGTATATTATATTTTTTCTCAAAGACTATTCCGTTTATGTAACAGACAAAAGTCAGCCTTGGTATCTAATATTTCACAAACTCTACCAAAATAAATAAATAAATAGCAAATACATTTAAAAGCCTACCACGTTACCACTAACAATTAGGGGGAAGACAGTAACAGTGGATAGTAGCAAAAACAATCTATTTTGAACCTTTACAGGACACTTAAGACATGCCTACTCTAGGAACTTTGGTTGACGCAAGTTATGTCGGCAGAAAGCTCCCACAGTTAGTATATTGTTTGTGCATGTGCGACCCTGTGTCAGCAGTGGAGTGCTTGTATCAAGGCAGAGTGCAGTATCCCAGTGTGCAATCCACCACTGTCCAGAGCACAGTTTTTTGGGAAGTTTAGACAATGCATGGTGGAGCCAAAACTAGTTGTGGAAGACGCACTGGGAGCAAGGGGTCAATTTCCCAGCATGCAACTGTCTCTGTCCCATAATGTCCTCTATATCCCATAATTTTGTATATCTTTTTTAAAAAATCCCACAAACCAGGGTGGTCCTCCTCACTGTTCCCCCTCTCTGACAGGAGCATAGAGTCTGAACAGCTTTACACTCTATGCTCCTCTGCTGAGCAGCCAGTCTGATCTCTCGCAACGAGAGGCAGCTTGATAGCACAACAGGCAGCCTGGTCTAATGGACTAAACACAGGGCTCAGATGAGGGCCCCATGTATTCCAATCTCAGCTCTGATATTGACTGCTTCTATGGCCTTAGATAAGTCACTTAATATTTCTGCTTTAATTTCCCTCATCCGTGAGACAGAGATAAGTATTATTATCTACTTCACTGAGGGATGACAATGTAATTGTTAATTTTGTAAAATGATATAATTCACCAGAATACCCCTCAAACCTTTCAAAGGCTGAGGACATAGTATTCTCTCAATCCCTGTCCATTGCAAAACTGTTATAAAATGTTGGCATCTGTAGCAACCAGTAAAAGGATGTGATTTCCCATTCTGCATCAGGGAGCGTAATGGGAGACCAAATACTCCCTCTGTGCTACACCTGACCCTTTATATGTAAACCACTTCCCCACTCTTGTGCAGTTACCTGATTCTGGTGGTCAGGATTCAATCACATTTTGGGGAGGAGAGGCAAAAAATTGTTTTGCAGGTTTGTCCAAAGAATACTAAGTGTAGCTTCATCAGACTGGTTGCTGCTAGCAGGATTTTAACTCAGTTTCCCTGACTGATACAAACAGGATTTTTTTCCCCTAACACTAGTGTCATAAAATAACATTTACTTTTTGATTTCACCAATGCAAGCAGAAACATGTACCTTTTCCTATGTTAAGAGGCAAAAATTAAACAGAAGACTGAGATTTTTTTAAAAGCAGTCACAGGGAATCCATCCAACTGTTTTATTGGATTCCCTTAGTCTGACCTTCAAAGCTACAATTACAATGCAAAAGCTTTCCTACAGTTTGAAAATGCTTGTATGCAAAGAAGCATTTTTATAACAGAAAGCTTAAACTGTGCCTCTGGGAAGTTCTCCTCAGAGGACCACATACAAAATGGTGATCACAGTAAATGGGCTCTGAGAGGGCACAATAAAAACCTCAGTCTGTCATCCTGGATGGCATTTTTAAAGAGAGGGCACTGTGGAAAGCTGGGATTCTAGTGACATCAGAAACCAACCAGTGATAGTTTCCTTGCTGCGTACTGGGTGTGTGTTGGTATAAAATGGATATTTATAAACAGAACAGGTACAACACATCTACCAATAGTGTAAGTTTTGCAAGAGCGTCTCAATCTTGATCACTAAGAGCCACAGCTAGGCATGAGGGGAGTAATTCAGGCTTAGGGCCAGATCCCTAGGCATGGCCTCTCAGTACTGGACACTCAAAACACAGAAAGGAACCCCTTTTGGTTACTATTGTCTCATTCTGGATTTAAACTAGTAATCTAACCATAAAAGATTTCAGAATCTAGAACCTCTCTCCTAAATCACCCACACAGCCTCCAATTCTTTCTTCTTCACATTTTTATTTCCATTTTCATTTTTACCCCCCTATTCCTTCTGTGCTATGTTTCCCAAAGCTAGAGCCAAAATAAAATGCCTGCCCTGCAATCACGTATATACTGTACAAAGGGAGCACTTTGCCAACCAAAGAAACCTCTTTAAATTATTCAAAGTATCTCTCCTTCTCCAGTTTCCCATTCTTTCATTTTGTATAAACTGGTGTTAGATGCATTTGGCACTATTACCACTAGCTCAAGAGACAACTGAATTAGGGCATGTGGAGAATTATTAATCAGAATGATGAGTGTGAATAGAGCAGCCTGTGTTAAGACATTTCCAAATAACTCTCAAACTATTTGTCAATTTTTTAGTTGTAAAGAATAGGGAATTTAAACTGGAAAAAGATTAATATAATCCTAAATAAAGGTGAAACAGAATTGTTTTTTCTTTTGACTAGAAAATAGGAATTGACCATAATGCCATGGAATGCATAAATATTTGCACAACATAAGTACTTGCACAACAGCAAATATACAACAGGTAACTGATCAGAACCAATGATTAACTCAGTAAATAAAGAGTGTAGGAACATAGAACACTTCTGCTGAAATTAGTGTTTAAGAAATCTAGAAATAATGCTTTGAATTTAAAAGGTTCTTAGTTTAAATTCTCTGATTTGGCTTCTGTGACAACATAATGTTCAAGAGGATAACTCTGAGAGTTTGGTATTCATGGGGCAGGATGGATCCTGGCATCTCAGGATAATTATAATAAACTAGGATATGGAAATGATAGTGATGTCTAGGTACCATTCTTGGCACACAGCATGCTGGTTTTTATTGTAGTGTATTTTAACTTTTTGTAGTGTGTCCTATAAGGCATTTTCAGTTAAGTTCACTTTTGCCATACTTGGCTCATAAGCTTAAGATGAGCAGAGATAGTATGTCATCCTTTCTTCATTCCCTTGTAGGTCTCTGTTGTCTGTCAACAAATGGTCAGACAGACACTTACTAAAGAAGTGCCCCGCTCTGTTTACTCAGTTTTCTGTATGTATAGGCATTACTGCTGCAGAGACTCAACAGAACCACTTGTTCCCTCTCCTGAGACAGCTAAAAGGGAGTCTTTGAAGCTGGGGCTAAACTAGTATGATCTGTCACCTAGGCTAAGACTGAGACAGAAGCAGTTTTGAATTTATTAAAGCACCTGCCACTTCAGCACATGATATTCAGGATGGCAGGGAAGGGATCTATCTACCTCCACTAGGCCCCCGTGAAATAATGAATGATGAACACAGACGGGGATTTTCCAGTAAAGCCCACCTCAGACGAGCGCTAGGCTTGAGTTCCCCCAACCAAAGAGCTGAGGATGTTCTCCAGCCTGGGGCTGCTGTCTGTCAGGGTCTCATACCAGCCCCCTCGGTTCAGTACAGCGGATCGCACACTGAGGGGTGTATTATTCTGGATCTCCCCCAAGCCCCAGTTTCTTTCCCCCTCCATTGTGCAATAAAATGACCCAAGTTTCTGGCGGCCCCCACCACGGCTGACACGCCCGCAGGGTCGCCCCGCAGCGAGCCTGGGGGTGTGTCCGAAGTGCCCTGTGCCGCTGTCGGGGTGGCAGGGTTAGACATGGTGCCTGCCCCGGCCCCGCTGCCGCGCACCACGCCCGAGCTAAGGGGTTGGAGCCCCGCCCCAGGGCCGGGAAGTTTTCGGGCTGCCCCTGGGCCCCGCGTCACTCCTGCGGGGCGAGAGGCGGGAGCGGGGCAGCCCCCCACCCCAGGCATCACTTACTGCAGACCTGCCGGCGCCGAGCCCGCTGCCTCCACAGCCTGGTCCGCACCCACTGCAGGCGCGGCGGCAGCTCCATGGCCCCCGGCGCGGCGCGGCGCGGGGCACTCCCGGGGGCGGCCGCAGCTGCCTCGGGGAAAGGGCCGGGTGAATCCCCGTGCGGAGCCCGTGACCCGCCAGGGCGGCTGTGCCTGGAGCCACCCGGCAGCGCCCCGAGCACCGCACCATGTTTTATGCATGAAGCTGCAGGGTGCGTAATTTCATCCCGGGCAGGCCGCGGGGGCGGGGGCTCACTGCCCAGCTTGGCGCCGGCTTCCACTTCCAGCTGTTCTGCAATAGCGGCAGCACCCAAGGGCGCCAGGCCTGGGTCAGGGCACCGCTGTGCTAGGGCTATCCCAACCCAGCACCCGGGCCCTGCCCTGGAGCGTTTCCAATCCACGTACCTAACAGGGTACTGTAGGGTCTGTAAAAAAAACTGGGTCTGTAACTATATATTTGACTAGCATCCCCCCCAGGGCGCAGGCAACGTGATTTATTTTGGGGGTGAGGGGTTAAAGTTAAAAATAATACGGTTGAATGTTGCTTTAATGATAAGCTTTTTGAACCATGACTCAAAATTGTCCCGGTTTAATAAAATGAGCTCCAAACTCATTGGTTCCCTTGCTATTGCAATCCATTAATTTTCGGAGGGGTGGAGGGGCAAACCTCCCCAGTTGTCTATGCCTATGAATATGTTTACTGGGTGTGTTGTGACCAGTAAATATCCCTCTATAACAGTAAAAAGCAGTTAGGGCTTGGTTACACTGGCACTTTATAGTGCTATAAAGCCCCCACGAGCGCTATAACCTCCTCCCCATCTACACTGGCAAGGCACGTAGAGCGCTATAATCGCAGAGTTATAGCGCTCCTGGTAATCCACCTCCGCATGGGGAATAAGGGCTGTAGCGCAGCTGCTGTAGCGCTACAGCAATAATGTGGACACCCACTGCGCTACAAGTGATCTCTGGAGATGCCTAGAGCCATTTAAGGCAATTGACGTCTCTTCCCTTTGTTTTGAGCTCGGCTGGAGGAATGCGGACGTACCTTTTTAGGGTTTCTCTCTTCACTCCGCAGATAAGCAATGCAAATGTTTAAGGAGGGAGCCTGTGTGAAAACAAAGCCTTCTGTGAACGGAGGCTCGCTGACAGGCTTTCAGAAGAACGGAAAAACCATTGTCTCTCTCCCTCTGCATACACACAACGCGTCCCCCCTCATCCCCCTCGTTTAAAAAGCACGTTGCACCCAGCTGAATGCTGGGATACCTGCCCTAATGCGCTGCTCTTAATGCCGCATTAAGTGCCCCAAATGTGGCCATGCTATACCGCTGGCGCGTCTGAGTGTGGACATACAATAGCGCTATACATATTACTGTATAAGGGGACCGCTATAACCAATAGCGCTATAATCTTGTAAGTGTAACCATACCCAGTCATGCCCACAGCATATTCCATCACCAGCTGAGGGAGAAGGAGAAACTTTTTTTAAAAAGATCAATAAGGAGTCTCCCTGAAAACGAAGGAGGCAGTTTATATCAACTGTGATATATCCAGATATATCAACTGTGAAGTTGTTCCCTAGCTAATGTTCTGTTGCTTGAACATTTACAATTAGACCGTAGAATTCTGAGCTGTGCTAAATGTAGCCATTGAGACTCCAGACCACCTGACTCTTGCTTGGTTTTAGGTTTCTTACCAGCTTGAAATTCACACCAGGTTCATCAAAAGTCCATTGGCTTATTTTTGTTTTCATTATGTAATTGAGTGAAATTTGCACTTTCACTGTAACACCAAATGGGAAGCAGCAGTGTTTCACTGCATGTCATTTCTGGGCATTCGGTCTAGAGATGGATCTAAGTCATGATGTGAATTCATAACTGGATTTCAAAAGCTAGGCAGTTGAGTAGTGGTTGAATCTGGAATTTGAGTCCAGGCCCATTCTAGTTCATTCACCCCAGAAATTCAAGGCTAAACTCAGGGTGTAAGCTCAAGTAGGCATAGCTCTACAACCAATCTTGCCAAGTCTCACTCACTCATTTGAATTTAGAGGTGCTCAGAAACTACGGTGATGAGTTACATTAAATGACCCATAAATAAAATACATATCCTTGTTATGAAGGATTTTTCTATGAAACTTAAGAAATAAAAAATGATAAGTATATTAAATATTTGAACTTCTGTTTAAGCTATATTTGCATCTTGATGCAGCTCAGAGTAGCCTTTCCATAAAAGCTTATATTGTAGAGAACAACCCTGCTCTCCTATGACCTAGTGTCCTAGCAGGTCTTTTATGTCGCTCTAACGTACGTGATTGACTTGTCACACTTATCTATTTCAGTTGCTTACCTTTAAAAATAGACTTTGAGGGTGAAATCTTGACTCCATTGAAGTCAACAGCAAAACTCCCATTTACATTAGTAGGATCAGGATTTCACCTTTTGTGTTTTCAATACAATACGTTTGCACATGCAAAATATATCAAGTAAAAATGTCTCTGACCATTCAAGGTAAGCAACATCCCTCCCTGCCTCATTCCCTAGCTTTTAACCAGCTGAGACATCCATATAATGTGGACAAAAAGGCCCTCACTGAGGGACAAAATGAATGCTGGTTAAGGCAACTTTAACTTCTTTCTTTAGAATTCTAGGTTGCTATAACCTGTTTCACGAACTACTCACAGTTGTTCTGACATACATAATTTACAATAATAAATGATAAATAACATTAGTCATGTGTGGGTTGGAGGTAAAACTGGATCTGAAATGAGAGATGTTGACAAGTATGGCTATCTTCTTTTATATATTTTTGTATATTCAAACCTAAATATTGCCTTTAATATTTTTACTATAATCATAAGGAAAGGTAGAAATAAGAACAATAAGATAGATGAATTATGTACTGTTACGAGGAAAATACCATAAAAGGACTAATACATTTTGCTTGTGCCAATGATAAATTATTTTCTTACATATTTGCTGTTCCTCCTCTTCTTTTCTTTAAACACAAAAAGCTTTATCAAACCCTGGAATAAGGCATTTTGAACATATATATATTTTTACTTTAGTGCAGGCAGAAGAGATTAATTCTACACTTGAGTGGTTCCAAATACTCATTGGTATTATTATTTATAACATGTAGCATTTTGATGGTTGCTTTGCATTAAATTATCTGGAACCAAGGTGCAAAAAGAAATCGAGTAAAGCTTAATTGTGTGACTTTTTTTCCCTCCCTCCAACTTATTTTTCTGTAAATGAATGTGAAATGTCAAAATCAAAAGAAAGGGCAGCACCATGTGTGTCTCACTGCATTTTACATTGAAATATTACTGTGGAGAAAGAGACCTTCAATTACACAGTAAAAATGGAAACCGCTGAGCCAAGTCACACCCAATTGTGTTTCTTTGAATCTCAAATAAGCAAGGAAAACTTTGGATCATTAAAAAGTAAAGGCTGTCAAACTACACAAAGTTTCCAGGATCAAACATATTTTTTTAAAAAAATCTTTCTTAACGGAAACTTTCAGCAGAATAAATAAAACAACAAATGAAATGTCAAATGTTTCATATATAAGATATAAAATAAAGAGTTAAGAGACTTAGCATTATCTTATACGTTAACATTTAAAGCAATCAAGAGATTTAAATTTTCTGTGGTCACAGCAGTGTACCAAGGGATCCAACTATTGTAGAAATAAAAGCTTCAAGTTCACTAAGAAGAGCAGCAATAACTTTATCTATTTCTCACATTTCCTGCAGTCTGGCAATCTATTCTTTTTTTGGTAGGAATTTTTCTTTTTAGCTAGGAAGCAATATATTTCCTGTCTCTACCAATAATATACTCAGCCCTGAACATCCTTAACTATTCAGTTTTCCAGTAAAATAATGAGGCATATCAACACTTTTTGTGGATCTATTCATATAGAAAAAAAGATCTACTCTACTAAAGCAAAGTTTAAAAATTAGGGTCCGGCTCTATGCAAAGTCACATTTTCCCTACTGACAAAGTCCTAAAACACTCTGGATTGAATTTTCAAAAATGAATGTTGATCTAACTTTGCTCTTACAGAAGTCAATGGGAGTTTTGCCATTGACATGAACAGGAACAGAGTTAGGCCAATGGTTGAGTCTTTTTGAAAATCCCACCTTCTGGGGTTTCAGCAACATATCTAGTCAAACCTTAATTAACCCAAATCTGATTATCCAAATTTCAAGAGCAGCCTCTGATTTTGGATGCTTCCATTTTTGAGTGCCCATTTTGAAACATCAGCACTTGATTTCTTAATAATTTCAGCTGGATTTGTGAGTGCTCAGCACTTCTGAAAGTCAACCCCAATATGTTTCAGTTTAAGCACCAAAAATCAGTGGGCACTTAAAAACATTGGCCTAAAGGATCTCTGATACACAGCTTTTGCATTTACAAACTCCCTATTTAACCAAACCCTTGATAGTCTACATTAATTTAATGTCTCCCATTCCATTCAAATTACTGAAGTGTGACTGTACTATAATTCACAGGGGATATCAAAAGGCATTCTTGTTTTTTAGGAAGGTAGTACCCAGTCACAAAGAATGCTATTATATTCAGGTGTGTGAATCGAGACTACTTCTGAGAATGTTGGTAGGAATGTGTGTGTCTGCTTGCAACTTCCACACCACCATTATCCCCAACATCATGCTCATTAGTGGCATCATGATTCCCCATCCACTGAAATTAATGGAAGTAAGATTGAGCCCTTGTGCCACTTTTTAGGGGCACTCAGAGCTATAGGAGACCTTGTTACCTTTCAGCGGGACTTGGGGCCAAACTGGGTGACAGTCTGTTAGCTACCCGACACACACAAACTTTGCAGGACTCTGCCAGCTATTACATTGCTTTGTAGGTATCACTTGGTGTATTCCAGTTCCAGAGCCTCCTGGAAAAGCATTCCCTGGAGCAACCAGCCTCTGTCACTGAAAGGGTTGCAAATCCTCCAGGATTGTCCTGAAATCTCCAGGAATTAAAGATTATGTCATATGATGAAACCTCCAGGAATACGTCCAACCAAGACTGGCAATCCTAGTCACAGGACACATAACAACATAAGAATGGCCATACATTGTCAGACCAAAGGTCCATCTAGCCCAGAATCCTGTCTTCCATTAGTGGCCAATGATGGGTGTTCCGGGGGGAATGAACAGAACTGGTAATCATCAAGTGATCCATCCCTCGTCTCCCATTCCCAGCTTCTGGCAAACAGAGGCTAGGAACACCATCCCTGCCCATCCTGGATAATAGTCACTGATGAACGTATCCTCCATTAATTTATCTAGCTCTTTTTTAAACCCTGCTATATTCTTGGCCTTCACAGCATCCTCTAGCAAAGAGTTCCACAGGTTGACTATGTGTTGTGTGAAGAATATCTCCTCTTGTTTGTTTTAAACCGACTGCCTATTAATTTCATTTGGTGACCCCTAGTTCTTGTGCTATGAGGAGTAAATAACACTTCCTTATTTACTTTCTCCATACCAGTCATGATTTTATAGACCTCTATCATATCCCCTCTTTGTTGTCTCTTTTCCAAGCTGAAAAGTCTTATTCATCTCTCCTCATATGGAAGCTGTTCCATACTCCTAAGCATTTTTGTTGTCTTTTTCTGAACCTTTTACAATTCCAGTATATCTTTTCTGAGATGGGGTGACCACATCTGCATGCAGTATTCAAGATGTGGGCATACCACTGATATATGTAGAGGCAATATGATATTTTCTGTCTTGTTAACTATCCTTTTCTTAATGATTCCCAACATTCTGTTTGTTTTTTGACTGTTGCTGCGCATTGAGTGAATGTTTTCAGAGAACTACCCGCAATGACTTTGAGATCTCTTTCTTGAGTGGTAACAGCTAATTTAGACCCCATCATTTTATATGTGTAATTTGGATTATGTTTTCCAATGTGCATTTCATTGCATTTATCAACACTGAATTTCATGTGCCATTTTGCTGCCCAATCACTCAGTTTTGTGAAATCCCTTTATAACTCTCTACAGTCTGCTTTGGACTTAACTGTCTTGAGTAGTTTTGTATTATCTGAAAAGTAGTTTTGTATCATCTGCAGAAATTACCAAATTCACTATCTCCAGAGAGTCAGTGTACACACCCGCTTGGTTGATTCAATAAAGAATTCACACTTAGCTTAATATTACAGCACTGAGATTTATATATAATAAAACAAACAGATGTTTATTAACAAACATAGAGTGTTAAGCGATATTGAGTAAAGATGGTAGAAACAGAGCTGGTCAAGCAAAACAAAAGTATAATGTGCTTCTACGAGACTGTGTATAACTTCAGCAGGCTATACTCCTTTGTCTCAATCAGTTTCTCACCCTCAGAGTCTTTTTGCAAAGCTTGCTGATTTTTAGTCAGTTGAGGATTCAGATTTTTCAGAAATCACTCCCCTCCACCAAGAGTGCTCCTTAGTGAAATGGATAACTGTCTTTTTGCTTCACCTTATATTTCTCCAAAACTTATTGTTTTGACGCTAAAGACAAGTCAACCCCCTGTGACCTTGGTCTCCGAGGCTGATCTCGCATCATCCCATTAACTTGTTTTCCTGTTGACTTAATATGCAAATGGAGCGTCCTTTGTATTGGTTCCTTAAGGCTTATTTTACATTAGAGACAGGGAGATAGTGATGGTTCCTCCTGTCTGGGAGAAAACGTGTTTCTCCCTTTGATTTGTTACAGACTTTAAAACATAATCACTGACTATCCATAATTCTTTATGTAGCGTTAATACATACATTTTTCAACAGTATTAATCACCAGTGTGTTACCAACTTTCATTCGATACCTTACAAGACACTCTTTATAGATTAATATTATAAGAGCAATGTGTAAGGTGTTTGTCAGGTCTCATAGGAGTTGCTGACACAGGGCACTTAAAAGTGACTTAAAGAATATTAGAGATATGATCTAATTAATTTGTCCTGGATTGCTTGTCTTATCCTGTATGCCAGAAAATGAAAGTCTTTATTCAGAAGGATACTTTCAGTTTGGCTGTAGGGTGACCAGACAACAAATGTGAAAAATCTGGTCGGGGTAGGGACTAATAGGAGCATATAGAAAAAGACCCAAATAATAGGAGCATATAGAAAAAGACCCAAAATTCAGGACATCTGGTCACCCGAGCTTGGCTGGGAATGCCTGACCAAGTGACTGACTCCATAAGTAATTTCTCGATGGATTTTTATCTCTCTTTCCTTTTGGGCTCGCCTGCAAGTAGAAAGGCCTGCATTACTTTGTTAGAAAACTGTACTTTATCCCTCACAAGGATGTCCTGCATATTCCTTGCTGTTTCAGTAATCCTTTTCTGGATCCATCAGTGAAAGACTACAGGTTCAATCCTTGCTTGAAAAAAAAAAAGAAAAAAAAAAGAGTCGCTCAGCATTTTGAGTTTCTGACAGTATTTTTCTTGTGCCACCTGTCTCTGCCCCATCTGTATTCCATGTTTTTGATCTGGCAGGTTGAGAAATAAAGTTGGTCCTTCCTCCTTGGCACAATTCTTAGAATCTTCACATTATTTGTCCACATTTAATTTTCTACTTTATGTTCTGTGTTGCAGAAGTTCTTGTACCTGAAAGTAGTGAAGTACATAATCTCAAACTGAGTCCTCAGCTTTTGACATGATTACTGGCTCTTTCCCTAGCATGCTTTTGATAGCCCCATTATTAGTGAATCTGTTTTATCAGCAGAGTTGATTTGTTGGGAAGCTTAAATTACCCACTTTCAGAAAGGACTTTAAGTGCCGCAGATTGAAGGAGCTAGAGAAATTAAAATAATCATTTTTTGGGCTGGCAAGCCTCCTGTGAGCTGAATGTCAGAGCATTGTACTTTAACACACATGCCAGACATCCATTTTCATTGGGGCTGCTGGATTCAATCTTAGAATCAGGAGTTATAATAAAAAGGCTAGAAAAAATGCTATTATACTATAGTGATGCTATTGGATGCCATTATAATGTTATGAGTTGGTTTGAGTTGGAATCTAGTTCAAACTGATATGTGAAGGCACCCATCACCTAAAATAGTTGTAAGAAGCACAGAAGGGGGCACACCTAAAACAAGGCTTACAGAGTCTGCCCAGAAACTAGTACCATGGGTACAGGCCGCAGGGAGCTTCCTCTGGGTATTGTAACTGAGGGGAGGGGTGTGTCTGCACATGCCCGTGTGTGTCAGACCATTTCCCGCTATTGGATTCCTTCTGCATTCAGAGGCACATGACTTTGTACATTCTTTGTAGATAAACAAAACTGCATCATATACCTGACTGTCACCAATTTCT